>CM068841.1:32640769-32853269 GCA_028554795.2 Sinohyriopsis cumingii | reverse complement strand
AATGACTAGATAATAGAACAATGGAGGAATTATTGAATTAAAAAGGCTGACAGGCACAATTCAAATGCCGCTGACATTTTCATTAGCATTATGGAACTAGCATACAGTGTCACTAAATTTGCAATATGACATTCAAAACTTTTATAACCACCTCAACCTAAGCCATTTTCAATCTGCAGGCAATTTAAATCACATCCGATAAGCTTTAATGTGTAATAACTGTACAGTAAGATTTATCTACAAAATTATCCTCCAGCTGACTAGATCCAGTCTGAGCTTCTACAGCTGTGTGTTGTTTAGTGGTTTAGAAAACAGAAATTAAGTGATAATACTATTAACTACACTCCATGTACTGGTCAACATACCAGTCTCCTATGTTATAATGCAATTTGAATCATGATTCCAGATTTAATATGGTGAACCCCATGACCAAAATCGTACCAATGTATGACATTCAAATGTATAACAATATGTTATTGTTTCTGTTGGGTTTCATGCCATTTTTCAGCACTGGATAGGCTATACATTGTGCCCAGTGTAACTGGCAAGGAAGAACCCAGGAAGAACCACTGAATCAGGGAAGCTACAGGCAAGGTTTCTCACATACACAGGCTGAGCCTGAGACTCGGTAAATGCAAGTAGTTTAGACCACTCTGCCACCCATGACCTCTATATAATGAGTTGAAAGAAAACAATATGAAACTAAAGAGTTCATCTTTATTCCCTTTTCAAAACAGTTATTGAACAAATTTTGCTCTTTCCCACTAAACCATGATTTGGTATATAATGCTATACACGCTAAACCATGCTTGGCATATGATGATATTCACACTATACCACAGTTTTAGATATAAAGCTATTCCCACTATACCACAGTTTTAGATATAAAGCTATTCCCACTATACCACAGTTTGGTATATAATGCTATTCCCACTGTACCAAAGTTTGGTATATAGTGGTATTCCCCCATCACCACGGGTTGGTATATAATGCTATTCACACTATACCACACTAGAGTGGCTTGGTATTTAGTGCTATATCAGTGTATCATGGTATAATATATAAAACATTTTCTGCCCACATCGTGGCTTGGTACATAATGCAGCCAGTGGTTACAGACACCAAATATCTCATAATGAGGGAAAGCTCAAATAGCTTCCTCAAAAGTCAAGATTTTTTTTTCAAAAAGTACAACTGTACATACTTAACACTTTGGGGCATTTAATAAAACTGGATGCATAAAATATATGGTAAATCCAAGAAAATTCGGACAGAACAGAAAATGAGCAGTTTAGATTCACCAGTTGCCTAATAATGCTTCACAATGAAGATCACAGCGGATATGCATAATGAAAGAGGTAACTTCAAATGATGATTGGTCTGGCTTTTTGAGTGCATAATTTAAGTATGGCATTAGTTATTAAATGGATTCTGGTCACAAGTGGAAAACTTTGGACAGCAGTCATGTTAGTTCAGACAGAGCAATTATGGGTAGGGTCTATTCTAATTGTTTTTGTGTGCCAAAATGATCTCAAAATAAAGAGTAAAAACATGATATTTTCCCTGCCTTTCTTGTAAATATAGCAACAGATATTTTTATTTAATATGCCATCTTAGAATGAATTTAACAATAAATTTCAAAACAGATGCGTGGAGATTACAGCTTAAATAACTTTGCATGTAATTTGATTTATGCATAGTCCTTTAATTTGCTTTCAGTTTCAATAATTTATTTTCTTCTCTCTTCTTTTTTCTCTCTATCTTTTCTTCAATTTTTCTTTCTGTTTAAGCCACTTGTATACTTTTCCCCTCAATAACCTCAGCACTTGTCAGTAGCCTATGAGATGTGATGCTTTTGTGGCTTGCTGTCAGATTTAAATGCATTGCCTAATTCCAGTTGATACTTGGCAACTCTGCTGTTCCTGTCCCCACTGCTGTGGCTAATATCTCAATATCTCCAGAAAGTATCAGATTTAAAAGAAATTGGGTGTCATCTACTGGTATGTCCTGTCATTGTTTATGTGATGGTGTTACTGATGGTTGTAATAGATCATGAACTGCGGTGGTCAATTCATTGATTGCTGCTTCATTTGATCAGGAGTTGCTGATTTGTCCACTAGTTGTATTAATTCTGTATCCATTGTTGAATGTCCTAGCTGTGGATTTCTGTTTTCATTTATCAATTGTGGTTTATGATCCTTAACGTGTCTGAACATGACAATTTTTCTCTACTGAGACTGAAACATCTGTTGGCTCTGATGGCAAAAATACAGTATCTGGAACTGCACTTGCATTTAATGAATAGATTCTGGATGCTGAAAAACCAGAGCAGATATTTTGTTTTTGTTGTTCTAGGGTTTAACGCCATTTTTCAGCACAAGACAGGCTTTACTTGGCAACCAGTATAACTGGTGGAGGAAGAACCCTGGAAAACCCAGGGAAAAACCACCAACCCACGCTAGCCAAGCCTTGGACTCGAATCCACACAGACAGAGGTGAGATGGCAGTGATCTGGAATGGTGAGTGCTTTATACCACTCGGCCACTCCGGGCCCCTGCAGATATTTTGAGGAATGAAACTAGATTCCCAAGCTTTTGCAAAGAGTTTGGGAAACATCCAAATATTAATAATGTTCATACATGTATTATGTTCAGACAAAAATTCAGAGCACACATTGTTGTAAGCTTCACTGAATGGTGCCAATATGGACCTCTCTAGAGGTTGCAGGTAATGGGTTCAATGAAGGAGGAAGCTACAATGTGGATATTTTCTTGTTGGGCACACTCTAACAAGCCAAGAGTTTCATGGGATCCAGTAGAAGCAACTGACGTCGTCTCTAAGGACCACAGGTTTGGAGGAAGACATGCTGAAACCAGCGCATGCCCAACTCATCATCCATCCAATTGTTTGCTGGAAAAGCCCAAACAAGTGTTTAAAGGGGCTTCAGCAGCATTAAAATCTTGAATTGTATTCCTCGTATTCCCCTCTATAACATGCATAGGGGGCATTTTTTCACCAGTGGAGTTAACACATGCCATAATTGTGATACTCGATTGGCTATCATTTGTTTTCCCAATGATATCTTTTGTCCCCTTTCTGGAAACAATGTTCTGGTACCATGAGCAAATTGCCTCTCGGTTTCATCGCAATTCCAAATTGACTCTGGTGTGTTGTGAATGATTAAGGTGTTGATGATTTCTGTGAGCTCTCTAAAATACTTAGATATAACTGTACTATTCACCATTCTAGCTCTTGCAGCCCCTAATTTCTCATGTTTATTTATTGAAAGCTCTGGATAATGATGTTTGAGGCTGCTGAACCTGTCCTATCCAGTCTTCAAAGGAGTTTTAATTTTCATTCTTTGACACAGTTGCCCAGTTTTTAAAAGGAGACATTTTCTTGATACCCCCATACCCTGTTGTGCAGCTAATGTCACTGTATTTATGATACTTTTTTCTATGTCTGCCAGCAGGACAGGTTTCCGTCCAGGAGTAGCATCTAATACTGTCCTTCCACTAAACTTAGCCTCTAATGTGGATCTGGGGATGCAGAATGTGACATGGCCTGTCTTATGGATATTACACCAGATGTTACGGCTTCATCTGCATCAGCCATTTTTTGTTCTTTTCATATTAAGATATTTTCTTCTAAAATCATTGATGGAAATTAATAGTAAACTATTCAATTGTATTTATATCTTTGGAGTGAAAAAATTCAAAGATTTTCTAAAGAGACTCTTTCACCTCCATTTTATACATTTTGATATTTCCTGTTCTTTATTTCCCCCAAAAATAAAATCAATCTTTGCACTTTTTCTCTTCACCTTTATATGTGTTCCTTTATTATTATCTATTTTCATCTGAATATTGTTTCTCTTTTCCTTTTTGTTCCACCTGGGTATTTAGTAGATCTTTCATGCCTGTCTGATTAAATCCTCCTTCAAATAAATTCAGGTCAGGTATGATTGGACAAGCAAGATGTCAGTAATAGCTGTACATAAGAGGTAATGGGATGCTCTTACCTGTCACGAATTTAGTATGTACTCTGGTACAAGGTCAAATTTTTGGTGTCACTGAATTCAGGAAGCTGATTGGCAAGGTGTATTCAAAGCAAGAGAGTAAGTACTTTTCGGAAGTAAATGCTCATTGGATGAAATTCTTTTAATGAGAAGGAAGCTTTATTCATATGGGTAACAGCGCATGAGCATGAATGATAAACAAGAAATGAAGCATTCATCTTTAACAGAATTTCTCCAAATTCACCACCAGGTCCAAATTTTCCCTGATTGATCCTATAATGCTGTCAATTTAGAAGAAGTGTCAGGAGTAATTTCTACCTGACAGTTCTCTTGTTGGGACAAATAATGGGTAAATAGGCAATTATGCAAGCCTTGACATATGGCTGTCAACCTGATTGGTCAGCATTTTAAGTAGGTCTCTAATAAGCTGTCGTTGATTGATACTTTATTGTCAATAAATCAATTGCCTTGTAACGTAAAATTTAGTTCAATGGAATATCTGAATGTCACTTTGCTCCTTAACTGACAACAAATATTATTGTTCATTTTAACTTAAAATCTATTTTTAAAAAATGTAATCAAGGTCTGAACTAATTTTATTGATGTGATTACCAAATACAACTTTACGTTCTAAAACACATTAAAAAAGAAACATTGGGATTTGCAAAACTTTAGTATAGTCTCTGTTGAGATTAATTAGATGTACTAGAACCCTTAACAAGCCATAATATTTTGTATCCAAAACTAACGCCAAAAAAGAACTTGGTATATAATCCTAATCACCAGGTATGTAAGCCTAATTACCAGGTATGTAATGCTAATCACCATGTATGTAATCTTAATCACCAGGTATACAATCCTAATCACCAGGTATATAATCCTAATCACCAGAAATATAACAAGAGTCCCATGAAAGGATTGGTGTTCTACTGGGTAAAAAGAATTTACAGGAATTGAACAACTCCATTTCTTTGCTTTTGCTGTTCACTGATGAAACAATCTATGATATTCTTTACAGATTTTCAAATTGGCTGCTGTGGTGGACATACTGGATATTAGATTGCCAACCTTTTCATTTTATGACAATGTTGACACCATTAGAAGTCTTTGGAGAGTAGTTATCTAAAGATTTTCAAGACTGCCACCATGGCAGCCATATTTGATGTACTTTTGGTACCATTTCATTGAGGACAAATTAGGTATCATAAGATGTCTTTTGGTGAAAACCCGATACTTATAGAGATAATGATATTCTCAAGACAGCCACCATGGTGGCCATATAGAGGTTATACATTTTGATTTAGGAGTTAGAAGACACCATAAGAATTCCTCCAATGAACACCTTATGACTTTCCCTTTAAACACCTTATGACTTTCCCTTTAATAAGAGTAGTTAAAACAAGATTTTCAAGCTGAACACCATGATGGCCATGCAGGACTTCAGGGCAGCAACATTTAAATTTGTTGATCTTTTGGTGTAAAGTTCATATCAATATGGATTGCTGTATGAGCAGTTATAAAAAGAGTTTCAAGGCTGCTGTGGCAGTCATAATATATGTAAGATTTGCATCCTTTTCATTAAGAATATCATAATAAATCTTTAAACAAAGGTCTCATGTTTATATCCATTGAGGAGGAGCAGCAATAAGATTATCAAGATGGCTGCTGTGTGGTGGCCATACTGCATGTCACATCAACACCATATTCATTTAAGACCAACTGGCCATCCTCTTTTGGTGAAAACTCCACACCAATATAACTTTCTGTCCAGGCCAAGTAACAGTACGATTTTCAAGATGGCCACCACAAATATTCAACAACATATTAGCACAGTTTTCATTAAGGACCGACTAGACACCATAAGAAGTGTTTCAGCGAAAACATTAAGTTGATATGACCATCTATTGTGGTGGAGTAAAGATAACACTATTTTCAAGATGGCTGCTGTGGTGGCCACATCAGATATCAGATTGGAATTAAGTAGACATCATAAGAAGTCTTTAAGTAAAAGCTCCATCCTGTCAAGAACCTCTATTTAAGAGGAGCAGCAATAAAGAGATCTCAAAGACAGTCACTCTGGCAGCCACAATGGATTTGCAGGAGCACCATTTTCATCCAGGACCACCTTGGCCATGGGATAAATGTTTGAGTGAAGTCGTGGCAATCTTCCATGTAGTGAGGGAGGAGAAGTGATAACAAACTGGTGCTGACAGATGGACAATTAATAGACAACAGACCAGACCATAAAATGTCCTGGCCTACAACTTTAACTATCATTGATATCAACTTCCCTCAATATACTCATGATGCAAATCAATCACATATATGATAAAGGCTTTCTTATCTTACCTCTCCATTGCATTTTCTTACACCAGCTGAGGCAATACAAGGCAATTTTCACAGACTTGGTGTGAGTTTGGGCCAATCTCAGAATTCTATCTACAGTCAAGAGTTCACTCTGATAGGTATGGGAGGAATTAGTTCCATCTGCTTATAGTTAGGATAAATAAATGCAAATAGCTGGTTAATTAAAATCATGGGGTGAACATGAACTCCCTAGTTATACCGTATATACTCTTTTATAAGATAAGTCAAACTGCAAACTGTACAGACGCAGATGCGGTGTCACATAATATGTTGGTAGATCAGGGTCTATGCAGTTTGTAAGGAGTAATCAGTAGAAGAAACAACAAAGACCCTGATCTGCAGACA
Organism: Sinohyriopsis cumingii; assembly: GCA_028554795.2. Classification (NCBI taxonomy): domain Eukaryota; kingdom Metazoa; phylum Mollusca; class Bivalvia; order Unionida; family Unionidae; genus Sinohyriopsis; species Sinohyriopsis cumingii. The sequence goes on along the minus strand of CM068841.1, from coordinate 32,846,539 downwards.
CATTATGCTATGGCAGATCAGTATACATGTTTGAATTTGGACTCATAGGCAAGTGTAGATGGTGCATATGCCTGTCTTATTCATATAGGACTCTACTGGACAAGACATTCTCAAGCTGTAACCACAAAATGCATTGTAAGAAATGCAGAAAAGACTACAGACACTATTAACTGACTGAAAATTGCATATTTTAACAAAATCTTGCAATTAAATTTACATTATGAAAAATATATATATTTACATGTAACCTTTTGTAACACACAACTGTTCATTGAATTAATTCTATTAATAACCAATACTTGTGCATTATTTTGAATTTTGAAAATTAACAAGCCAATATATTTCCTGAAAGTGAAACCTACCATATATACTTATTTATAAGTCCAGTCCAAATGCAAAACTGCACAGACCCAGATCTGCTGTTGTATAAAGTGCTGACAGATCTGGGTCTGTGCAGTATGATGGGAGTAATCAGTAGAGCAAACAACATAGACCCAGATCTGCAGGTACATTATGCTATGGCAGATCAGGATCTTTTTTTTGTTGCATTTTTACTTGCCTTATAAGCCAGCAAATATGGTAGTCAATTCATCATAATGCAGAAGATGCATTATTGTAAAGACAAATAGGCCAGACCACCTTCATGGGATGCATCTCAGTCAAAACAGTTGACTCCACAAGTCACCTAGTTCTTATGGTATGCATCCTCCAGTATGTAACATTATTATACTCATTATTGGTCTGTGCACTTTGTTCACAGTAATCAGTACAACAAACAGCATAGACCCTGATCTGCAGGTGCTATGCTACAGCAGGTCAGGATCTTTGTTCTTTGCAGTCAGACTCGACTTATAAGTGAGCAATACGGTAAACTAGGAAATGTTTTTGCATGTCAGTCTTGCAACCAGAAGCATGTGTGTTCAAATAATGCCATTAAATAAGTGGGGGTCAGCTTCATAGGCAAGACACTGTAGTCACCTTAGTACAGAGGTGGGCAAACTTTCCAGCGCAAGTGCCGCATACACAAATTTACACCTTGTTGCAGGCCGCACAGTTCATTAAGTAAAATAATTAATATTTGAAATAGCAAAAACAAAAGGTTTTTCTAAATAACATCTAATTAATATTCAGTTGTTAATATGTTGTTAATATTTGAAAACTTAAAACTTAAACTTCAAAAGAAGCACATTTATTTAAAACTTAAACTTCAAAAGAAGCACATTTATTTGATAAACAGAGTAACATAAACAGAGTCAGTGCGAATGATGACTTGTTCCTAGGCCGCATGAAAACCCTTGGCAGGCTGCATGAAAGCCCTTGGTGGGCCACATGCAGCCCGTGGGCCATAGTTTGCCCACCCCTGCCTTAGTATGATATAACCTCCAATTGTTGATGTGACATAAAACATGCACAAAAACTACGACAACTTTCAACACTAGTACCACTATCACTACTACTACTACTACTATACTCTGAGCCATATTTTAAAATAGTATACTCATACCTATCTACTACTACTACAAAACTGAGCACATTTTTAAAATGTCAAAACAAACAAGTGTGTTTTGGCTGTCACTGGATATTTATGTGAAAACATAATGTTACTTTTCAAAATTAAAGTATTTCTTCTTGAACACATTGCCGTTGTGATTATATCAGAGTGATGTTCACATGGAGAAAATCTTGAACTTTTTAAAACAGCTAGATTTTTTTCAAATCCAAAAATTGTACTTTGAGTATTTTATCCTTGTTTGTATTTATCTTTGTTCTGTATGCCTAACCTTAACTGGAACTATATAGCCACAAAAGTACTGGTGTTCTGTCATGTCTCTTATATATATACACGCATACAAACATTCATACATTTGCTATCTGTCCATCTCACAGATGCCCATCTGTGTGCCAACTCACACAAATGCATGCACAGGCACACTCCCACGTGTGATGCAAGATCTTATCAAAGGAATCACCCATGTAACTAATCAATGAAGAGCCTTAACTCGGGCTTGTTATCTTCTGAGTCAATGAGAGATGACACTGTTTGGTTATTCTTTAATACACCAGCCCGGTCTTTAACCAGAAGTCCAGGCTATTTAGGTACAAATATGTATTTTCTCATGGGAATTTGGTTCTTTCAGGGGGGAGGGTGTTTCCCCCCCCCATTCTTCCTCCACCATTAATACTGGCCACCATGTATAGCCTATTGTGTGCTGACAAATGGCATTAAACCCTACAACAACAACAACAACAACAAATATGTACTCTATTACATTTGTAAACTTTGAGCACAATTTGCTCACCAGTTCTGGGGGAAAACAGTCTCACACATGCATGAATGCATGCAGCAGACAGAACCTGTATATACAGACAAACTTATCTCAAAAGACCACTGCTATGACAGACCACCTGTCCTGAGTGACCAGATTCCTAATACACAGATATATTCATTTTATCACATAGTCGGTTCACTAAATTGCCTACAGTGTGTGCAGTTTCATATTTTTGATATTATACATGTGAATATGTTACTTTATGTGATTCTGATTAGTCCAAATAAGCCAGTGAAATTGTTGTGCAGTATTCTCTTTAATGACTGGCTTCGATCATGGGAAAACATTTTTAAACCTGCCTTATGGAATTCTTAGTTTTCACTGAATATTTTTGGCTGCCATTTTTCAATTCAACTCACGAAAGGAAATTGGGGGAAAAAAATGGTCTCGTCTGTTTCAATATTGCCAATTTACCCCCTACTGGGGTTTGTTATGTCATGCATAATATATAACATGAAAAATGGCAAAAAAGCCAAGACAAGGGTGGGTGTGGGGATGGATGGGTCGTGCATCTGTAGCATGGAATCCCCCCCTATATACAAGCTTGGTTTAAATGTGAACTTACAGAAGTAAATAAACTCACCTTTGTTCACAGAAGAATGTAGACATAAACTGGTCTCCCCAAATGACAGAACTAACCATCCAAAGCATATTTACACAGTAAATATGTGATGCAAGTCCGACTCAAAAAGAGAGCAAGTCCGACTCAAAAAGATATTTCTTTACATCTTCTCTACACTCTAATCTTCCAAATCAAATGCTGCAAATATCCGGTCATAAATACATTACAGTAAATATGTGTATTTCTGCATCTTCTTTTCACACAAATATTACAACAATGTAATGTTTAGTTGTGATGTGGAATTTCAAACACTGCCACTGCATTGTGTAGGCCAATTTAAACTGGTAATGTGCACATATCAACTAATGTGACATCACATGCATTGGACATGTTTTGTCTTTTGTAAATGTTCTGTTTATTTGCATGGACACTTATTCTTTGATTTATAATTATCAAAAATGTATAATATATATTTTACTACATGTATTTCAACTTTGTTTGGGGCTATATTTACGCACAAGAAATGAGAGGTACAGAGTCTGTCAGAAAGAACAAAATTATTTGCTTTTTCTTTCTATCTAAATAATTTCTACTGAAGTAAAACTGTGATAAAAAGAATCTCAAATGGGTAATGATGTAAGGCTTGCAAAAGCTGGACATTATTCAATTTGTTTCTTAAATTCAATATTAAATCATTACCCAAATATACAAATGACACCCAAATATACAAATCTAGCCATCCAAATGAAGCTGATGCTACCATCCAAGGTGTAGAGAGGTGCATTTCTGATGTGAAATCATGGATGACTTGTAACAAGCTGCAGATGAATGATGATAAAACTGAGGCCATTCTGATCACAACACAAAGACTTTCTTATTCACATCCTTTACCTCAAACAATAAATATCAGCAACACCAATATTAAATTCACACAATCAGTACGAAACCTAGGTGTTACTATGGACAGTACTCTCACACTGCACCAACATGTCATGAACATATGCAAGGCTGCATATCTTGAGCTGAGACGCATCAGCTCAATTCGCAAATATCTTTCAGTTCATGCCACTAAAACACTTGTGTGTTCATTAGTACTTTCAAGACTGGACTATTGTAACTCAATTCTGTCTGGTTCATCTCAATATCTACTCCTGAAATTTCAAAAAGTTCAAAACACAGCTGCTCGGATCATACTTAGAGTACCACGATCAGAGCACACCTCCCCTGCTGCTCTGTACCCTACACTGGCTATCCATTCGATCCAGAATCAAACACAAAATTTGTTCTCTGTGCTACATTTTACTGTCGGATTCTAGTCCAACATACCTATCTGACCTCACCCATGTGTACACACCAGCAAGATAATTACGCTCCTCTTCTGACAATCGTATACTCATTATTCCTACTGTGAAAATAAAGTCATATGGAAAGCGTTCTTTTGCATACCAGGGCCCAGCAATGTGGAATGAATTGCCCACTAAACTTAGACACAAAGACACAGTGATCACATTCAAGAGGGCTCTCAAAACTCACTTATTTCGACTGCAAGAACAAACTTTAAAAGACCTAATAATGTTTCCTACCTGAAATATTCTCAGCATGTTTTTTTATTTTTTAATGTTTTTCTAATTTCATCTTGTATGTTTTTGTAATAATATTATTATGTTTCTTATCTTATAGGTGTTGTCTAATGTTGTAAAGCGCTTAGAGCTTCTAAAGATTAGGCGCTATACAAAGTCCTCATTATTATTATTATTATTATACAGTGTCATGATCTGTCATAAGAGGCCACCTATCTTATAAGACAACATTTTTTGGCAGAAAGGGTGGTCTTCAAGACAGGTTCTACTGTACTAATATTTCATGAGGAAGTTATTGAATTTATTGCATTTTTAGTCAGAAATTATTGGGTATATAGTTTAAAAACATAAAAAACAATTTAAAAAAGAACCAACAATAAAACTTGATGTATGTAAGACAAGACACGTTAACCATGTTAAATGACACATTCTATCCTTAATCAATCATTGATCATGCTTGTGCAATGTGATTTAACACCTTAATTTATATGTCTACTCATAAATGAAATAAAAGAAACATAACATTTATAATATTTTTACAGTTTTCATTTATAAATGACTTTATCTATTTCTAAAATTCTTTATTTTAATCACTTGTTGACTTTTACAAGACTTCAATTATGAAAAGTAAATCTTGTAACAGATTTGATATAAATTACCTGTGAGGATTGGCTGCTTATAAAAATAAAGACCCAGAGTCTGTCCAAAGGACACATAATTTTTATGCATACATGCTTTATAGAATACTCATTTTAATACAGTCTGCAAAAGAAACTAAACACAAAAATAGTAGTGGATAAAACATAAATCAAAACCATTATAACAAGGGAGATGTGCTTGTCTGACATCACTAAAACCGTTAATTCAGTTTGTCCTCAAGAACCTGAATGAGTCTGTGGTCCTGTGATAATTGAATTCTGGTCCATAGATAAAAATTAAAAGTGAGTGATAACAAGTCTGAAGGTTGGATTTTCCTTTTAATACAATCTATATTTACAAACACATTATGTAGGTCAATATGATCCAGTTACAGCTTATTTTTATCCTATAACACCTGATAGTAATAATCCATCATCTTCAATAACCAAAGGCAAAACAGAAAAACTAAATTTCAGTCAGTGTTAGGTGCTATCCATGCAGAGATCTAAGAACAGGTGTACCATATATAGGTCATATATAATATAGAAGGGTCCTAAGTGTATATTTAAAGGGCTAAATCTCAATTAGTGTCTACATATATCACAAACCAGTCAACCAGCATACTGCTATATTAAAGGACTGCTGCCATTTAAACCACAATTTGACAGTGCTTTATCAAACAAGTCAAAATAAATATTTCAGCTCTAATTAATTTATTGTACACTCTTCTTGACTTTTTTAATTTCTTAATTTTTGTTGTCCCACACTATAATTAATTTATTGTTCCTTGCCTGGACTTAATCACTTCCTCACCCTGAGTTCTGATAAGGTTGCAATGCAATATCAAGAAAACATAAATGTAAACCTAGAAGATAATTTCAAATTTGTTCCCAACTTCCCGTAAATCTCCATTCGAGGAAACTCTAATGGGACAGCAGTTCTGGGTGCATGCAATTTTTAGTTGGACTCCTCTTCTAAGCAAGTATATACAGTAAAATCTGATTAGTATTATTATGTACATACATGTACTATACTTTGCTCATCTTTAGCGTGTTTAATTTGCTGTATGTCTTTTACCATGACAGGATTCAGTTTGCAAGACGTGTCTCTGTTAAATATATCTGATAATTTCATTAAAACTGTGATCTTCACAATGTTGTTTTCTACTGTTATATATGTGTAATATCATGTATTATTCGGTTTCCATTCAATGTATTAATGCCTCAGGCACTGATTGCTAAAGTAAGATGATAAAAAGAAGACTGAAGAAAAACAACTTTTAATAATGACAAGACCATATCAAGGACTTAACTCCTGCAATTTTCACGTGGAATTCATGCGAAATGCAAGAGCTTTTTTTACATTACCAGTCAACAACTCCCATGATTTCGTAATTTTATAAAAATAACTCTCAATGAATACGGTGTAGTTTTGATCTTGAGATGGAGAAAACAGTGATGTTCATTTACAGTTAACAATTTTGTTTAATGGTTGTAAGTAAACTGAACAACGTCATTTATACATGAAGATAATGAGCATTTATAAGCCCAAAATTATCTTAATGATGACGTGGAATTTCAAAAATTAAACTCATTCCTAGTCTCATCATTATAACTGTGCAAAACAGATTATTCCCTACTTAAGTTATCATACAGAACAAAACCAGATGACAGAAATCAGGGACTGTAACTATTATAATTATATTATGCAGCACTGAAAATTAAATTAATTCTTTAAAGGTCTTATTAATATACAGTGGCATTCCAGATCTGGTTAAAATTAACCAGCCCCATGTAAAGTAATGTGGCAGAAACTGAAGTCGGAAGGATTAGAAAAAATGGCCTGCAATTCTTCTAAATAAAATAATGTGTATGTGTTTGTGTATTTTTTTGTTGATTTTTAACGTTGCTTTAACAATTTTTAAGTCATATTGCTACGATGTCTGCAGTGTGGCAGTTTATAGTAATGTCTAGCACTGCGGCATCATGCTGCAGACATGTGGCATTATGTCCCACCCAGTCACATTATCCTGACACCTGGCCAATCAGTCCTACCAAGCCAAAACTGGTCGATGAAATCCAACAATCTTTGATAAAGTAAAGCTGCGAAATATAGTCAGAAGGACAGTAAATAAAGGGCCATAACCCCTCTAAGTGATTACACAGACATATGGAAATAGAATTCGTCTGAGATCTAATCACTATAGCTGCATATTAAACTATTTGAAATCCAACTAATTTCAGTATAGTTATCTTGCCAAGAAAACAAAATGGTGATGGCCAAAAGGATAGATGAATGGACAAGATTGATAAAGGTGGGCTGGGAAGATATTCTTTTTACTTCTACAGAAATTATTTGAATTTCAGTGGGTAAAATAGCAATTCCGATTGGGGCTAAGCTTAACGAGGAGGCTTGTTACCTTTTGGAATTCAGGGGTTTAATGATAGTTCCCTCACAGAATTAAGCAGTCTATGTTTCTGCAGGAAGGCAAGAAGTTCTTGACTACAGGAGCAGAAAGTGTTTGCCAGTTTCAAATCATCAGGAACAGAGGATCTGGAAGAGATCTGTGTCAGGAGAAGGACAAAGGGAATTCTTTGATGTGTAGAGAGCTTGGATGGAAAGGCATAAAGCTACTGCCTCCATTGCACACATTTATATTTATTTATGTAAGTTTTTAGTTATTGTTAAATTTCATTTTTTAAATTCATACTTCAATTTTCCTCGAGTTCAGAAATAAAAAGTGCAGACATATAATTCATACTGAGTTCAAGTTTGGTATATAACATCATGTGTCCTAAAGATTTCATACATTTTTTTTTCTTCTGAATACGAATCCTGAGAAATTCATTTCTGTCTTAAATGATTTGTATAAAGCATACTGAAGATGATTTTTCCTATGTCTGGAAATCTGAGTCAAGGAATTGCTACTTACCAAATTAACCTGGTTAGGACATAGAGTGAAGTGGATTAATTCTGTTATGTGCACAGTGGGAGAATAATGTTATCAGAGAAGTCTAATTATGTCATGTCCTCAGCAAGAATGTGAGAACACTAGAAAAGACAAATTATGATCAATAGGATTGTATGTCAGTGAGTTTGCATATTAGGCAACTTATATTAGCTAGTACTGTTGATATTGATAGACAAGATCTGATGCAAAAAAGAGTGGGAATATTAGTTGATCCCAGGAGATAACATATCTGGTATGCATTTAGGTTGTGTGCTATATTTTATCTTTTCAAGGGAAAGAAAATAGCTCTATATACCAGTTCTGAGAAAAAGTGAATTATTCAGGTCATTTTTGTTTATGAAATTGATTAAATTGTATTAATTCACATACAGGGGCTCATGTTATTCTATTCTATATCTCTGATCAGTTCCCTGTTATTCCATCCCTTGATTTCATATTTTATGTTATTAAGTACTTGATTCAGGCAATAACACCACAGTCGAACATATCCTAGATAATGATAACCAAAACAGACACTACGGAACAACAACCTTAACTAAATTACACAGAAATTAATGGACTTCACTCCTGTCCAAAACATGTTAGTTTGCCAATTAGCAAACAATTCTCAACACAGAAAAATCATTTCTCAGTATACCTTACACAAAGCATGAAATCTTTATGATACATGATTTCGATTACACATATATCAACTAAATCCAAACTTTTTCATATAATACAGTAGTCATATAGCATTTGAGACAAAATAATGCAAGCAATTAACTTCTGAACTCAAGGAAAAATGAAGCATGAATTTAAAATGAATAAATTTATCAAACAATTACAAGCTTACATCAATGAACAAACACTGTATTTAATCAAAACTAACCTTGTGCTTTATTCAAGATACGCATCTCCCTATAAAGTCCAAGCTCCATCCTTCCAGGTCACTCACTTTCCGACACATGTCCTTGACAATTTAACAAGAAATCTTTTATTTATCAGAGTTAAATTCTTGTTCACCTCAGAAACTTAGACTGATTAATTTCACAAGAAGAATTTCTTAAAAGCCTGAATTCCATCTGGGAATACACATCCCCTCTTTTAGCTTATCCAACCATGATTGCGTCTTTACCTGCTAAAACTTTTATCAATTCCACTTAATTCAGAATAATTCTCTCAAACTGCCTTTTATTAATAACTATTCTGGCAAATATCATTTCATGACACCAGTTTAAAATGGTCCAAGGCTTCCTAAATTTTTCCCTAGTTTGTCTCAACTCTTGACATTTAACACTATTCACCTTGCATTAACATTGCACTCAATCTTTCTCTAACCATTAACCAAGCAAGTGCTACTTAAAATTTGATTCATGCTTCCAAACAGGGGAGGTTAATTGTTACAAGTTGCTGAGCTATATCATGCCTGGCCAACAGACCAATTTGAATGGTTATGTGTCACACTGACCATAACAGAATGTACTGTGAAATAATCTACAAAATAATGCACCATTACAGCCAACAAGATGGAACAAGCATATTGTATAATCAATTGTCTTAGGCAAATAATGAATTAACCTAATTATCAAGAAAATCTGTCCAGAAGTATAGGATATGCAGTAAAAGCCAATGAAAAAATATTAAGCAAAACCTCAATGCTACTTTTCTATTGATGTGACCTTGACCCCAAAAGTCAAAAGGGCAGTTAATGAGTTACATAATGATTTGTTATTCATTCCAAGCATCTACACATCCATCAAGAGATTTATGAAATATAAGCAAATCAAAAAGCATTAACCAAAACTTTAACACAAATTTATTAAGTCTGACCATGACACCCAAGGTCACTGGGGTGAGTATGACTGTTGCAGTATTAATTAACTTCATAATAATTCATCCAAAGTACAAAAATAAACATCAAGGAGTTTAGGACACTTTTGCAAATAAAGAAAAGAAATTTTGATAACCAAATCTGTAGTGCAAAGTTTCTGACTGTGACCTTGAGCCTAAGGTCAAAAGGATGAGTGAGCATGTTACAGAATGAACTGTCTCAGATTCATTGTGATTCATATGAAGCATAATGAGAATACATCTTGAGTTTAGATGGAATTTTCCAAACTTGTACATTTATGAAAATTTAACAATACAGAATATCTCCAGATACGGTATCATTTTTTTTATATATATCTGATAATGAAATACCATGGCTTTTAAAGAATGTAACAGTTGCAAATCTGTATTCCATTTATCCCTATGCCTTGTTGTCTGAATATAAATGACTACAAATTGACATCCCACATAATTCTTTGAAAAACAAATTGTCTATCCAACATTAACAAGGATTTCACCATGCAAGCAAAAAAATTACCTCTTTCAGCTATACAATGTACAACTTATTTTCATTCAAACAACTTTGCTTTATCCAACTATCATTCAAAGAAATTGTAATTCTGGCCATACCTCACTCTACTGGTGGCATCTGTCAATCAACTTTAAGACCAAAGAGATTCCAAAGGAGGAATAACTAATTTGATTGCAGGTGACCTCAGCTACAACAGATACAAGTCATTATGCAATGAATGGATGGGATTTACCATCTATACTCACTGGTCCAACTGCAAACAACATAGACCATGATGTGATATTACATAATGCACCAACAAATCAGGGTCTATGTCATTTTACTGATCACTGCATTGACTCTAATCTGTTGGCACATTATGCAACAGCATATTGGGATCTGCACAGTTTGCAGTTTATGAGTATATACAGTACTACAAAACATACCAATAAATAACTATAGCTTTCTGTAACTTCAAAATATTTTACCATACACCAGTACTTCTAAGTCTTGTCCCAATCACTGGAAAACTTATCAAGAAAGGTTGTTTTGTTACAAGATATGTTGGTGTGGCTGATGGGGGTGGGGGTGGGTGGGTGTTGAACTGTCAAACAAGTCATTCAATCTTCCCTCAATTTTTGGACAGGCTGTTAACTAATCTGGATGATTTTACTGAACGATTTGCATTTATATCTGAGCCAATACTCATCTTTTGAACATTAATGTATCAGTGAATTTTAAGTCCTGAAGGTAATAATTTATACCAGTAACATAAACAGTATTAAATTATACGTTATGTATTAATGAGACTAAACTATAATGTACAAAACATAATTAATATAAGGCAAAAAAATATGATTCCTATTGAACTGGTTTTAAAATTAGAGCAGGTATGTTTTAGGAAGGTGTTTTTTTAATAAACATTATGTATATTATAATGATTAATAATGATTAGTATATATAATGTACTAAATACTTCAGGTACTTGGCTAAACTGGCCCCATTTGATACACAATTCAATTTCAGGAATATTTTAAAATTTTTAAATTTAAAAAAATGTTTTATGTTTATTTCATTAAACAATTTACACACAAACATACATGTATGTATGTATGTGTGTGTATATATATATATATATATATATATGCTTCAAGTACTGGGTTCAATTAGATACACAAATCAAATTTGGGATTGTTTTAAAATAATTTTTTTAAGCTGTGGGTAGAGGGAGTGCTAAGGTTAGCACAAAATACAGGAACAGACAGCCTACCAGAAACACACATTGGTTTTTGTACCTAATGTATTAATGAGATTAGACTATACTGCATTGTACAGCAGAGTAATTTATTTTTAACATCTATACACTAGTAAGTAGACAGATGCATTTCCTCTAATCAACAATCTGTTGCACATCTTATTATTATCTATGCAGTCTACCTTTTATCAAGACAAAATCTGTCTCCATGGAAGCCATACTGAATAATCCATGTCAGACTGTATCAGACAATAAACCTGTCAGACTCAATGAGCAAATTATACAGATTGAAATCTGAGATCAGTCATTTGATATACCATATGGACTTGCTTGCATGTCCAACTGCACACATCACGAACACTGATCTGCCATAGCATAATGTGCCTGCAGATCAGGGCTTCTGTTCTTTGTTCTACTGATTATCCCTAAAGCTACATAGAACCAGATCTGCCAGCACATTATGCAACAACAGATCTGGGTCTGTGCAGTTGTTTGTTTTTTTGCAGTTGGACCAACTTATAAGTGAGTGGTACTTCTAACAGCTATGCCACCAGAACAGTACATTTACCTTTTCTTAATACATCTGTCTGGACTACAAGGTTTTCCTGGATAATTATTTGTGTCACTTTGTGCTCCAAATTATTGTATCTATGGCAATATCTCAAGCAAAGGATGCCATAGAATACTTCAAGGAAATGTCAGTTTACATGCAAGGTGTAGGAAGAAGAGTACATTATGGAACAGTTTTGCAAATCAAGAGTTAAGTTGACCATGCCAGCTTTCTGATTTCTCTGCAAATTTTATCAGTTACATGCATTCTTTGGGTCTTAGGCCTAAGTACATGCATCACTACTGATATAATGGTATAGGGCCCAAAGTGGCTAAGTGGTCCAAGGCACCAATGCCATTAAGGATCACTGACAACTCACCTCTGTCTGCATGGGTTTGAGTCTCAATTGAGTCTGTACGAGTATGTGAGAGAGCCTGCCAGTAGCATCCTGTGATTTGGTGGTTATTTGCAGGGTTTTCGCCAGATTCTTCTTCCGCCAAATATACTGGCTGCTATGTATAACCAATCATGTGTAAGGATATGATACATATACTGATACAGTGGTAACGATGTGATACAAATGCTGACACAGTTAATGATACAATACATATCCTGATACAGTGGTAATGATACATATAAATACTGACACAGTTAATGATACAATACATATCCTGATACAGTGGTAATGATGTGATACAAATACTGACACAGCTAATGACACAATACATATCCTGATACAGTGGTAATGATATGATACATATCAGGCAAAGAAGTATGTTTCCTATTCCACTGGTTTCAAAATTAGGGGGCAGGTCATTATTTTCATGGGGAAAAAAGTGCTAGGGTCGGCAATGAGAAACAAGGAGAGTCAGCTGACCAGAAACACACATTTTTTGCTTCACAATATTGTGTTCCAATTTTACTATTATGACCTATTCCTATATGCCATATAATCAATTTAAGATGAGCTTCACTCTGACAGTATATTCAATTACATTTTAACAAATGCCATCCAGCTTTTGAATAAATACACAGCCCTTTTCTTTGCCAAATTTTAAATACGTTATGCATATCACATGATAAAACTTGAGAAAATACACTAAAAATTAAATTATTGGGCCAATCCAATATCCTTCTCTACTTATGTCAAAAAGTTTACAAAATTACATAATCTCCTTCTCTACTTGTGTCATAAAGTTTAACCAATTACAGTATATCCTTCTCTACTTGTGTCATAAAGTTTAACCAATTACAGTATATCCTTCTCTACTTGTGTTGAAACATTAAAAAAATTACATAATATCCTTTTTTGTTTAGTGTCTGCATTGGCAATGAGGCATGGTCATCAGTACAACTCTACTGATTCCACCAAGAAGTTTAAATCGTTTCCACCCTGTGGTTTGATTCAGACTGCCTGTCAGAACTGCTCAAGATGGCACTGTCTGGGTTAAATATTGTTTCAATGTCAGTAAGATTATTCACATGAAGCACAAACAGGTACATTATACCATCACACCCTTTGCAACTTTAAACCTAATCTGCAGGCATCTTTGTTCTAATAAAACCATAATCAATTAACATCTTTGATCCTGTCCAAATTACTTTTGATTATTCATAGTACAGACTCTAATCCACCTTGCCAACTTCAAGCACTGAAGCAGAGCATAACTTGCTGAGGGATTCAAAGTAATGTTTATTCTTTAGTTGCCCAACCATAATCAATTTTTGCTTTATTCCTATCTAAATCACTTCTGCTGACACAGCATAATCCACCTCCACAAACTTCAAAACAATGACGTCAGCTGACATGCTAATAGGATCAGCGGGTGAAATTAGCAACTGCATTGTCTTGCCTTGCTTAAGCTAGTTCACGGTCACATGATCACAGGCAGTATTACCACAAAGCTACTATAATGGTGTCAGAATATGAAAACATGGGAGAAAAAAAAATATTTTTTTCCACTAATAACTTTGCATACATGGGACACTGCAGTGAGTGATGGGAGGGACAAAAGACACCATTTAACTTGGGAGAAAAGCCCTCTGGTGTGGGAGAATCACATGTATGAACTGCACAGACCCAGATTTGCCATTGCAAAATGTGCATGCAGATCTGGGTCTATGCAGTTTGCAAGGTTTGTTTGGTTTGGTTTGATTTGTAAGGTTTAATGCCATTTTTCAGCACATTATAGGCTATATTATAAACCACTGCCCCACTGGAGGCTAATGGCAGGCTTTCTCTTACACCCTCAATGGTTTAGCCTAGACATGAACCATCACGAACAGAGCTGGACCACTCAGCCACCCTTGGACCCAGTTTGTTAGGAGAAATCAGATGAACAAACAACACAGATCCTGATCTGCCAGCACATTATGCTACTTGCCACACAGAATCATTTACTACTGAACAGTCATTTATTCTTTATTCTTGGCTCTACATTTTGAAGGGGTCTATTGTAGCTCAGTTGGAAGGGTGTGTGTTTATGTGATTTGCATTGTTAACATAGCTTTAACAATTTTTCAGTCATATCGCTACGATGTCTGCAGTGTGACAGTTTATAGTGATGTCTAGCACTGTGGCATCATGCCGCAGACATGTAGCATGATGTCCCACCCAGTCACATTATCCTGACACCAGGCCAACCAGTCCTAACACTAACCTCAATGCTGAGCGCCAAGCAAGGAAGCTATCAGTACCATTTTTGTAAGTCTTTGGTATGACTCGACCAGAGATCAAACCCACCACCTCCCGCATCCGACGCGGACGCTCTAACCACTAGGCCACCGAAGCGGTCCAGTTGGAAGGGTACTGGACTCCTAAACCCAAGGGATGCAGGTACAATACCCACCTATCATGTCGGGCTGGGTCAGCGGCTTCAATGTGTTCTTTGGAAAGGCATTTAGGTCCAATTTCCTGGACATGATATAACCAATATGTTAAAAGTGCCATTAAGACTAAATACATGAAAACATAATAATTTTGAACTGAAAAAAGAAATAATACAGAATGTAAGGTACATTCTGTCTCAGCAATTAATACTGCCTAGAATCCATGTTGTGGTAATTGGTTATGTTTGGGTAATTGGTTATGTTTGGCAACTGCTACAGACTCTCTAATTGACTTGAGGCAGTAATGATAAATCTGCAATTTCCCAGGAACTATGTTCCTAATACTATTAACTCAGCTTTAAATGATTTTTATCCTCCCAAATGTCCAAATATCCTACTGTTTATAGCCTGTATGGTTTCCAGACTGGTATCTGTACTTTAGTCCATTGTGTTTGGCTGGAATGATACTACACATACATAAAAACAACCAGAACCCTACAATATGTTACATCAATTCACATTCCAAAGTAATGTGTCATCAACAAACCCTGTCTTCTGCATGAATGCCTTTCTTGCAAATTTCAGATTGATCCCAAATCACATTTTCTTCCCAGCTGGTGACAACTTTGTGATCTGTAACACTTTCATAGAAACAAATTAAACAGCAATAGGTTCTACATCTTCTTCCAGTTCTTTTCAAATTACTTTTAATCCAGTTTTGCTCATGTGATGCTTGAACATTGAACAAGAGCCTCAAGGCTCCAGGTTCCCTAATATGGCTCATTTGGCTAAGAGCCAAATGCAAGAGAATTGAAATTTCTTCCAATGCTGTTAACTGCATTAATACTTATCTTATGAAAATAACTGTTTCAAAGTTCGTCAAGATTCTTTTTCTTGATAGCACATTAACCTTATTGGTGGTTGTTGTTGCTGTGGGTTTAACAACATTTCTCAACACATTACAGGCTATACATGGCAGCCAGTTCATCTGGTGGAGGAAGAATCCAGGAACATTCTGGGAAGAACTACCGGAGCCCAATGGAAGTTTCTGGCAAGCTTTCTCATATGCCCACATTGGTCGGGCCCAAGACATGAACCCACAAGAACAGAGGTGAAATAGCAGTGTTCAGTAAAGGCAAATTCCTTTGGGTTAGGGTTAGCCCTAACCCCCTAACATGGTTCTCCATTAACATTATTAGTCCAGTATTGGTAAGGTCTTTATGCCTGGACACATTCTGTCAAAGGTGGTCAAATTCTGTTAATATTTAAACTACACTGAGCAATGGCCATATGTTGATGGTGGATTGGCATCATTTCTATAATGGTGAAAAGCCTTTAAGCTAAGACACTTTCTGAAATTTTAAAGTCTTGATTGTTTTTGCAGTGTTATATTGATAAGCATATAGCCCTTTACTGTGGGCATTACCTACTAACAAAAAATCCCAAACTTTCTAGCTTAATGCATTTGTCTATGAAAGAATTTAAAGCTAAACTGAAAGAAAAGCTTCTTCTTATTCAAAATTGTAAAAATTACAGCTACAGTGTTAAACTGAAGCTAAAGAATAACAGGTCTTTAAAAAATGGGATCTTGTAGCAGAGTTTTTTTCCACTCACAAAGAAATACATGCAGCAAAAGAAATTAAATTCTAACCCTGATTTGATTTAGCTTTTTACTGTTACTGTTTAACCAACATGATTTTTTTATATATTACCTTCACGCTTTTTTTTAGGTTTATCACCCATTTATTTATAAAATAATAAAAACTTTTCTTTACCTAACTACTGATCATTCAATTACTCTTTGCATATTTGACATACTAATTATTTGCATATGTTATGTACTAATTATTTGCATATGTTATGTACTAATTATTTTTCCAGGCAAGTCTTCTAAGAATTCCAGCAAGAATTTTTTTTTCTGGTGCATCATCAACAAGGGCACAGAAATCCATCACCACCATAAATATATCACTGAATTAATGTCAGCAACTTTAAAATAAACCAAGAAAAGCTACACTGAAACCAACATGCTTGTATAAAAATACTATTAAAGATCACTATACAAATAAAACAAGGGATGCACAAATGAAACGGACAAATTTCAGCTGAAACAAAGAAAATATGAATGAAACAAGCAAACTTCGTATGAAATAAATTGTATTTAAACAGTAAGATCAATATTCACACAAGACAAATGAGGCACAAACAAAACAGACAAATATATCCAGAAACAAACTACATTTGATCATTTGACCATTGTGTTTCATTCATTTTTCAGTAGTGTTTGCACATGGGTTTGTATATGTATGGGGACATTTCTGTTATTACTTTGTACAATTTAACGTTAGCTTAACCAACTTGTGTTTGTTTATTTCATGAAAGTACCATTTACTTTGTTTGACAGTTGCATTTTTCATTGGTATGGTTTTTTGTTTCTGTTGACATTTGTCTGTTTTGTTTGTGTCCCATTTTTCATTGGTATGGTTTTTCGTTTCTGTTGACATTTGTCTGTTTTGTTTGTGTCCCATTTTTCATTGGTATGGTTTTTCATTTCTGTTGACATTTGTCTGTTTTGTTTGTGTCCCATTTTTCATTGGTATGGTTTTTCGTTTCTGTTGACATTTGTCTGTTTTGTTTGTGTCCCATTTATTTTGTGAGCATTAACCTTATTGTTTAAGACTATTTCATTTGGCATTTGCTTGTTTCATCGGTATGTTGTTTGTTTCTGCAGATATTTGTCTGTTTTGATTGTGCCTTGTTTATTTAATTTGAATATTGATCTTTCTGATTAAATACTGTTTTTTTTTTCATTTGGCATTTATTTGTTTTATTGGTATCTTGTTTGTTTCAGCTGACATTTGTCGGTTTTGTTTGTGCCTCATTTGTTTTATCTGAGTAATGATTTTATTGTGAGATTTATTACTATTATTATTTTGCAAGCATGTTTGTTTTATTGTAGGTTTTCTTGGTTTATTTTAAATTTACTTACATTATTTCAGTTATATAATTTGTCAGCAATGGCTTCCATACAAGGGGAAAAATTACTGCTGATTCCATAATATCCACATAAATTTTATGTAATAAGTAATTCATTTACTATGCATCTACATCTGGATTTAATCAAAAAGCAAACAGTAGTACTTTAAAATTATCTGGCTACAAGATAAATAAAAGCAATTTTAGGGCTCCCACCAAGCAAAGCTTTGTTGTAGGCGAGCAAAAGTATCAAAGTTTCTCTGAAGTTTATACCCCAGACCTACTGTATTCTCTAGATGTGCTAATTGACAGATGGAGTTCTGCGGAATATCTTGATTATAAGCATCTATAAAAGGCTGGCAGAAATGTATTTATCCAAGTACAAAACATACATTTCATAATCTACTCTAAATACGCTAACTCAGCTGAATTTTATCTTATATAATATTATATATAAAAAAATGTTAACCTAAAGCCACACAATAAACTGCTTTACAACTTAATATTGTATTGTGTTTGGTCTTAATACAAAAAAACCTGTCCTGAAAGACCATTGCTGTAAGAGATCACCTGTCTTCAGAGACCATCTTCTTAATAGCCAGATTTACTGGTTATATAGTGTTGTGACCTGTCATGAGACCCCTATCTGTAAGGACCATACTTTTCTGGCAAAAGGTGTGGTTCTTCAAGAAAGGTTCTACTGTACAAAGTATACTATATCATAATTAATGATCAATGGAAATTTCAGATGTCTCATGAATTTGTGAATTAATGTTATACTGTCAAAGCCCTGTCAATCTCTCCCACGCATTCTCTATCCCATGCCTTCAAATTCAGTATGGTAATTGTAAGGCATACTATTGTATTCCTGACTGCACATATAATGCTGGCCTGGCTGGGTACTGAACTTTTGGTCTTTGGGTTGCAAGTCTAATGGTCTACCAACTGCTGCCAAATTCAATTTGTCATTGTCAAGCAAATAACCAAATGCATCTGGGACAGGCAAGTAATATACTATCTGAATGAAAGTGGCTGTCACATAATTAAATTCTGTGATCAAGTAATACAGGGATACCTGTCAAATAATTCACATTATTCATTTCATGCAAAATTCTCCAACTCAGACAATACATAATTACCTGGTGATAATGGGAATTAGCAAATATGATTGCCATACACAAGAGTTGGTACTGTGATTAAAATCCAAAGTGTCAACACCTGTCAGACTATGACTACTGAGCCATGCCCCCAGGATTTTCTTTACCACCAGAAACATAGCCACCACCCCCTTCAGAAAACTGAAACTATTTGGATTTCCAATCTATGTGCATCTCCAAGGCATAAGAAAGATACTGGTCCAGGGAATGAATCACTATCCACCAAACGAGTAGAACTCTAGGTCACAACTTGAAAACTATAAAATACAATTCCTTGTCCCACTATATGTAGCAACTTTCTCTCTCTCTCTCTCTCACGCAAAAACACACACACAATATACTAGCACCTTGGGGGACAGTCCTTAACCTCAATGACTTACCATATATACCTGCTTACAAGTTGGGTCCAACTGCAAACAACACAATGATCTGCCATTGCACAATGCACTGACATACCTAGGTCTGTGTTGTCTATTCTACTGATTGGTCCTCAAAAACAGCACAGGTCCAGATCTGCCAACACATTATGCAATAGATGCAAAAGTAGATCTGGGTTTGTGCAGTCTGCACTCAGATCAGACATTTAAGTGAGTACCGGCATGTACAGTACTTAAGTGGTTCAGTTTGGGGTGGAGGTCAAAAAAGGTAAGTCTGAAATATATATTTTACAAACACATAATTCTAGTAATTCTAACTATTAAACGGCAAACGAGTAATTTTAAGTTATGACTAAGAACACTTCCCTAAAGCAATATATGTCCAACGATACAAATAGGATAATTATGACCAAAGGGAATTTTAGTGGGGAGGGAAGAAGTTAAAATAGGCAAGTTTGAATTGGCAGGGGTTACAGAATAGCAGAACCAATACCTGGTCTTTAACTAGCAACAAGCTGGTCCTATAAAACAATACTATCTATACTCACTTATAAGTTGAGTTTCAACTGTAAAATGTAAAGACCCAGAGCTCAGAGTTGCCATCTAATGAGCTGGCAGATCTAGATCTATGCAGTTTGCTGGCATCATTAAGTAGAACAATCAAAATAGACCCTGATTTGCCAGTGCATTATGCAATGGCTGCTCAGAGTATATGCTGACTTGCAGACGGATTCAACTTATGAGCAAGTATATGATAATATTAGCAACAATGAAGGGCTGAGAGAAAAAAAATATCTATGTAACAGCCAAGGACTAAAATGATGTCAAAATTAAATTATTACATTATTTTCATACAAGATATGATGGAAATTTTTGTTAAGTTTAAAAAAAATACTTTTCTTTTCGTCTCTAATTGATATCATGGTGATTAAATAGCATCGTATTTGGTTATTGATTTAAACAATAAAATATATAGTGTGCAAATGGATCTGTAAACAGCAATATTAAAATTGCTAATAATGTTCATGGTGACTTTTTACATATTTCTTTCCAAAAGATTCACTCGTGAAACAAACTAAACCTGAAGCTCTTAATGTGAACATATTCATAATAGAATGAAAATGGAATGTAATAACCACTTGCTGGTCTTTAAAAAGACTCGCTCTGATTTGATTTTGATTTATTAAACTACGAAAGCAAAACATGTATTTTGTTTCTGTAATATTTCAACTTCTTAAACACAGCAGGAATACTAATTAAAAAGTGTCCATTTACTTATCAAGTGTCAATCACAGGTTAATTTCTGAAGAGACAAGAGTGTTTACAAGCGTGGGAACAACTGTCAGTAACCTGTCACTGTTGTTACAGAATTATGATTGCATCAGGATATATCTGTTTGCAGTACTAAATCACTTTTCACTGTAACAAGGGTTTGTGCACTTATGCTCAAGAGAAATTCAAGGACATTAGGGGACCTCAGACACAGTAAAATTGAACACCACAAATGGAAGGATAAATAATGAACACCAAGAAAGCTTAAATGTCGGCAACTCTTAAGAAGATTGTTGATGAACAGTCCATGCCAATATTCCAGGAACTGTATGACACAAAATGGTTCAAAATAATGTGAAAGGGAGCAAAAATGATTTAAAGGACTTTAAAACCAATATGCAAATTTTCAAGGTTTTCAAGGAAATGAATTTAACGATTCCAAATTCAGTACATACTCTCAAGATTTTCAAGGAAATGAATTTAACAATTCCAAATCCAGTACCTTCAAGGTTTTCAAGGAAATGAATTTAACAATTCCAAATCTAGTACCATCAAGGTTTTCAAGGAAATGAATTTAACAATTCCAAATCCAGTACCTTCAAGGTTTTCAATGAAATTTAACAAATCCAAATCCAGTACCTTCAAGGTTTTCAAGGAACTGAATTTAACAATTCCAAAATCCAATACATTCAAGGTTTTCAAGGAAATGAATTTAACAATTCCAAATCCAGTACTTTCAAGGTTGTCATGGAACTGAATTTAAAAATTCCAAATCCAGTAGCTTCAAGGGTTTCAAGGAAGCATACAAACCCTGTATAATGTTTTAGATATACATACAACTGGATTACCTCAGAGAAAAAAAATTAGATTCACAGAATTTCTCAAATCTGAGAGAATGAAATGCTGAAAATATTACAGTTTTGTCTTAATATCTGCAGAATTAGACTATAGCACACAGAAAGCCCAGATCCAAACAGCTTTTCAAAATGTGTCAGAATGTTCTTCTCCTTCTATAAATTATCAGGAACAATAAATTACTCCATCAATTTAATGAGCTCAGATAACTTGTGAAACTGTTTATAAAGTTGGGGGTGGGGGTAGTAATGGGTGTTATTTTTCTTTTATAAAAAAATACCGAAAAATATGTTTTTATTTTTGCAGAACATGAATATAGTTGTGATTAAAATGTATAAATTATATTTTGATATATTACATTTTATCATCAAAAATGGCAGTTAGTACCATGAAATTTGAACCAACATCATGAAATTCGCAGCTTTTAATAAGAAGTCATATATTCTTTTTACATTTTCTTATCAAACAAATTCTCAGTACACTATAAATGACAATACCCTAAATGAAGAAATATCAATCAATTCAATTGTTAGTAACACTTACTGTTGAAAATACTTTAAGAAACAAATATGATGACACAAGTCTTGTCCAGCGAAATTCGTGTTTCAGTTTTATCAATTTAAGTTGGCTCCAGTGTAATCATCATAACTGCATTATGCCCTGACGTATCCAAACATGAAAAGTGTCAATTTACCATTGCAGCGATGCCTATTGGAGTTTCCATCAAAACCTAATTAAGTGCCAACTGTTTTAATCTCCAACTTGAAGATCAAACTGTTGCAGAAAAAGACCTGCTTTGTATTATCCCATTACATGTAATTACGTCTTTTGTATCAAGACGAGTAAATAGGGGCACCTGCCAAAAAGAGCATGCAAATCCTATCTATCAATCATCTTCAAGTGTCAACTCATTTCAATGAGCAAGCCAACACCATTTTAAATATTAGCATGTAAGTAACCAAACTTTAATCTAACTTTAAACAGTGGTTTATCCTAGTCATTAGCAAATATAATCATGGATAGTAAGGGAACCAAGCAATAGGTGTCC
This sequence comes from Sinohyriopsis cumingii, assembly GCA_028554795.2. NCBI lineage: Eukaryota > Metazoa > Mollusca > Bivalvia > Unionida > Unionidae > Sinohyriopsis > Sinohyriopsis cumingii. The sequence goes on along the minus strand of CM068841.1, from coordinate 32,823,818 downwards.
TCAGTGCATGAAAAGATTAGTGTCACAGATTGGGTTCATTATGGAAAAGCAAGTTCCAAAGTTTGCTGTGAATTTAAAATTCCCAAACTGGTACTCAGACCCATTTGTTGTGAATTTAAAATTCCCAAACTGGTACTCAGACTCGTTTGCTGTGAATTTAAAATTCCCAAACTGGTACTCAGAGGTTTGCTCAGGGTTGAGCAGTAATTTCTCTATTACTTGCAATGAAATCACGACATTGATATTTAACCAATAAAACAATAAAAAATAGTTTTAATGTTGTTGTTTCTCTAAATTAAATGTCAGTATTTTTGACAAAAACAATCTTGTTTTTATAACACTGAAATGTAGCCATATTTATATGCAAGAAGCAGTGATGTAATACACAATGTTTTCATTGGTATACATGTGATATTTGTGCTGAAGACTCTTGAAGTAATGTTTTAAACAATAATTTAGAGAGTGGTTATCTTAAAATAAAGGTCAAGTGAACAATTTCATTAAAAAAAGCTATTTACTGAAACTTTTCGCAACAAAATTATAAAATGAATACTCAACTATTCACCACCCCCCACCCATCCCAGTATCTTCTCAATACTGCGTTCCATCCCTTTCTTAGTTTTTCTGAGGTCTCTTAGTAATTTCTGCCCTCGTTTATGCTGTAGTCAATGTTTTCTGAAACCACTGTGTTTGAGTTATTAACAGGTGTATTACAAAAGATGAGAGCGAGTTATCAAGAGGTGTATTAGAACAGATGAAGGTGAATTATCAAGGTGTATTAGAACAGATGAAGGTGAATTATCAAGGTGTATTAGAACAGATGAAGGTGAATTATCAAGGTGTATTAGAACAGATGAAGGTGAATTATCAAGGTGTATTACAACAGATGAAGGTGAATTATCAAGGTGTATTACAACAGATGAAGGTGAATTATCAAGATGTATTACAACAGATGAAGGTGAATTATCAAGGTGTATTACAACAGATGAAGGTGAATTATCAAGATGTATTACAACAGATGAAGGTGAATTATCAAGGTGTATTACAACAGATGAAGGTGAATTATCAAGGTTTTATTAGAACAGATGAAGGTGAATTATCAAGGTGTATTACAACAGATGAAGGTGAATTATCAAGGTGTATTACAACAGATGAAGGTGAATTATCAAGGTGTATTAGAACAGATGAAGGTGAATTATCAAGGTGTATTACAACAGATGAGAGTGAGTAATCAAGAGGTGTATTAGAACAGATGAAGGTGAATTATCAAGGTGTATTAGGACAGATGAAGGTGAATTATCAAGGTGTATTACAACAGATGAGAGTGAATTATCAAGGTGTATTACAACAGATGAGAGTAAGTTATCAAGAGGTGTATTAGAACAGATGAAGGTGAATTATCAAGGTGTATTAGAACAGATGAAGGTGAATTATCAAGGTGTATTACAACAGATGAAGGTGAATTATCAAGGTGTATTAGAACAGAGAGTGAATTATCAAGGTGTATTAGAACAGACGAAGGTGAATTATCAAGGTGTATTACAACAGATGAAGGTGAATTATCAAGGTGTATTACAACAGATGAAGGTGAATTATCAAGGTGTATTACAACAGATGAAGGTGAATTATCAAGGTGTATTACAACAGATGAAGGTGAATTATCAAGGTGTATTACAACAGATGAAGGTGAATTATCAAGGTGTATTACAACAGATGAAGGTGAATTATCAAGGTGTATTAGAACAGGTGAAGGTGAATTATCAAGGTGTATTACAACAGATGAAGGTGAATTATCAAGGTGTATTACAACAGATGAAGGTGAATTATCAAGGTGTATTACAACAGATGAAGGTGAATTATCAAGGTGTATTACAACAGATGAAGGTGAATTATCAAGGTGTATTACAACAGAACCTAATTTCTCACAATATGGGCATGTGAGAAAGCTTGCCAGTGAGTTATTGTCACGTTTGCTAAGCCCCAGTTATAAGGGGTCATCCATTTAGTACATGCGCATGAAGGGGGAATGGGGGGTAACCCAAATGCATACGCTTGGGGGGGGGGCCCTACTGATAATGTATGTATACATAGGAAAAAGAGGGTGGCCTCGATAATAATTTGTTTAATACATAACCTGTTCAACTGGGTTCAGTCAGCGTTAGAATTTTAGCAGATACTAGACAAACATTTTTAGGGGCCCCAAGTGGCACAGTGGTCTAAAGCACTCTCCGTTACGGATCACTGCCATCTCACCTCTGTCTGCGTGGGTTGGAGTCTACGATTCAGCCAATATGGGTATGTGAGAAAGCTTGCCAGTAGCTTCTCATGGGTCGGTGGTTCTTTCCGGGGTTTTCCGGGTTCTTCCTCCACCATCAATACTGGCCACCATGCATAGCCTATCGTGTGGTGAAAAATGGCATTAAACCCCACAACAACAACAACAACAACAAACGTTTTTAAAATATGCAACTTATTTCTTTGATGCAGCCAGACATTCAGCGTTGGTGGACCATCTGTTTTATAAAACACATTAATATTATTAATCCTTGATCATTTCTGCGTGGATTAAATATAGGCCATTCTATAGAATTTGGTGGAGAGGATGTCAAGTGTGTGTACACAGGTTGGATGTGTGTAAAAAAGTATGCAGAGGGGTCAAGCTTTTCCAGATTTTTGTGTACATACTAAATGGATGGCCCCTAAAGTCATTTATAAGCTATAATCTACTTGTCTTGGGAATATTACTGCGGCCTTGTGTTTGATCTCTAAACATTGCCACGGGGTTAGTGTTGAACTATTAGGCAAGGTTACCGTGGCCAGACAGAGACCGGAAACTTGAGTTGGTGAAGGCGACGACTCGCATCACTTAACAAAGGCTTGCCGTATTACACCTATATGTTAATATGTTAAAAGTTTGTTCAAAGATCAAAAGAAAGTCCACAGGGTGAATGAGGCATATTCTTTTCCATAACCATGTTGACAGACAGCGAGAGGGACACTGTCCACTAAGTTTGATCGGACTGGTCCACAGCGATATCCAATCAAAAATTGAGATTGAGGGTGTGATTACAATTCAACCCAAATGATACCTTCCAGCTTGTAAAAGGAAAATTTGGTATTCGCCTAGACAGACTGCTGATCAATAGGGTTACTCTGAGGAATGAAGCCAATCGTAATTTGGCAGTAAAACTTACAGGTAGATTCTAAGGAAAGACAAAGCTTCAAGATGTATTAGAACATATGAATTTGAGTTATCAAGGTGTATCACAACAGATGACAGTGAGTTATCAAGGTGTATTACAACAGATGATGGTGAGTTATCAAGCAGTGTACTGCACCAAATGACAGTGAGTTATCAAGCAGTGAACTGCAACAGATGACAGTGAGTTATCAAAGTGTATTACAACAGATGATGGTGAATTATCAAGCAGTGTACTGCACCAGATGACAGTGAGCTATCAAGCAGTGTACTGCAACAGATGATAGTGAGTTATCAAAGTGTATTACAACAGATGACAGTGAGTTATCAAGGTGAATTACAACAGATGATGGTGAGATCTCAAAAGGTGCATTACAAAATATAAAGCGCTCCCCATTACAGATCACTGCTGTCTGCATGGGTTCGAGTCTCAGATTCAGCCAATGTGGGTATGTGAGAAAGCTTGCCAGTAGCTTCTCATGGGTCGGTGGTTCTTTCCAGGGTTTCCCCAGGTTCTTCCTCCACCAATAATACTGGCAGCCATGCACAGCCTATTGTGTGCTGAAAAATGGCATTAAACCCCCGCAACAACAACAAATGTTTTTAAAGTTATGCAACTTATTTCTTGATGCAGCCAGACATTCAGCATCGGTGGACTATCTGTTTTATAAAACATGTATAGCCTATCGTGTGCTGAAAAATGGAGTTAAACCCTACAACAACAACAACAACAACAAAATACGATGGTGAGTTATCAAGGTGTATTACAACAGATGACAGTGAGTTATCAAGTGGTGCATTACAACATATGAAGGTGAGTTATCAAGCAGTGTACTGCAACAGATGGCAGTGAGTTATCAAGCAGTGTATTGCAACAGATGACAGTTATCAAGCAGTGTATTGCAACAGATGACAGTGAGTTATCAAGGTGTATTACAACAGATGATTGTGAGTTATCAAGGTATATTACAATTGATAACAATGAGTTATCATGATGTATTACAAGAGATGACAGTTATCAAGGTGTATTATAAGAGATAACAGTAAGTTATGAATAGGTGTATTACAACAGATGATGGTGAGTTATCAAAGTGTATTACAACAGATGACACTTGTATGCAGAGTACAACACAATACATATTTACATACCTCACAACAGACCCTTCAGGATCAGAATAATCCACTGGCCTGCAACATTGGGCAAGCAACTCCATGGAAATCTTAATTCCAGATCATTAACTTATTCTAGGTTTTTTCAGCCTTGTTTGTTGATATTCAAGAAAGAGAGTACTTAGGAATGCCACCAGGAACCCTTGAAACAATCGTAAATATTTACTGTTACAGTATCAAAAACTGTACAAGTAGATTTCAAGTCTGCTCCAATTCAAGATGAGAATAAACAAAGCTCAACAAAGTGTTTCATTTAAAGAGAGTAACAACAATGCTTCATGATACTGACATGTGAACAAGGTAGGGGAAGATTTATTTAATTGCCCCAGAATGTTGTCTGAGTGAATAAACAATGGTCCAGATCCTTACATTTACTGCATGATGAAGTCTACACATTTTGTACACTAGTAGTGATAGGTGTATGGTAGAAATGAAGGAAATTTGTTCTTTTTAAATCATTTCGGAAAATCATTAAAAAGTATAACATTTCTATGCTAACTCTAGAAATAATAATAATAATAATAATAATAACATCATTACAGCAAGATTCTAGATAACATATGGTCAGGTTATTTTCCAATATACATTTGACTGGAAAAGCCTTAAAACAATTTTATTCAAGTTGGGCATCACCAAAACTTGTTGCAATCTGTACATTTCCCTAGCCACTATTGTATTCAGCTACCATAAGCTATTGAAGACATGGATAATCTGTACATGTCCCTAGGCACTACTGTATTAGCTACTAAAAGGTACTGAAGACACTAATAATCTGTACATGTCCTTAGCCACTATTGTATTTAGCTACTATAAGCTACTGAAAACACTGATAATCTGTACATGTCATGAGCCACTATTGTATTTAGCTACTATAAGCTACTGAAAATACTGATAATCTGTACATGTCCCTAGACACTAATGTATTAGCTACTATAAGCTATTGAAGACACTGATAATCTGTACATGTCCCTAGGCACTACTGTATTCAGCTACTATATACATTAATAATCTCTGTGTGTCCCACTCCACTACTTTATTTAGCTACTATATACACTGATAATATGTGTCCCTACCTACTACTGTATTAAGCTACTATATACATTAATAATCTGTGTGTCCCTAGCCACTACTGTATTCAGCTACTATATACACTGATAATATGTGTGTCCCTAGCCACTACTGTATTCAGCTACTATATACACTGATAATATGTGTCCCTAGCCACTACTGCATTCAGCTACATATACACTGATAATATTTGTGTCCCTAGCCACTACTGTATTCAGCTACTATATACACTGATAATATGTGTGTCCCTAGCCACTACTGTATTCAGCTACTATATACACTGATAATATGTGTGTCCCTAGCCACTACTGCATTCAGCTACTATATACACTGATAATATGTGTCCCTAGCCACTACTGTATTCAGCTACTATATACACTGATAATATGTGTGTCCCTAGCCACTACTGTATTGAGCTACTATATACACTGATAATGTGTCCCTAGCCACTACTGTATTCAGCTACTGTACACACTGATAGTCTGAGTCCTTGCCACTACTGTATTTAGCTACTATATACACTGATAATATGTGTGTCCCTAGCCACTACTGTATTCAGCTACTATATACACTGATAATATGTGTGTCCCTAGCCACTACTGTATTCAGCTACTATATACACTGATGATATGTGTCCCTAGCCACTACTGTATTCAGCTACTATATACACTGATAATATTTGTGTCCCTAGCCACTACTGCATTCAGCTACTGTACACACTGATAATCTGAGTCCTTGCCACAACTTTATTCAGCTATTGTACACACTGATAATCTGTGTCCCTAGCCACTACTGTATTTAGCTACTATATACACTGATAATTTGTGTGTCCCTACCCACTACTGTATTAAGCTACTATATACATTAATAATCTGTGTGTGTCCCTAGCCACTATTTTATTCAGCCACTATATACACTGATAATATGTGTGTCCCTAGCCACTATTGTATTCAGCTACTATATACACTGATGTGTCCCTAGCCACTAATTTATTCAGCTACTATATACACTGATAATGTGTCCCTAGCCACTACTGTATTCAGCTACTGTACACACTGATAATCTGAGTCCTTGCCACTACTGTATTTAGCTACTATATACACTGATAATATGTGTGTCCCTAGCCACTACTGTATTTAGCTACTATATACACTGATAATTTGTGTGTCCCTACCCACTACTGTATTAAGCTACTATATACATTAATAATCTGTGTGTCCCTAGCCACTATTTTATTCAGCTACTATATACACTGATAATATGTGTGTCCCTAGCCACTATTGTATTCAGCTACTATATACACTGATGTGTCCCTAGCCACTACTTTATTCAGCTACTATATACACTGATAATATGTGTGCCTAGCCACTACTGTATTCAGCTACTGTACACACTGATAATCGGAGTCCTTGCCACTACTGTATTTAGCTACTATATACACTGATAATATGTGTGTCCCTAGCCACTACTGTATTTAGCTACTGTATACAATGAAAATCTAGCTACTGTATACAATGAAAATCTGAGTCCTTGCCACTACTCTATTTTGTTATTGTATACACTGAGAATATGTGTGTCCCTAGCCACTAGTGTAGTTGAGCTGCTATATACACTGGTAATCTGTGTGTCCCTAGCCACTACTGTATTCAGCTACTATATACACTGATAATATGTGTGTCCCTAGCCACTACTTTATTCAGCTACTATATACACTGATAATATGTGTCCCTAGCCACTACTGTATTCAGCTACTATAAACACTGATAACACTGGTCAACAGTGAAATCATTACTGACTTGAAAAGGCCCTAATCTGTAGTATTTTGGTGTGCCGAACACGAATATAACCGTGAAAAATTTGTATTGGCTCTCGTTTTGAAGATATTCATATACCTCATTTTCTATGTTTCACTGTGTAAATTTCTCCAGTAGGACTGCAGCAACATCCGGAATAATGATGTAACATTGCATAATACCATCATGCTCACATCATCCACAGTTGATTGCATCATTTTCTGATGCAATGCAATACTAATGCCATGCGGCTGCTGAAGTAAGTTGACGTCAGCAGTGTACTATACATGTGTAGGCCTATTATACTAATGCCAGGCGGCTGCTGAAGCTGACGTAAGCAGTGTACTATATAAAGCCCAATCAGATAGGTTCAGCATTTAAAATATTTTAGACGTTGTGCGAGACAGTTCAAGCTACTGTTACATAAAACTTATTATTTTATCCATTTACGTACAATAAAGAACAGTAATGCCTCGAAAGTGTGTTAATACTGCGGACAATTTTTGCTATATTTGTGGGGAAGTGACATTTGCCAACCAGAAGAAAAGTATCAATTCTCAAGTGAAGAAGGCATATCATCTTTACTTCGGATGCAAGGTTGGTGACCAAGACAAGCCTTGGGCTCCGCATATATGCTGTGCTACATGTACAACACAGCTTTCACAGTGGTTGAATTGCAAAAGGTCATCAATGCCGTTTGCAGTCCCAATGGTGTGGAGAGAGCCAAGCAACCACCTAAATGACTGTTACTTCTGCTTGGTTCCTCCTCTTTCCGGCGGAATAACGAAGCGAAAGAAGTCGAGAATAGTCTACCCAAACATTCCGTCTGCATTGAGACCAGTTCCACATGGTGAGGGACTTCCTATTCCAGAACCTCCAGCAGAATATTCTCTTGATTCATCTGACGAAGACAAAGGTGAGTCAACCTGTTCTTCTCCTGGTCCATCAGCATGCAGTGATCCAGATTTTCACTGTGGTGCATCATCAACCCCACACAGAATAACACAGGAAGAACTAAATGACCTGATTCATGATTTGGACTTATCAAAGAACAAGGCAGAATTGCTAGGATCAAGACTCCAACAATGGAATCTTCTAGAAGAAGATGTCACAATTACTGCATATCGAAAGCGCCACCAGCAATTGGAGCCTTTCTTCAGAAAGGAAAGTAATCTGATATTCTGTTCCGATATTGAGGGCCTCATGAATGCTTTAAAAATCACTCATGACCCACAAGAATGGATACTATTTGTGGACTCTTCGAAACTGAGTCTCAAGGCTGTGCTTTTGCACAATGGAAACATTCTTCCATCTATTCCAGTAGCGTATGCTGTCCACATGAAAGAGACATACGATAACTTAAGGCAGCTACTGAATTCCATTGAGTATAACAAGTACAGCTGGCACCTCTGTGGTGATTTGAAGGTAGTTGCCCTTTTAATGGGACTGCAGCAAGGATATACAAAATACATGTGTTTCTTATGCGAGTTGGATAGCCGAGCAAGGGAAATGCACTACATGAGGAAGGAATGGACTCACAGGCAGAATGTAGCCATTGGAGAGAAGAATATCCAACACCCAGCTCTGGTTGAGGCTCAGAAAATCTTGCTACCACCCCTTCACATCAAACTAGGTTTGATGAAGAACTTCGTGAAAGCCATTGACCGGACTTTGCCAGCATTCCGATACCTGCATGAAAAATTCCCTCGACTCAGCGAAGCAAAGATTAAAGAGGGAGTTTTTGTGGGTCCTCAGATTCGAGAGCTTTTCAAAGATGACCGGTTCAACAACTTTCTGGAAGGTGACGCGAAACAAGCATGGAATGCTTTTCGCCTAGTTTCTACAAACTTCCTCGGAAATGTTAGGGCAGAAAACTATAAGGAACTAGTAGAAGACATGTTGATGAAGTATAAGAAACTTGGCTGCAATATGTCTCTAAAGATTCACTTCCTTCATTCCCATTTGGATTTCTTTCCTAGCAACTGTGGTATTGTTAGTGATGAACACGGCGAACGTTTTCATCAAGATATCGCAACAATGGAACAAAGATACCAGGGAAAATGGTCCACTACAATGCTGGCTGACTACTGCTGGACACTCCTCAGAGATGCTCCCGAACAGCTGTACAAGAGACAGGCGAAGAAATCTAAGATGTAGTCAATGACTTGATTTTTTATAGGTAGGCTATTACAGTTGACCTTTTACTATTGGAATGCATTTCGTTATGTAAACATTAATTTCTTGCAGATTACAAAAAAACTAGAGCCAATTTTGCAATTTGACTGTCATATTCGTTTTCAGCACATAAAAATTGATAAGAATTGACTAATTTTATTTCAGTAACATGACTTTTGTAAAAATTTGTTGTCCAGTGTAATATGTGTGTCCCTAGCCACTACTTTATTCAGCTATTATATACACTGAGAATCTGTGTGTCCCTAGTCACTACTGCATTCAGCTACTAAATACACTGATACTCTGTGTGTCCCTAGCCAATATGTACTGTATTCAGCTAATGTGTACACTGATAATTTGTGTGTCCCTACCCACTATTGTATTCAGCCACAAAAACCTACTGTATACACTGATATCTATACAAGGTGCCATCCAATACCAGTCAAATGTGCATGCAAAGTAAATGCAATAAGCATCTCAGTAAACACTTTCATCTTGGACAAGGAGGTCTTAAACTTTCCTATTTATCTATCTAACACGCACACATGCCATGTCTCTCCGATTGTCCAGTAATCTTTTGATTTTGGCCCCAATCTTTATATTTACTGATTTGCAGACAAAAACTCCCTAAATCACAAATCCACCAAGCATAAGTATTTCAAGCTAGGGATGTTATTTAGCTTTCAAGCTACAACAAGATCTGCCAAGCATATGTATTTCAAGCTACAACAAGATCTGCCAAGCATATGTATTTCAAGCTACAACAAGATATGCCAAGCATAATTATTTCATGCTAAAACAACATCTGCCAAGCATAAGTATTTCAAGCTACAACAAGATCTGCCAAGCATAAATATTTCAAGCTACAACAAGATCTGCCAAGCATAAATATTTCAAGCTACAACAAGATCTGCCAAGCATATGTATTTCAAACTACAACAACATCTGCCAAGCATAAGTATTTCAAGCTACAACAACATCTGCCAAGCATATGTATTTCAAGCTACAACAACATCTGCCAAGCATAAGTATTTCATGCTAAAACAACATCTGCCAAGCATAAATATTTCAAGCTATAACATCTGCCAAGCATAAGTATTTCAAGCTACAACAACATCTGCCAAGCATAAGTATTTCAAGCTACAACAACATCTGCCAAGCATAAGTATTTCATGCTAAAACAACATCTGCCAAGCATAAATATTTCAAGCTATAACATCTGCCAAGCATAAGTATTTCAAGCTACAACAACATCTGCCAAGCATAAGTATTTCAAGCTACAACAACATCTGCCAAGCATAAATATTTCAAGCTAAAACAACATCTGCCAAGCATAAATATTTCAAGCTACAACATCTGCCAAGCATAAGTATTTCAAGCTACAACAACATCTGCCAAGCGTATGTATTTCATGCTACAACAAGATATGTCAAGCATAAGTATTTCATGCTAAAACAACATCTGCCAAGCATAAATATTTCATGCTAAAACAACATCTGCCAAGCATAACTATTTCAAGCTACAACAAGATCTGCCAAGCATAAGTATTTCAAGCTACAACAACATCTGCCAAGCATATGTATTTCAAGCTACAACAACATCTGCCAAGCATAAGTATTTCATGCTAAAACAACATCTGCCAAGCATAAATATTTCAAGCTACAACATCTGCCAAGCATAAGTATTTCAAGCTACAACAACATCTGCAAAGCATATGTATTTCAAGCTACAACAACATCTGCCAAGCGTAAGTATTTCATGCTAAAACATCTGCCAAGCATAAATATTTCAAGCTACAACATCTGCCAAGCATAAGTATTTCAAGCTATGACAACATCTGCCAAGCATAAGTATTTCAAGCTACAACAACATCTGCCAAGCATAAATATTTCAAGCTACAACAACATCTGCCAAGCATAAATATTTCAAGCTACAACAAGATCTGCCAAGCATAAATATTTCAAGCTACAACAACATCTGCCAAGCACAAGTATTTCAAGCTACAACAACATCTGCCAAGCATAAGTATTTCATGCTAAAACAACATTCAGTGGACTGTTTAGGACTATTATAATCGGTCAATCAAGTTGTTATCTACTTAACAACCAATAAAATCTGGCACACAACATTGTGATGATGCATTTACTCAACTTCACTGGTACACACATTTCAACATGGAGTACTGCATGATTTATAAATTGCAGGCTACCTGAAAAGTATCAAAGTTCTTGAACTCTTTGGAAATAAAATAATTTTGGTACAATACTGAAATGTATGCTAATGGAATCAAAAGAGGAAAATATACCATTGAAGAAGAAAAAAATGTTTGTAAGATTAACAGTACTTGGATAGATGAATTTAAATGTGTGAAGTGTAGTGAAAATAATGTATAAGAAAATGAATAAAGCTGATTAACTGTTATTCATTATAGTTAATTTACTTAGCTTTGGTACGATGTGCACTTTCACACTTACATTTATGACAAAAATGGTTGTTGGCAAAAAATGGCATGTATGAACAAGATCAGTGATTGTAGCCCACCAACACTGCCTGCTTGTACATAGAAGAAAAAAAAACATACAAGAAATTTTATTTAACATCGGTGGTCTGGGTAAAAATACATAAAAACTAGCTTTATATAAGCTATTTTACAGACATGACATAACAAAAGTATTTCATGATTCAACAGACAGCTACACAGAACATATTTAAAGTAAAAGAAAACACATGTAATGCATAATTCTACCATGAACAGAAAGAACAGTGATTTTGAGGGTTACTCATTTTGCACATCATGCCCCAAAAATGAGGTCTTTCAGCATTATATGAAAGCCCACCAATACACAAATTCTACATGTGCACTGACATCACCTGTGAACCAACACTACCAAATCAGGATTTCCTATGTTATACTGAGCCACCCTAAACACAAATACAATCATTAGCAAACAGCACAATATATCTACACACCATTTGCACAACAGGCTTGTACTATTCTGATGTCCAACATGCTGATTGGTTAAAAAGCTTAATGTGATGAGCCAATCAGAACATTTCAGCCCTAAATGGGTACAAGGTTAGCTTATGGTGGAGCTGGAATGCAGAAATGCCTCAGTCCTGTTTATTTATTGACTGTGATGTCTTTAGCAATGCCACAGCTTCACTAAAAAGAGGCATTATTTCCAATAGTCTTACCATCCTGCAGCTTCACTAGCTGGATGCCAATCTTCATTCATCAGTTTATATAATGCTTGTTATTGAAAATTTATTACCTATGTTTCAGTTAGGCAAGCAGGTGTTTTCAGGATAGCAGTACAAAAAATATAAACTAAGTGAAGCATAAAAAACGGGTCCTGCATGATATTACATCACACAAGGTAGAGTTGGTCATATGACCTCTCAATATCCCTGTGATGCATTGATTCTTTTCACTTCTTCAATGTAAGGCCCTTCATTATAATGCAGTTCTTGGTTTATGGCAGTTTTCTTATTGAGACCATTTCATTATGTGGTAGGAAAGTTACATGTATACTGTACTTCAATATAAAATGGTATCATACTAGGGCAATATACTCATTGGATCCCATACACAGCATTATAATGTTTAAGTACTGTATCATCTACTTCACTATAAGATGGTACCACTATAAACAGGTACACTATATGCTCCCATGGAAAGCATTACAGTGAGGGAGTACTGTATCAGGTACTTCATTATAAGGAAGCAAACTGTATGATTCCCATGGATAGCATAATAATGAGGTGTAGTTACTATGTACCTCCTTAAAAAGAGGTCTCACTATAAGAAAGTATTATATATGGCTCCCAAGGACAGCATTATAATGAGGTGTATCGTATCATGCACTTCATTTTAAGGTAGTCTCCCTAAAAGGCTGTAAACTCTATGCTTCCCATGGACAGAACTATAATAAGGGTGTACTGGATCATGTACATCATTAATGGTAGTCTCTCTGAATGGCTATATTATTTATGGCTCACATGGAAAGCACTATAATAAGGGTGTACTGTGTCATTTGTCAAATTTTTTATAACAAATCCTACAAGTCAGATGTCACCCTTTGTCAGTTTCCAATTAAATTTCATTCTCAAACCTGACTTGTACCTGGCTCAAACCTGACTTGTACCAGACTCAAACCTGACTTGTACCAGACTCAAACCTGACTTGTACCAGACTCAAACATGAATTAAATCAAATAAGTATCTCCAATCATTAACACAGTGTAAGTATACAACAGAGTATTAATGAAAACACACCATTCTCCTACCCTACATAATTAACTGTAATAGCTCATTAGTAATCTGCATTCATTTATAAAATGCATATACCTAACCAGGACACCCGAAAATACAAGGGTTGAAAATGGTGTACGCTAATCATTATGCACAGTATTGTAAAAAATCTGCCTAAACCAATAGTCTCAGTCTACAGAGCTCATATCTGCAATAGTTAATCTGCATAGCTAATCTGCAGATATCAGTCTGGAGCCAAACTGGCAAAAACTACACCCTTCTGAAGTTACGTCGGGCAGATACCTTATGATCCGTCCCTCAAAGCACACACTGATATCATTGGGATCATTGTGCCATGAGGCACATGACTTGAAAAGTTATGTTACACTAATAAACAAAGAATCAGATCACACAACAAGAATCTTGACTGATATAAATTCTAACTTTATTTATCTTTCTGAAGCTCAGATGGTACAGCATTGGACTCATGATCCAAAGAGTTGCAGATTTAAAACTGTCCAGGTCAGTCCTGGTCAGCTGCTTCTGTGTGACATTGGGAAAAGCACTTAGCTCTCATTTCCTTGGAATATTAAAGCAAATAAAGTGCAACAAGCGTTGTTATAAGAAAAACAATAATTAATTTAAATATGTAAACGCTTAATGCTTTGTTTTCTTCATTTCCGTATTCAATGCAATATCCCTAATGTGCACTGGAAAAATTATTTTTTAGCTCAATTTTGTGAGGATACTGCTCAAAACAACAGGCCCAAGTGAGCCAGATTTTGCTCATCTGGCTTATAACAGATAACAAATAGTACTGTAAAAACATAACCTATGCAAACGATCTCCCAAACTTTATATTATTTTAAATTAAAAGTTACAGAATCTGCTAAACTTACCAATATAAAATTTTCTCGTCAACATATTTCTCTTACATCTTTTATCTTTCTTAACTCCTGATGCAATGGACACTTGAAGGTAATCCAACTGTATAAAGAGAGACAAACATTTTTTGATGTATCTTAATAATATATAAAAACTGCCTATTACAGAAAGCCAATGAACAGAGCAATTTCATTCTTTATATAATAGTGTCTCTGACACAAAGTAGTCTCCCTGGAGTTTTGAAATGATATTATCATTAGCTTAAGTTGTATCAGAATACTGCCATTTCTTTAAAATGTTTTACTATCAGAGTTAATTAAAATTTGCAAATAACTAATGGCCAAGGATACAGCTGATTACAGCCAACAAGATACTCTGTATTAGTGTTCTGTACTGCAGTGAACTGGAATGGATTTACATGGGCTGGGCACATGTATATTGCTGATCTATATTTTCTGTTGATATTGTACCAACTTCAAAAATACCTCAGTATCGGGATATATGATATCACTAGTTTTATATATTTAGTGGAGGAACAAACTTGGCAAGACTGAGAAAAACCACCAACCAATGGAAAACTACTGGCAAACTTTCTCACATCCACAAACAGGTGAGATGCCAGTGGTTTGTAAAGGTGAACACCATAGACCACTCTGCCCCCCCATATTTATATGAAAATTGCATGAAGATATGCCCATATGTTACTTTTACTTGGAGTTCAAAACATTGAAACAACAACAAAATTAACTCATCTAAAGGCATGCTGCCACAAACGAGAGAGTAGTAATACAATTTTGTTTCTGTCAACTACACGTAAGGGTAGACAAGTTTCAGCCATTGTCTGGTGAAAAGGTATAAACTCCTAAAAAATTGCAATAAAAATGGGCATTGGGACACTATTACCATATATGGCGTGATTCTGTTATAGCACACTGTTATAATGCAAATTCAGATATAACACAGTCATGGCATGTCTTCCAAAATTTCATATACATGTATTTATTTATCTCATACAAGAAAAAATAAGTTTTTCCTCTTAGAAGTATCAAAAATAATTATTAAAAAGTTCAGGGATGATATCGCAAATAAATTCTAATATAGGACAGCTGTGGTGTAGCTCTCAAAATTTATGTACATGTGATTTTCAAATACAAGAAATCTACTCGTTTTTTTCTTAAAGTATAAAAAATAACGTTTAAAAGTTTATTATCATTTTGCAGAAGAAATCATATATGAATTCCAATATAAGATGACTGAAATTTTATATCCATGTATTTTTCTAGCACAAGAAAAAATGTAACTTTTCTTCTTAAAAGTATAACAAATAACATGTAAAATGTTTATATGTTGACCTTTGTCAATGTCTCAAATTGTGATTTTTTTCCCTTGCTGGTGATAAAATATACCATCTGGCAAAGTTTTAGTAAAAACATTTTTGGATGTTTAAACATGGGTTTGGAGTGGGGAAATTTAAAGACACCATAAAAGGAACCTGCAAACATGGATATAAAATGCACTGGAAACTATCTTTCCTTTGTTCATAGTGACAAACCACCTTAGTGTATTGATATATCATAATTCACTTATGCTGATCTCTGGCCTGCGTACTGTATGATGTCATACGTATACTCAGATAGTTCTGTTACTAGACTAGCTACAACCGACCAACCTCTGAAGGCATTAACAAGAATGGCTACTTCAAAAAAACCTGATTGATTACCTTTGAAACACTGATTGTTTTGAATAAATACTTAAAGCAAATGAAAATAAAATTTCAGTCTCAATTAATGTGGGGCATTTGTTTGGTCCTTCAAAGCTGGCCTTTAGCGATGACTTCAATAATGCATGTACCCTTCATCAAAGCAAGCGAACAAAAATCTTTCATTACAAGTTAACTTTAGGTGGGGCATCTTGAAAATATATTTTGTTAAACTGTTTCATGTCATATTGTTTTCATTTCCCAATGAATAGCATCATCCCCTGGGTAATCTTAGCAAGATGATAGCTGTCTCCAGCTGACCAAGATCTTGGCCAATTTAAGTACATGTACATGTAGCATGTAAATACAGCCACATACTACTAGCAACATTAACTACTTGAGGGAATTACTCAATGACACATTTGTTGACAGTGGAATATAAGTCAAACAAGGACATTTTTTTATACATGTGTTGTGTTTTCTAACAGGATGTGACTGATACATGAATTTTATAAGTGATTTATACTCATGGACTTTTCACATACATGTATAGTAGGTAATGCATTATTGATTGTACTTGACACATTTAAGCTGTCAATAGACAAGAATATTGCAGACTAGTTTTGTCTTCATTTAATCAAAAGCACCTATTTTTGTACCCGCTTTTATTACTCCCATCCCCTGCCATTTTTAGTACATGCATCATTTTCTTCAGCAAACAGACTTGGCTGATTATAACATGGTTCGGTACATAAAATGGTTGGGTTCTATGGACCCCAACAATTATGTTATAGTGGGCCACACTGTATACTTCCTTACGAGTCAAGTCCAACTGCAAAAAGCACAGACCAAGATCTGCTGTCATATTATGCACAGGCAAATCTGAATCTATGCAGTT
This sequence comes from Sinohyriopsis cumingii, assembly GCA_028554795.2. Lineage (NCBI taxonomy): Eukaryota > Metazoa > Mollusca > Bivalvia > Unionida > Unionidae > Sinohyriopsis > Sinohyriopsis cumingii. The sequence goes on along the minus strand of CM068841.1, from coordinate 32,806,680 downwards.
TTTTTGGAGTACTCTGTAGAATAAACAACAAAGATCATGATATGCCAGTATAGTATGCAGCAGAAGACCTAGGTCTATTTTGTTTGCAAGTGTGTATTGATGGAGCTGTACTCTATCCATGTCACAAAAGTGTTACCTCTCTTATAAAATCCTTCAGGGATTATTGATTACAAATTGACCTTGTAGTCTACACACATAACAATGAAACATGAAATGGCTCAAAACTGCTGTATTTGCAGTTTCAATTTGTTTCATCAGAAACTAATTTATTTTTAAGTATATATGGAATAGTGACCAAACAGAAAGACAAACCTCATGTAATGAAGCAGAAGGATGCCAAATTTTGATTTTCCACCTTTTACAGACCACAGCAGGTAGCCAAGGAGAGTAACGTAAGTACCATCAACATTTTATAGCCAATTTTCATTTGGGGATTTCATAAGTGCCCTTTAAGGATATGTGTTAATTGTAAGTAAAATTTTCATTATGGTAGGTTTCCATAAAAACACTTTTATATCCTGCAGAACCTAAACATGGTTCATGATTACCAGTATATACCAGCATGGTGGTAGAGAAACAGATAACTGTAAGTCATAATCCGTTTCTATCTCAAACTGGTGAACCATATGCAGCCAAACAGATGTAACTGACTCTTGAAGAAAAACAAGGATTGTGTGCCTATTAGAGTTCTATCAAGTACAGGGTAATTGTAATTAGTTTAAAGCTTGTCTTATGGCCTCAGTGATAAAAATCAAGCATTCTGATGACTTTGTGGACTTTAAGATGGGGTATAAAAACAATGTGGCAAACAATATGGACAGCTTTTTTGTGCCTTTTATTACCTTTTGAATTGTACCATGAAAAGGGTGCAAAATCACAGCTTTGAGGAAACACTGTAAAGGTGCATGATAACTTGGATTGAAATGCTGTATTTCCTAGTAAAGTAATGCTGTGAAAAAAGTTAGGATGATGGCCAATCAAGGGCCATACCACCTTAGATGCATACATGATGTTTTGGAATTCTGGAAATCTGACTCATGCAAGTCTCATCAATCTAAAGTCACCAAGATATTAATTTTTTTAAAAACAATTAAAAGTTATCTTGCAGAAACCAAAGTCTGAAGAACAAGCAATCAGTGGGCCACAACTCTTCTGAAGAAGATGAAAGCCATAAAGGGCACCTGGAAGTGTATGAAACAATGTTCACACCAAATTGTCTAAGGTTATAAGAACATCAAAAATATTATAATTTATGACACAGGATAAATCCCCACAACTTAACGCCTCTTCTATTTGTACTGTCAATATTGACCTACCATATGATTCACAAGATGAGGGAAAAAAGTTCAAATAATCCATCAGCTGAGGGTGACATCAACTACTGCACAAAAGAGGTTAAAATAATATTGCTAGTTTGGTGAGGTGCATTTCACTGTAGGATAGTCAGAGAAAAGCTTGCCTATCCAAGCAGGCAAACAGAATGAATTTACTACAAACATATACAAACTAAACTCTTGATAACATCAATATTTTTCATCCCATTTCATAGAATGTTGTCAGTGAAAACAAAAGATGAACAACAGAAACACCAAGACAAAACTGAGATAGGAAGATGGGAGAGAGTGGAAAGGACAAAGATGGACAATAAAAAGGCATGTGAATAGTTTAATGATGACTAGGATAACATTTTGAATGCTATTCTGCAGAAATCTTGCCATGTGTAGCCTATCACATGCTGATACATGGTGTTAAACAAAACAAAACCAATGCTGCCTTTATGCCACAGTGGTTTCTGTCAAGTGATTTTTTGGAAAAAGTTATTTAAATATTTGTCTACTTTTAGTAACCATGGCCATACTTGAAGGATCAACATCATTTGCAAAAACTTGATCGACCTTCAAGTCAAATATATCCAAGATCACCTCTAGCAGTACATCAGACCACAAGTCAAATATATCCAAGATCATCTCTAGTGGTGCATCATACCACAAGTCAAATATATCCAAGATCATCTCTAGTGGTGCATCATACCACAAGTCAAATATATCCAAGATCATCTCTAGTGGTACATCAGACCACAAGTCAAATATATCCAAGATCATCTCTAGTGGTACATCAGACCACAAGTCAAATATATCCAAGATCATCTATAGTGGTACATCAGACCACAAGTCAAATATATCCAAGATCATCTATAGTGGTACATCAGACCACAAGTCAAATATATCCAAGATCATCTCTAGTGGTACATCAGACCACAAGTCAAATATATTCAAAATCATCTCTAGTGGTACATCAGACCACAAGTCAAATGTATCCAAGATCATCTCTAGTGGTACATCAGACCACAAGTCAAATGTATGTATAATTAAGTTTGAGATTATCTTTAGTAATTCTTTTGCAATGGAAACCAAAGTGTGAATGATAGATGGATGAAAAAACAAGTAAATGGATGAAAAATACTTTAAAAATATTGCAACTTAAGAATTTGGAACAGCAAAAGGCACATCCATTTAAATAACTCCAGATATTACTTATAAAGTTCTAGAATATTACCCCATAATGACACCAAGGAAAATAAATAATTAATTGACAATAAACAGGAAAAATGTTATGTATACATTTTATTGAATATTTGTGAATACCAAAACACATATTTGGACCACAAGTCTAATATGTTTCCTAAATTTCACAGAGATACCTTGAACAGTTTTGGAGTTATGCTCCAGACACCAAAATATGAATCACTGATGCAATGATGGATGAATGAACTGACAGATGGAGAGATGTACAGACAGAACCACTGACAGCTGTTATCATGGGTCGATGTGCAGAAATACAAGCTGGATGGATTGATGGACACATGGAAATTCCAATGTAATACCCATGTACCAGGTTCTATGAAAAGCAAAATAAAGATAATGTAACATATGTACTTTTCGAATGCAAAATATATGAACAACATTTTAAACTTTGGGACCAACCATTTAATGTTTGAGGTTGGATGGATGCCTGGAATTTTCTTTCCAACCACTTATTGTTCATTTATCTCAAGAGATGCCTTGCCTTCCCAGCTAATATGATGAATAGATGTAGATCTTTTTCTACAAATCTTAGAGAGAATATTGTTTTCAAGCTATGTGTGGGCCATACTTTCAACCAAATTCCAACCCACCCACCCTCAAATAAATGGTTAACCCATTATTATTTTACAGTGCTTGTGAGAACAGCTTTTAAAATTTAATTATGCACAGTTTCACATAAAGAAATTGTGAGTCACTGTTAATATATTAACGGGGGCCCCGAGTGGTCGAGTGGTCTAAAGCGCTCACCGTTCCGAATCACTGCCATCTCACCTCTGTCTGCCTCGGTTCGAGTCCAAGGCTCGGCTAGCGTGGATACGTGGGAAAGCCTGCCAGTAGCTTCTCGTGGGTCGGTGGTTCTTCCCTGGGTTTTCCAGGGTTCTTCCTCCACCAGTTATACTGGCCGCCATGTATAGCCTATTTTGTGCTGAAAAATGGCATTAAACCCTATAACAACAACATTAATATATTAACCCCTGGAGGTTTTTGTCATTTTTGCCTGAAATTGGAGTAGGAAACACCTTTTGAAAGCTATTTCTGAATGCATCCTAAGACATCAACTTCCAGGTGAATTTCCAATAACCTAATGCCTAGTTGTGTTAAAAACATCATTTTTCATTGACTATTTGGCTCGCGCATGAGCAGAAGGTAAGAGTTCTTTTTTTTTTCTTGCTTAACAGACCCATTATTTTTGTGTCGAGACCACTCTTTATTCCAAATGCCCATCTTATCCTACTTTTTGCAAAGGTTCATCTGTCTGTTTGCAATTCATACCAGTCTGCCTTAGATCTGAGACCAAAAAGTCTAAAATCCGGACACAAAATCGATTCCAACCACGGGTGAATTTTGGGTGGAAAAAAATGGGTAAAAAAAATGAGGTTTTTCCCTCTGTATTTTGCAGTGCAACTAGAACTTCCAGATTATTTGGTATCATTGTAGAGCTACATCTATCTACCTTTCTATAATACCAACTACTTTAGTGTATCATACATGACCTTGACACTACAGAACTCGGTAGTAGGCTACTACCTCCTGCCACATAAACTTGTCACCAGGGGTAAATGTGTTACTAGAATTTACAAGATTTGTGGGAGTGGCAAATTTATAAAATTTTTTTTTAAAAAAAATGCTTCTACAACCATAGGATAAAATGAAGAATACATGAGCTGTATACTTGTTTATTCAGGACAAGCTAAATTAAAGATCACTGATTCAGCTAGGTCAAGACGTTACTTTGTCACAGCTGCTGTTCATGAAAACTGTATGCATTATAAAGATGCTATTAATATCTCAGCTGCTTATCTCCAGGTTTATTTATAGCTTTTGAAAGATGCACAGCTTGCTAATTTGATTACAGTACTAACAAATGTTCAATTAAATCGGTTAGAATGGGAAAGTTGTACAATATATTTTTCATTCCATGTATTGGGATATAAACTGGTTAAAATGACACAAAGGATAAGGCTGATTTTAATGTAAACTTTGTCCCAGAAGAATTTTTTAAATAAAAAAACAAACAAAATATCTGATAAAAATAAAAGACAAATTCCTTAAGTATATTTTGGCATAATTATCTATGAGTATTTTTTTTATGTAAAAATGATATCCAAAGAAAATGAGACTGCTCGTTTAATTTGAACTTATATGAATAATCAAGAAGAAATTTTGTTCAAATTCAATCTTTTGTGGGTTTTCCAATCTCTGAAAATCATTTAAGCTATATAGCCTTACAGTGCTGCTGTGCTGTAAAATCAATCAATCAATCGAAGATCTAAGCACAAGGAAACACTGTAACAATTTGTTTTCTCTCCAAAGAATCTCTCAATAAAATTCATTAATTTAAATTTTCATTTATGGAGGCACACCTATTTATTGTACATGAAAATAGTTAAGTAAAATTTAAAATGCAGTTCCAAACTTGTAATGCCATCTCACAGTATGGAAATGTGCTTGATAAGCTATATGCCACTTAATTTTACACAAGTTTTCCTCCATGAGAAGAGTGACTGCACAGTTAATAGAGATCTTGAGGTTGAATCCCATGCAATACATATTTCCTATGTGATTTTAAAATATCACAATCATATTTGGCAATTTAACGTGATTATCTTTTCACATTTACAACTTGAATTTCAGATTATTTCATACCCATTTAATCGTGCATGTCTCATCTGACATTTGATACAGATGTCAAATAAATACGTCTGTATCGCACATCCAGATTGGAATTATAAATCACAATTTATCATAAATTTCATTCTCACTGTGAATCTATGAAACTTAGAATCATGACAGAAGGGATATATAATAAATACAAAACAGCATTCATTATTTGTTCACAATAAGCAGAAAGAACTTGTTTGATATGACTTTTGAGCACATCTAGGTCTAACAATGATTACCACTTTGCATCTTTGCTAGCCAGGGTTCCATGATAGTATTTGTTAATGCTATCTACACCTTGTCAGATCAATCAGATATTTTAGTGCTTTTTTCTAGCAACATCTACTGGATTTCATAACTGCCTCCCTTAGTATGTAATGCCAGCTAACTAACAGTGTGTACCAGCAGTGCTTTGTACATTCAGCTGAAAATGGTAGAGGAAATTGACTTCAAAAGGATGCTTTGTAAGTTTAAAATTGAAAGTATGACTATGTACAGGGAGAGAAACTATTACAGGAAAAGCATGTATTTGTACAATCAAGACCCTGCAGTTGAAAATTGCTTATTTATGAGTCCATTACATTTGTGTGCTCCCCTTAGTAGGAATAGTGTTCAAATTTGAATAAGTAGATTTGATTGGATGAGGTGGCTTACTGTCGCATCCAATGAAATTCACAGATCCAAAGTAATGAAATATCTGATCAATCTGCCAAGGTGTAGGTAGGGTAAACATATCAGAACCTTGACTACTTTGCCTATCAAAACTGATTCTTTCATGGACTCGTAGCAAAACATGCATGTAATTTTGCATATTTCTTGTATTTTGACACTTAAACAAAAAAAATCTAAATCTGATGAAAAACTTATTTTATTGGCTATATGTACAAACTGCACAAGCCCAGATCTGCCATTACATAATATACCCAGCAGATCAGGGTCTGAGCAGTCTGTTAGGAGTAATCAGTAGAACATACAACATAGACTCTGATCTGCAGGCAAATTATGCTATGACAGATCTGGATCTCTTTTCTTTTTTTTTAAGTTTCACTCGACTTATAAGCAAGTATAGATGGTACATATACCAGGGTAAAATCTGAAAACATTGAGTCAACTCTGGAATATGCAAATCCATTTCATTTCTTGTGGATAATATATGGATGGACTGCGACAAATGAAAAAAGTCATTTAAAAAATAATGAAACTGAAGAAAGCATTTTAAAAAGACATCTGAATAACTCAATATAACGTGTTTGTGTTTCAAGTACAACCGGAAACAAAAGTGACTCAATGACAGATGTATGCACAAATCGAGTGAAGGAACCTATTTATATATCATTTGGCAACAAGATTTAAACAAAATGCTACATAATTCTTACCAGCTCAACTGGTGATCACTTCGAAAAGTTTAACATAGTCACAAGATGAAGAAGTACGTCACTGGGACCGACATAATACTATTCTCAGGTCAGAATTAAGTCCTCCACATGTATGCACTAGTCTTTAGTCCTTTCTTGATGAATGAGTCTAAAAACTGCCAGTGACCAATGTCTTGTTAAAACTGTAATCCACTTCTTTAAAAGTCTTCAACCAATTGATATAGAATAGGGGACTAAAGCCAAGTCACTCAATTTGCCAATGGATTTTAGTGGGGGCCTGAGGCCAAATCACTCATCTTGAAAATTGATCACAGGCCAACTGTTCAAGAAGCCATTGTACTTATCAGACAGTTATCTTTAAAGCCTAGTTCTCAGGGTAATTACCTGGCTGACCTGAGAGGCTGTGTGATAAAGTGGCCAGTACAAGAGCCATAAATATACAGTAGCCCTATGACAAATGAAGATACATAACTCCCCAAAAACCTAAAAATATATGGTTAGCCACATGACAACTGAAGATATAAAACTCCCATCAACAAGTATATATTATAGCAAATAAAGAAGTACTCCAGTCTTCGTATCTTGGCAAAAACCTAAAAATATATGGTTAGCCACATGACAACTGAAGATATAAAACTCCCATCAACAAGTATATATTATAGTAAATAAAGAAGTACTCCAGTCTTCGTATCTTGGCAAAAAGGAGATAAAACTACATTCCACAAGTAATAATACAGTAAAAGCTGTCTTGAAAGACCACAGCAATTAGAGACCTCTCGGCTTGAGACACCAGGTTCTCAAAACACTGGTTGATTATAATGTGTTTTGACCAGTAATAAGAGGTCACCTGTCTTGAGTGACCATTATCTTTTGGCAGAAGGAGTGGTCTTTCAAGACAGATTCTACTTTATTCAGTGTTGAACAGTCAGTTGTCATGTATTTTAATCAATATGATGACAATTTAAGGTGAAAACTGTACAACAATAGTGACTTCCCAATAATGACTGGAGTAAATTTTCCATCTCTCTCAACTGCTTCAGTGGCCTAAGTGGTTAGAGCATCTGGCTCAGATAATAATAATAATAGTAATAAATAATAATAATAATAATAATAATAATAATAATAATGAGGACTTTGTATATATAATCTTTACAAACTCTAAGTGCTTTACAGTATTAGACAACACCAATAACATTATATAAAAAACATATAATGATATGATTACAAAAATCAACACCATGCAATTAGAAAACATAAAAACATGCTGAAAATATTTAAGGTAGGAACCATTATTAGGTCTTTAAGTTTGTTCTTGCGGTGACTTTTAAGAGCACGGTGTCTTTGTGTCTAAGTTCAGTGGGCGATTCATTCCATGTTGCTGGGCCCTGGTATGCAAAAGAACGTTGTCCATATGACTTTGTTTTTCTTTGTGGGAGTAATGAGTATACGATTTTCAGAAGAGGAACGTAAGTATCTTGCTCGTGTTTACACATGGGTGATGTCGGATAGGTATGTTGGACTAGAGTCTGTCAGTGAAACATAGCACAGAGACAAAGTTTGTGTTTGATTCTGGATCGAATGGATAGCCAGTGTAGGGTACAGAGCAGCGGGGAGGTGTTCTCTGATCATTATGCTCTAAGGATGATCCGAGCAGCTGTGTTTTGAGCATTTCAATCTTTTTGAAGTAGATACTGAGATGAACCAGTCATAACTGAGCTACAATAGTCCAGTCTTGAAAGTACTAATGAACACACATGTGTTTTAGTGGCATCAACTGAAAAATATTTGCGAATGGAGCTGATGCGTCTCAGCTCAAAATATGCAGTCTTGCACATGTTCATGACATGTTTGTGCAATGTGAGAGTACTGTCCATAGTAACACCTAGGTTTTGTACTGACTGTGTGAATTTAATGTTGGTGTTGCTAATATTTATTGTTTGAGGTAAAGGATATGAATGAAAAAGTCTTTGTGTTGTGATCAGAATGGCCTCAGGAGGTTGTGGGTTTGATCCCTGTAAGGATGCAAATTTCTGTCAATCTGTGAAGCTGTACAAGGCAATGACTTTGATCATTAATTCAATTATATGATGAACTAATTCCATCATTTAAACAGATTGGCTATTTATATAAATATATCTGTGTTTGAAATTTGGTGAAAGATTTATTCCAAAAAGGAAGTGTATCTTCCTAATGTAATGTATTGTCCCAGTTGTTTATGTAATTGATTTTTAAAAAATGTTTTTCCATGTACGGGGGGCTCGTGTCATTCTGATCTATATATGTGTGCAGATCTCTATTTATTCCATCTATACATTTGACGCTTTATTTTAATATTTACTCTATCTGGGCAAGAAGAGAGAGTGAACACCCTCTAGATAATGACAGCCAAATAAAGCGGACACCTTGTAAGAAGGTACAACCTCACAACACCAACACCACTGCTACAATCCCATGCCGAGCCATACCAAAGACTTATATAAATGGTACTAGCAGCTGACCTCACTTAGTATTCAGCTAGTTCTATGACTGGCCAGCCTGGTGTCAGGATAATGTGACTGGGTTGAACATGATGCTACATGTCTGTAGCATGATACCCCAGAGCTAGACATCAGTGGAAACTGTCACAAAGCAGACATCATAGCGATATAACTGAAACATTTTTAAGCTATGTTAAAATCCAAATCAAATTACACTCAATCTCTCTCTCTTTCTCATACACACACAAGCCTATGCATGCACACACATACACACATGCACACACATAATACTGACCAGTCCAGTCCCCAGAGAACAAAAACAATTACCAGTTTCTCAATCTCTCTCTCTCTCTTTCTCATACACACACATGCCTATGCATGCACACACATACACACATGCACACACACAATACTGACCAGTCCAGTCCCCAGAGAACAAAACCAATTACCAGTTTCTCTCTCTCACAATCACACACCCACAATACTGACCAATCATCAGAAAACAAGAATTACCAGCTTTTTTCTCTCTTTCTCTCTTACGTACACACACATACACACGCCATACTGACCTGTCACCAGCTTTCCCTATAGGTATACTGTGAATTTCCAGTAGGACACACAGGCATGCATACGCCACTGGCGAATCATCAGAGAACTACAACAAATAACAGCTTCTCTCTCACACACACTCACTCTCTCTCACACACACGCACACGCAAACACACACATACATACAAACAACATGCACACACACAAACAATACTGACCTGTCACCAGAGAACAATAACAGTTAACAGCTTTCCCTATATGAATAATGTGAATTTCCAGTGGGACAAGTATCTGGTATGCCACAGACTAAAATGTTGAAAGAGGGAGGTGCTTTATATTCTACTCTGTGATAAAATAAATAAAACAAGAAATAAAGCTGGAGTAAGAACAAGGAAAATATTAAGTCACACTCAGTAAACAAATGAAACTGATTGGGCTAAGTGGTTAACTTGCTGGACTCTCAATCTAAACATACATACATATATATATATATATATATATATATATATATATATATATATATATATATATATATATATATATATATATATATATATATATCCATTGCCTGGTAGACCAGACCAAGTAAAATTGAATAATGGACAACAAATTTTTCCAAATGGAAAAGTTCAGATGGAAAGCAGAAAAGTATTACTATAAAAATAGCATGCTAAAAATTGTATTACCAGCAAAAACTTTGATCACTGAATTGTATTTCTGGGTACCTACATCAAGGTGCATTATTCTCCATATAATTCCACAGTTGAGTCTTGGGTGATTAAAATGGATAATATGCCACACTAACCTAAACATGTCCACTACTCATTATCTGATGAAGTAATCACAGTCAATACTACTAGTCACTCAGGTCAAACCTGACCCTGAAGGAAACAAGACTCCAAATGTTTGTCTTCTATTACAACACCAACATATGGTAGCAGTATCTTCCATCTTTGACCTGACACAGTGAATACCTATGATCTAACAGGACACATTTTTAATTGGTCTGTTGAAGAACTGTAACCTTGCTTGTCCCAGATGGCCAATTATATGTAGTAGAAAGCTGTCTTACAGCAAGACAAGGTAAGTAAAGCAGGACACAAGACAACTAGACCAATAAATCAACCATCCATCATTACCAATACAGGTGTGAGGGCTGATTTATTAGACTATATAAGCACAATCAAAAATTGAATCCCTGAATCTTTTATTACTTACCTCAGATAAAAAAGTGTGTAATTGTTCAAAACACTTTCCATTAGTAGAACTAATGGTGTTACAAGTACCATATGCTGTTACAACTAATATATGTGATAAATGTTGCTGAGTAATTCTGATTATAACAATCTTGATGGCAACTGCAGTAATTTATTGGGCAACCAAAACAATCTGCCAGGCAACCAGAATATTACAGCTGGTTGCCCAGGGAAAAGCCATGTCTATGTATGTTCAAAATTGTTCGAACCCTTTATATTTATTTGTTTGTCTTGTCTATGTTTTGTATTTGCCTTTGAAAAAGACTCATTTAGAGTCGAAAGTGCATAGGCTAGCTAGATACTAGTTTTGCACTGTTTGTAGTCAGTTTATTACACACACACACACACACACACACACACACACACACACACATATATAAATATACACTTCTTGTCTTGAAGTGATACAAATAAGATCATCCCTAATAAAGCACATCTGAACTGTCGGTAAGTACAACTTTAACCCTTGTATGTTCAGACACTGAAAATCAAATTCAAGACAGGTTTCAACATTGTGCTATCCTGCCTGATTATACATGAGACTCAAAAAGATTTCAAAACAAGATCACCTGAACATTTATTAGACAAAACAGAGTTCACGTTTCTGATCAAGTTTTGGTTTCTATTTGATATGTTATGGGACTCCCAAGAAACATGATGGCAAGATTGAAACAATCACTTTTAGACTGGTTTCAATTGGTATGATTTGGGTTTGGTTTGATTTGGTGTTTCACAGCACAGCAACACAAGTGGGTTACTGAGTGTACAAGCAATTGCAATAAAGTGATAGTGCTAATCAAGGCTGACCAAATGGTAGGTCCTGAACCCAAACCCTTTTGGTCCTGAGTCATGCAACAAGCATGCTTGGAGATAAATGAAGACAAGAAATTCTCCCCAACAGACATAAACTGTATATAAACCACTCCCACAATAGCTGTGATCAATCAGCACTGGCTCTTGGGTGGACCTAACAAAATTGTTAAGATAAAGAACCAAAACTCTGACAGATGTCTTCAATCCACACAAAGGCCACTATATACTGAAAACTACATTCTGTGAACAACTAAAAACAACAGTTAAGTTACTGTATATCAATATTTCTGTTATTGCTTCAAGAGCCATTAGCTGTTGTTTTTATTTACTTTGACACATTTGATGCTCATAACATTTCTTATTCCCTAACATATTTTAGGATAAATGAATGCCTAATGTATAAGATATTTAAACTGGAAAATTTGATTTGATTTTGTAAACCAAAATTTATTTTCATTCTTGGGTCAACAAACAGTTAGATCAGAATAACCCACTGGTATGATTTTTTGTTTGTTTTGTTTTGGATAGTTTTAAGGACACTTTTAACATTAAATATTGCCAAGGAAATGTGGGAGTTAAGTGCCTTTGTGAAGGACACAATGAGGCAGCTGACAAGAGGTGGCCTGGGAAGGTATCAAACCCACAATCACTGGGTACTGATGTACTTTGGCTCTATGACCTGACAGTTTTGACTTCAGTTTTTATTACTGTTATATGGGCCTGGTCTACCAGAAAAATAAGACAGTGTTCATGCCATGCAACATGCATGCACTGTGTGAGGCTGAGTATGAAACAATTATCTTGCTCACATAAACTGCTATATACCCTGATTTCATACTGAATTAGCATTTGGACAAAATGACATCTCTCACCAGCCCAAAAAGAGCAATGCTGACTAAAAAAAAGTGAGAATTGTATTGAAAGTTAAAAATCTATCATAGTTAAATTAAACATCTGTTTTTGCATACTTTCATGTGTACTAATGAATGTACTGATGTAATACCATAACATGGTATACAAAAATCTTATTTTGATTAACCACCATACAAAATGACAATCTACAATGTCTCTATAAATGAAAATAACCACCATAAACTTCAGTTAATTCATGTTATAAAGATATAACTGTGTTCATACATGGTGGATGTCCCTGCCAATAAGATGTAATTGAAGGCAAAGTTTTACATCAAACATGGAAAATAAAAGCATTAAGATGTCTTCCTTTTAACTTCTGAGTTTTGACCTGAAAGAGGGTAAAACAGAAATTGGCTTTTTGCAGCCTGAAAGGGGGGGGGGGGACTTAAACTGAAGATGCTTCGTAAGAAGATATGTATGGTAAGTATGCTTGTGTTCATGTATTTCCTCAACAAACAGACTTTTTCTGAATGTCCAAAATAAATTTTACGAAAATTACACTTTCCAAATATTAAAAAATATCTTTAAAAGAAATAATTAATAATATATCTAAATTGATTAAAACCATTCCAGTGTAATTTTATACAAAATAATTATGCATATGACATCAAAAAATACTAATTATTAATTTACAAAAATGAGAGAAAAGTCTGGGAATAATTTAACTATTTTAAACAGTATAAAAATCTGGATAACATTATAATGTGATAATTTTCCAGATATCAGTGAAGTTCTGCGAGATTATTATGCATAAATTATATCAGATAATAACTTTAAAAAATTAAACCTATAACAAAAACAATATAAAAGGTACTAATAACACGAGCCCCTTGAAGGGACTGACACTCTAATTGGTGAAAAGAAATTCCAGAAATTCCAGCCCATTTCTTCATTTTAACTGCAGAGTGTTTAAACCATCTCTGATATTCCTCTACAATAACATGATTTTGAAATTAGCTGCTGTGTTGGACATGATGAATGTCACACTGGCACCATTTTCATTTGTAACCAAGTAGACTTCATTAGAAGGCTGTTGGTGAGAACCCCATGTCAACATGACTATCCATTCATTTTAAGTAGTGACAGCAATGACTTTCAAGCTGGCTGTTATGGAGGCCATATTAGAATCCTATCAGAGTTACATCATTTCTATTTATGACCAATTAGATAGACATCATAAGGAGCCTTCTGATGAAAGCATGATTTTGATATGACCAGCCATCTAGCTGCCATAACAAGATATTCAAGATGGCTATTGCAGTGCCATACTGGAGGTCAGACTAGCACCATTTTCATTTATGATCAACTAGACATCATAAGAAGTCTTTAACTGCAAACCCCATACTGGATGACCATAAAAGTAGTGATAACAAAGATGTCTATTAGTGGGACCATTTTCATTTAGGACCAATAAGACATCATAAGAAGTCTTTAAGTAAAATTCCCATGTTGATATATCCATCCATTCTGAAGAATAAGCAATATCAAGATTCTCATGAGGGCTGCTGTGTGTAGTAATATTATATGTGAACGTTCACTCCGTTAAACAAAAGCTAAAACAAAATGTACAAGATATTTTTTAAATATTTTAAAAATATTATCATTCCTAACCCTCTGAAGAACTATATAATCCAATCCACTTATATGGTCTATTAAATATTACAAATGCTATAATTACAGCTTTTTTAAACATACATATTTCAATTTATATAACTATTTTTAAAACATCAATAATTGGCAATTATAAATATTCTGCAGTATATTACTTGCCAAAATCAATCTAACAGGTGATGAGCTGGTAATTTACTACATATTCAGGGACACTTATACTTTTGAAAAACAACAAGGTAAGGATTATACATATTCTACGGGATACATGTATATACCATTTAAAATGCAATAAACTAATGATAAAAATTTTCTGTAGGATACACACTCTTTAAGATGGTAATATTTATAGATAAGTACACATAGTTTTTAAAAAGCAATAAGATAACAACCATTAAAATCAGTGAGAGGACTAATTTGGAAAAGTATGTTTCTGAATATTTAGTAAAATTACTGTTTTTGCCATTTTTGATTGTTTTTGTAGGAACAATTTGGTTTTATTCTGATTTCAAAAAGTATACCTGTTGCAGAAAATAGATTATGATAGATGTTAACCTGACTGAATCCAGGTCACCCCAAATTGGCTTAATGAATGAGGGCACTCCCTGCCAAATTGAGGTCACTCCAAGCTGATTTAATAAACAAAGAGCACTCACTGCCAAACTGAGGTCACTCCAAACTGGCTTAATGAATTGATAGCACTCATTGCCAATTTAAGATGCTCCAGCATGCAGATGATTGCAAAAACTTTATAAGAGACCCAAATTCTTTCAAACACCTAGAAAAGGAATTCAATACTTTGGAAAAGCCTTGGGGTCAAAACTGAATTATGATAAAACTGAAATTTTAAAAATAGGAAACTGGCAGGGAAATCACCCTGGATTACCCCCATTAATAAAGGATAAGATAAAAGCTCTGGGAGGTTTTTTTGGAGGGGGGGGAGGGAACAAGAAAATTATAAAAACATGACCTAAACAAATAAAAGAAAACATTAATATCTGGGTACTCATGTCACTATGCATAATGAAGTGGGTACAAGTGGCCAAAACCTACATGTATTCAAATATAAATTACACATCAAAATCAAAAGACATAGGAAATAAAAAGCTGGATAAATTAGATAATGACATAATTAATTACAATTGGAGTTATGAGACTCACTGTATTAAAAGGATACCTTATATAGGGCAAACTCTAAAGGAGGGATAGCCTTGCCAGGCCCAATATGTCTTAAATGTGCAAATATTAATAATCGAATAAAAAGTTTAAACTCGGATCCACAAACACCACTGAAAGCATTTATGATACATTTACTGGTTCAGATTCACAATTAGAAATAGGGAAGATATGTACAAAAATAATATGCTATAAAAATTTTTAAAAGTTCACAGGAAATTCAGGAATCTAAAAGAATTTCTAGCAACAGAAAGGAACAATGGAAAATAGAAACATATAGAATGTTCCAGTGGATAAGGGAGGATATTTTAAAAAATCTAAGAAGCAAAGTTGAGCAAGAAAATTATGAATTAATTGGGATAAAGCATGGATGCACTGGGCCAGCATCAATTCCCTAAAAATTCTGAGCTTAATCTTTAAATACATGAACAATGCATGGCTAAAGGGGGAAGTGGCCCTAAGAAGACACATGATCAGGGTACTATCAAAATGCCCAATGTGCAAACAGGCTAACTTCACAATGAACCATGCAATAGGACAGTGCGAGAAAAGAAAATCTAGAAGGATATGAGATAATCTGAAATTTGGATTAAAAAAAGTAGTGATTACTATTAAAAAGTAACTTGATTAATAGAACATTATAATTGGGGGGGAGATGGGGGTGGGGTTGGCTCTGGTTTACAGCCCAATAAGGGTATGTACCAGCCTGAGCATGGGCTGGAGCCTTGCCCTCATCTCTCAGTTCATGGCATCATCAACAAAAATATTTGTATAAAGTGAGTCCTTCTGTGCCTCAAAGAACAACAACTAAATAATGAAACCAACTATAGAAATATGGGTAACATATAATACTAAAATACTAATAAAGGGAAAACTTTCCATTTTTTTCTCACATTAAATGTAGAGGGAAAGAGAGAACCTGCATATGAGTGAAGTATGATGCACAGACGTCACAGGGATAAGTCACAAGGCGCTACACAAAGTGAACAGCCTGCAAAAGAGCTTCAGAAAACTTGTATGTAGGAAATGGATTGATTAATCAATTGATTATATTTTTACAGTGCATCAGCACTGTTAGGCTATTTAGCACCATACAAAAGGTTATATGTAAGATCATTTAAAAGTGGTTTTCGCATCGACCAGAGATATAAAAAAAGCATTGAAGGTAAAACGACAAGATGGTAACAGTAATAAATAAAGCTTCCCGATCAACAGGGAATGTAAATGTTAATGATGACAGATGAAAAGGAATTGAAAATAAGGGACGGAATATATATTACATAAAACTGCTCAAGGAGATGACATAAAAGTTATAGTTTAGAATAAATGTTTACTTCTTTCAGGAATTCTATAATACAAGTTACGTTTATTGCATCAAAAAGTTACTTCATGTCATGCTCATTGTAGTAATGATTGCGCTTAGGTTGGAGGTCGAAACACTCCGTCACAATATGCTTAAGAGTGAATGGTTCGTTGCAAGTAATGCACATGGTGGGTCTTCACCTTTTACCATGTAGGAGTGGGTTATGTAAGTATGACCAATTCAAATTCTTGCATTGACTACCTCCTCTCTACAGATGGTTCTGTAGGATGGAGTCCATTCTCCTAGGGTTGGCTTGATTGCACAAAGTTTGTTATTCACTGCATCATTCCATGATGACTGCCACTTCTGACGTAAAGACTCTTTGATACTAGGTTTAAAATCAGTATATGGTATTTTAAAATCAGATGGTTCCAAGGATTGGGCCATTTAAGCTAGCGCAATCTGCTTTTTCATTACCTTTAATACCAATATGGCTCGGAAATGAACATTTTCAGAATTTTAGAAAGATCAATTTTGGTACTGTCAAGGCTGGATGATATTCTAATGCCAAAGGAAGGTATGGCATTTGGTTTATTTTCGTATAAGGTTTTGTATTTGGGTTGAAAAATAGCAAAAAAAGTAGGGTTCGGAAAGGTTTGATCTTAATTTGAGAGCATGCCGTGTGGAAAGCATTTCTCTACGATGCGATAAAGGTGATTCATTCACTTCAGAGAGAAGGTCTTCACACGGGGATGTCTTAAATGTTCCTAGAGGGAGTCTTATTCCTTGATGATAAATTGGGTCAAGCATCTTCACGTAGGACTTCCTAGCAGAACCATGAACAACACGATCATAGTCCAGTTTGGAGCAGATAAACGTTCTATACATAAATTGAGAATGACTTTTCTATCAGCACCCCAATCAGTGTGTGCTACTACTTTAAGTAGATCTAGAGATTCAAGCATTTAGCTTTCAAGTTCTTTAGGTATGGAATAAAAGTCAGTTTTCTGTAAAAAATGATATCTAAAAACTTTGTTTCGTCAACATCTGGTATAGGTGTTCTATCCAGTGTCCATTTAGGTTCATCATGATGTCTTCGTAACTGACAGAAATGCATACATATCGTTTTAGATTTTGAGAATTTGAAACTATTAGCACTGGCCCAATATTTAATCTTGGTGATATTTTGTAGTTGTCTCTCAATTGCATGCATGTGCTTTGATCGATAACAAATTAGAAAATCATCAACATAAAAGAAGCAATCCACAACAGGAGCTAAACACTTGGCGATGCTACTGATTTTGATATTGAAAAGCATCACATATAAAATACTGCCCTGGGGCACACCCATCTCTTGGTCATGGCTTTTAGACCCATATTGTGTAGGTCATTTAGTATCCAGTACTTCCATAGGCCTTTTCTAAATAAAAAAACCCCGCTACTAAATGTTCTTTCTTCATAAATGCATCGCAAATAAATGTTTCCAGTCTAACCAGATGATCAATGTTGTTCCGGCCATATCAAAAGCCAATTTGGAAAGGAGATATTAAATTGTTAGTTTCCAAGTACCATACAAGCTGAGAATTGATCATTCGTTCCATGGTTTTGCACACACAGCTCATCAGAGCAATGGGTCGATAGCTGTTAGGATCTGCACTATCTTTACCTGGTGTGGGAACTGGTATTACTGTTGCTTCTTTCCAAATTTTTGGTACATTACCAGTAATCTATAAATCATTGAAGATTTCCAGAAGAACTGTTAATGATGGTTCTGGGAAGTGTTTCAAAAACTGGTAATGTATTTCATCAGGCCCAGCGGATGTATCATGGGCCTTATTCAAAGATAGATTCCATCAGCTCAAACAGTGAAAATGGTTGATTATAACTTTCTGAGTTATTCTATGTGAATTTCAACAGTGTCTTTTATGTAGTTTGATCCCCATAAAATGTTATAGGCATTAAAATCCCTTAGCAGAAAAAATGGGGTGGACAGTTGTTGAACAAGGTTGTCTACGTCATTTGGTAGTAGGTTGGTGTTTGGCGATATATAAATGGAAGAAAAGGAAATCTCTCGATGTAGTGTAACGCTTACTGCAATGGTTTGTAAATTTGTGTTTAAGGGTATTATGCTTTGAGAAGCCATATTGTTTACAACAACGGAAACTCCTCCTGAGGCTATGTCACCAGTTTTGGAGTAGGTGTTAATAAAGGATTAGTTTTTAAGTGTGATGTTTTTTTAATAAAAGTTTCCTGCAGGCATAGTACTGCAGGATAATGTTCTTTTAAAAGCAGAAGAATGTCATTGTAGTTAATTTTAAGTCCTCAGCAATTCCATTGTATGATGCTGTTCTTAATTATGGCTCTTTTTAAATTGGAACGTATGTAACGAGGTTAGATCTTTTGTGGATTAATATCTGGATTTATTTTTCTGAAGGAAGAACGGGATTAATGTTTTTGGTTGCAGGTCTGGGGCCACCCTGAGAACAAGGAGCATACATATCCTCAAAGTCTCCAAACCTGTTGTGCAGCTTTATAGCAGACCTGCCAACCCTGACAAGTCCGTTTCAGTAAAACTGTTGATTTTTTTCCATAAGTTTGACCAGTTTTCAGTAAGGTGTAACAAAATATCATAAACTGCTATTGTAAGGCTGGAAAACGTAACTGAAAGTTTGGTATTCGGAACATGCAGTGACGATACACATTAGGTTCAACTGAAAGGTTTGTAAAGTACACGTAGACTTTATTTACCACTAGTACAGTTGCACAAATTTTTGTTCCAAACCCTATGCAGCTCAATGGCTTGTTGCTGTCTCTCAACTTGACATAATTCTTGGAGATTCTTTTTCCATTTCAAATGATGAAGGCAAATCATGTTTCCTGTCATACTCAAATTGGCACATTATGTCCAATAAACATAATTGTGTCCCTTTCAGCTTTTATTCATAAGAATCTGAATCTTCCTTTTTATTTTTCTGTGTTGAATATAACACTTTTCAAGTGGCTTATTTTCCCTTTTGTCTTAAACATGCATTGTTTGTTGAAGGCCATTTTAAACAAAATGTCTATGATCAACAGTTTATCATGTAGACGCTTCACATGAACAAATAGGTGCAGTTTAAAGCATCTGATGTGCTGCTATAAAGTTAGTCTTGTTTCTCTAACCAATTTCACTACTTCTAATATGAAACCCGGATCCCAACAAACTGTCCGGATTTTTAAGCAATGATAATTTTTCCATAGTTTTTGCTTTTATGCTGTAAGTTCTTATTTTAAGGGTAATTTTCATAAAACTTACGGCAAAATGATAAGAGTTGGCAGGTCTGTTATAGGGTCATGAGACAACCTTTTGCTGCCTATCTGACTGCGACTTTATTTTTACTGTTTGGTGATTTTGTCAGTGGAGTGTTGTTGAATGTTGTTTGAGTCAGTATATTATTTTTTTTGAGGTTTGTAATGCGGAATGTTTGAGCTGGAAGGGGATTCAGGTGGGTTTGTTTGGGTTTGGGTCTCTTTCGTTGTTCTTGGGTTGTTTTCACTACAGTTGAGAAGGTCGGACCAGGAAGTTCTAGCTTGTACAAGCTTCCTAGCCTCTGGATATGGGATGTTGGAGGTATACTTAATCCTCTGTATTTTCTTCTCCTGTTTCCAGGTGTCACAATCCTTTGAATTAGCATAGTGCTCCTTTCCACAGCTGATGCAATACGGATTGGCTCTGAACTCGAATTCCCGATGAGAAGGGTCTCTGCATCGGCCACATACTTGGCTTCTTGACCATCGGTCTTCATGATGGCTTATTTTTTACATTTGAAGCATTGAAGTGGATTTGGTATATACACCTCAACCTTAACTTGTAGGAATCTAACTTTGACAACTTTAGGTACTGTTGGTTTGTTGAAGGTGACTATAATGGTGTTGGTGTTTCATTTGATATGAATTCTGACTGTAGTGACACCCTCATTTTTCATCCGTTTAATGATTTCATTGTCAATGACTCCAGCCAAGTTGCTGCAACGAATGATGCCTCTTGATGTGTTAAGTGATGTGTGTGTGAAACAAGCTACTGGTATGTAATGAAAGATCTTAATTATATGCTTTACAGTCGCACTGTACAAGCAGACCACCTGATTTGAGATTTTTAACACTTCTGAGTTTGCCAACTAATCCAAGTATAATCTTTTTAACTATAAATGGTGAAAGTGCGGCAAGTGGTTTAGCTTCATCTTTCAACTGGATGACCATGAAGCGAGGAAAAGATTCCATATCACATGGCTCATCATCAAAGTCTGAAATAGTTTTTATTCTTTTGTGTTGACATTTTTTTCTATTTTCCATTTTTTTGAATTTTTTTTATTTTGTCACCCATATTCACCCACCCACCATGGAGTCCAACAAGGGGACACTTTCCAAGTGCCAAGGACACACAGATGGTATACTCTGTAGGTAAGATTACCTCCTGATTGACCCGTTGAGCCACCGCATTGTAGGAAGTTTATACGAGAGTAGGAGAAAGGAAACATCAAGAGGTACAAAGTAGGGGCAATGGTGGTATCAAGAGAGATACATGGAGAAAAATAGAGAAAGTGAGTAAGTAAATTAAGACTTCCTAGGGCTTGGTGTGACCAGCCAATTAGTCGAGACTGGACCCATCTTGACCACCCGTCTAGAAGAAGTAGGGGCCAAAGTAGTTTACTGCATTGGAAAGCCTTTGCTCAACCACCAGGATCCTTTTGTCTCCTGACACGGGATGCATCCCACGGCAAACAGGTTGCCTCTACTTAGTCGCCTCTTACAACACATAGTGAGGCCACATCAGGCCAATTCTACAACCCTGGACCCGCAGGGTGATAGGAAATGAAAATACAGAACACAATCACAGGGGATTAAGTAAACATAGGATTTAACAATAAAATGTTACCCATACAAATCATTTAGAAAACTAATATATCTTTTACCTTGTCTATTTGGACTGCTCCGATGGCCTAGTGGTTAGAGTGTCCGTCTTGGATGCGGGAGGTCATGGGTTCGATCCCAAGCCGAGTCATACCAAAGACTTACAAAAATGGTACTAAAAGCTGCCTCACCTGGTGCTCAGCATTAACAGGTTCGTGTTAGGACTGGTTGGCCTGGTGTCAGGATAATGTGACTGGGTGGGACACCATTCTACATGTCTGCGACATGATGCCCCAGTGCTAGGCATCGCTATAAACTTCCGCACTGCATACATCATAGTGATATGACTGAAAAATTGTTAAAGCTATGTAAAAAGATCCAAATCACACACACACCTTGTCTATTTAGACCATTCTTGAACATTTTTGCTTCAGACAGTAAATCAAACTATATATAACTTTCAAGACAAAGAGAAGGCTGCACACAAAAGTTAAGAGAAGCATGAAGAAATAAAGAAAATGTGGCTCCTTAAAAAAGGCATGGAGATCTTCTCAATCTTGAAACAATTAAAGTAAAAATGAGAAACGTCACAATAATGAACACACATAAAACACTAGGATTTTGTTTTAAATTTCATGTAGAACACAACAGTTTCTCATTAAAAATCTAAAATTTCAAAAATAGTTATCCAAATTACAGAAATTCAATTTTGGACATTTTGAATTGATAATGTCCAAAGCTTAAAAAAATAATATTATCCAATGACAAGACAACTGTGGATATAACTTGATAAAAGTTGCTGTCCTTACACAAATTTATAACACACAAACAATATAGTATATACACACATAGCATACACAGGACAATTAGGAGATCTCTGGCAAAGATCACTCAGTAAATAAGGGAAGGGATTCCAATCTTGGAGACTGAATTCAAAATTGAATGAACAACACTTTAGAATACACTAGGGACAATAAATACCCCATCAAAAACTTTAGTTTTAACTAAATTTTTTATCAAAATTCTTTTGATAAAAAAATTCAAACACACACAAACACATAAAAACACATATTTTTTGGGAAAAGTGATGGGGACATCTGTCTTGTGCCCCCCCCACCAATCATTGCCAACCAAGCACAAGACAATCAATTTCACTGGCAGACACAAATATTTTACTACTTTTAATTAACTGAAAAACAAACTGACAGTACATGGTCAAATGTCATGGACAGAAAATAAAAGGTAAAGACAATTAAATCTTCAAGCAAAACACTTTCTTAGATGGCTCCACTGATTCTTTTTCTGGAATGACCACTTTATGACTTTCAAAAGACCACTATATGACTTACAAATGACCACTATATGACCACTATACAACTTTCAATCATTAAGACAGAACCTTATCACTAACACCGCACTTAAATGATGTAAAAATGTCATTTGAATTCCTAAATTATACAAATTTCCTGAGCAGGGCCTACATCATAATGTAAGGGAGAAGAAGATGGACATTGAGGGGCTATAACTCTTCTAAATGCTGATATGGAATAATACAAATCCACCGTGTTTTTCAAAGTCTCATCAAAATAATGGTGTGTGATAACTTTGGTTGAAATATGTCTTAAGTAAAGCTATGCTGTGGAAAATATGACAGAGCTGTATGCTAAATTTGGTTAAAACCCCAGCTTAGTAAAAGTGTTACTGTATTGTGGAAACAAAAGTCAGGAGGATGCATAATCAAGTTTGGTTTGGCACTGTAAACCACAGCAATGTAAATGGGTTATTCATTGCTGAGGTAAATGGAGTAACATACTTTATCCAGAGATGCATGTTATGACCCATCTTTGCTAGCCAAGGTTAGATATGTTAACCATATCTACACCATGTCAGATCTATTAGATATTTCAGTGCTTTGTTCTAGCGGCATCTATTGAATTTCATAGTTGCATCCCTTAGCATGTAATGTCAACTAACCAATAGTGAGTAACAACAGTGCTCATACATCTGCCAATAATGAAGGCAATCAAGTTCAAGAGGATACTTTGTAAGTTTAACATCAAAAGTATGATTACATACCAGAGAGAAACCATTACAGGTGTATGTATCTGATGGAAAGGATATGTTTGTACAAACATTAACCGCCAGTGGAAAATTGCTTGTTTATGAATCCATTCTAGCTGTGTGCTCCCCTATTCTCAGTCATGTAGGAACAGTGTTCAAATTTGAAAAACTTGATTTTGATTGGATGTGGTGGCTTGCTGTCACATCCAAAGAAATTCACAGACTGTTTAGCTCTGAAATATTTTATTGATCCGCCATGGTGCAGATGGGGATAACATATGGAACCTTTCCCAGCAAAGATGCATAAGACTCACCTCAGGTGAGCCGATGGTAGGATTCAAATCCAAACCCTTTGGGCCACAACTACAATGGGCCACAATTCCCGTAAAATCAAATTAATTCAAGTATCATCAACATAAAGCTGCATGACGAATTATGTTGAAATACAGCAAGGTTGCTTTTTTTGTCTTTGTGGATTTAATGCCATTTTTCAGCACAAGATATGCTGTACATAGTGGTCAGTCTATCTGGTTGAGAAGACACCAGGAAGAACCAATGATCCCAGTAAACTACTGATTCACGCATAACCATGTTGTCCAAGACGAGACCTGAACCAACACGGATACAAAAGCAGGATGCTAGTGCTCTTTAACACCATTTTTCACAACAATACATGGCAACCAGTGTATTTGCTGGAGGAAGAACCCAAGAAAACCCTGGGAAGAACCATCAATTTATGGAAAACTAGTGGCAAGCTTTCCCATATACCTATGTTGGTCAAGCCTGAAACTAAAACCCATGTAGACAGGTGAGATGAGTGGTTGATCTGTACAGGAGAGTGCCTTTCACCACTTGCCCACCTGGTGGGTCTCATTCCATGTGAAGATATGAAAATAATTTTCAACTGCCATAAGTCTATCCAAAAGAGTTCATGAGATGAAACATAAAAAATGCACATCTAGGACTATGACACGCCAAACACAGACATGCTGAATGGTTCCTGAGCTCTGCTACTTACAATAAACTGCTGTATGGTAGTGAAGATGCGATACTGACGACTTAGAGGTAAAAACTGCATCAAAACTGGATTTGAGATGTCCAAATGTACAGTGTGTAATATAGGCTGTCCACTTACCAGATGGCAACCAATTATGTGTAAGGCTTGCAGACCAATGGCATGTTACAAGATGCATAAAGACATGAAATGGACCATCTAAACCTATTCATAGAAAAGGTGATTGCTGTAGGACTCCTCCCATTCAAGATGTAGGGTAAAAAAAAAAATTGTTGTTCAAGTTATGTATGCTTTGATTATCTCACAGCTCATTTGATACCTTCCAATAACAGCTTTATATCAAGAAAGAAATCAATGCTAAGAAACTCCAATAACTCTTGTCATTAGTATATATAAATACATCATTTTCTAATATGACTTTCTGTGGCAAGACAACCACTTTATCTGTAATGTGGACACTAAAAAAAGCACAAAGCCAGTCGCTGGTAAGCAGGATACACATCAATAACCAACTGTCATGTGACCTGACTTCAGTATAACCATGATTAAGCCACACATGTTCACTTAATGATGGCCACTTAAAACACACTTCACACAAAAATGACCAAAGGCTATGGTCAATGAATCTGACATCCTCACATCTGGTATTAGGAGGTTGGTGAAGCATAGCATATTGTTAAAAATTATTAGGGGGATTTTACAAAACTTCAAATACATGTAATTATGCCTGGTTTATCCAGATTTCATTCAACCAGCTGAGTTGGTACCTGAACAACATCTGGAAACTGACTTCCTTTATTGATGTTGTAAGCAACTTTTTAATTCTGATTATTCATTATTTGCTACTTAAGGGATGGGAACAAAAATGTGCAGTTTAAAAAATATTCTGTCAATGAATTCTGACATCATAACATGTGACTAGCTCAATATCTTCCTAGTCTTGCAGATAAAATGATAAGTAGCTTGTAGAAACACCCAGAGAAAGACTTGATTCAACCATTATTTACAGAACATGAGACCTATTCCATTCAATCTTCAAATTATATTTACCCACCCCCACAATGTGTAGAATGACCTTGTATTACAATTCATTTCTACCTACTATGATTCGAATACAGAACTTGTTACCCACTGAGGTGAGAAACAACTCTTCACTATATAATTTTAAAGCCTACATGAATTGTCGTAAAGAAACACCGCCACGTTACTACTATGCTGGAGATAGAATGTCTCAGATCATTCATGCTAGGCTAAGAACAAACTGTTGTTTTTGTTGTAGGGTTTAACGCCATTTTTCAGCACACGATATGCTATACATGGCGGCCAGTATTAATGGTGGAGGAAGAACCCAGGAAATCCCTGGAAAGAACCACCGACACTCAAGGAAGCTACTGGCAAGCTTTTTCACATACCCACATTGGCTGAATCTGAGACTCAAACCTATGCAGACTGAGGTGAGATGGCAGTGATCCGTAACGGAAAGCGCTTTAGACCACTCAGGGCCCTTAAGAACAAATTGTAACAAGTTATATTATAATTTTTATACAAATTATTTATCTGATAATAAGTATTGCTCCTTCAGTGAAATTGAGAATGCAAAACACATTTTCTTCTAGACTGTTCCAAATATTCAAATCTTAGAGATCAAACTCTATACACACTTTCTTTCACTGTTACAAGTGAAACATTATTATTTGGCAACCCTATGTTAACTGTAACAAACAACACAAATATTGTTAGTTGTGCAATAATATATTAGGATGACTAAGAGATTTACTTAATTGACTGAAATCACAACCATTTGAATCGCTAATAATTAGTTCTTATTCATTGTTATGCTTTGTATGGAAATGTATGCAAATTTTCTGTAAAACTATTCGTACAGGCATCGAGATCCTATTTTATTTCTTGTTACATTTGGGGAGGAGTGCTAATAAGCTTATGCTTTGCAATGAATGCCCCAAATCATATGATTGTAATTGCATTTGACAAAGTTTCTCAAATAAATATGGTTTAAACTAAATGATAGAAACATAAAGACAATCGTAATTAAAAATGTGTTTCACTAAACACAAATGAACTCACCATATTGCCTCAGAAACTGTGATAGACAGAAAGTTAACGGCACAAAAAAGCAGCAGTGACATGTCTGCAGCACAATGGTGGCTATATAGCACAACAAAATATTTTTCAAAAATAAAGTGTTCAGTTCTTGGACAGGAGGGATGCTAACGTTGTTTGTTCCTGTGTGCTGTATGTGTGTGATTCTGATTGTTTTAACATAACTTTAACAATTTTGCAGTCATATCACTACAATGTCTGCAGTGTGGCAGTTTACAGTGATGTCTAATATTCAGACATCTTGCAGCAGACATGCAGCATCACATCCCACAGAATCACATTATACTGACACCAGGCCGACCAATCCTAACACTAACCTCCTTATGCTGAGCACCTAGCAAGGCAGCTGTAAGTACCATTTTTATAAGTCTTTGGTATGACTTGGATGGGGTTTAAACCCACGACCTCCTGCATCCAAGGCAGACGTTCTAACCACTAGGCCAATGGAGCGGACTCAGATTGTGCTGAAACAGTCAACAGTCCAGGAACTTGTTTGACAATTTTACTCACTTATCTAAAGCTGTACTGCACAATAAAGGTAAAATATATAAAGCAATTCTGTACTTACAGTACTGTTTATTTGTATCATACATTCCTATAAGCAAAACAAACCAAGCCAGGTTTGGTTAAATCAACACTTGCAATGTGTTTGGAATAAAATATGAACAAGGTAAACATAAATAATATGATCAATCTAATTACCGTTAAGTGTTTATAATTACTATGATCTATACCACAGTGTTCATAATTAATATGACCTATCGAATTACCTTAGAGTATTTATAATTACCATGACCTGTCTAATTACCACAGAATGTTTATAATTACCATGAAATTTCTAATTACCTTAGAATGTTTATAATTACCATTAAATACCTAATTACCTTAGAATGTTATAATTACCATGACCTGTCTGAGTGTGTATAATTACCATGACCTGTCAAATGACCATAGAGTGTTTATAATTACCATGACATGTCTAATTATCTTAGAATGTTTATAATTACCATGAAATGTCTAATTACCTTCAAGTATTTATAAAATGAATGGAGTACAAAATCCATTGAATTTAGTCACCATGCTATAACACATGTAATAATAATAATAATAATAATAATAATAATGACTTTATTTAAAAAGGGTAACACAATTAGCTAAGAACTAATCTACCTTGAGGCCCTCATACAAAGGAATTTCTTTATTTTAGCTGCATCTCTGAAGCCACTGGATATACTGGGTTTGAAAGAAGGAAATAGAGTGGGCATTTCTAATCTCAACTGGAATACTATTCTGGAGCAAAGTTCCAGAGTACTGGAAGCATTTAAAAATAATTCCTTATTTGGTTTGGGAATTTTATACTGCTTGGTATACATGGATCGCAGGTTGGGAGTACTGTCAGGTAGCCTATATTGGAACAGTGATTGTAAATATTCAAAAGTACTATTTTTGGATATCCTGTACATTAATTTGGCTTTTCTCAAACGGATTCAGTCTTTAATAGGCAATATTTTTAACTTACCAGCTAAATTTTCCTTGCTTTCTTTCTGGATTGATAATAGCCCAAATGCTCCTTTTTGAAGATGTCCTAGCTTTGCTATGTTTTTATCATTTGAATTACCATATACTGTATTACAGTAATCTAAATAGAATTGTATGTAACTGTTATAAAATAATTTTCAGTGCCTTTCAGAAAATGTCTTATCCTACTGAGAAGAAATTTCGAGTTCATGCTTTGTGTTTTCGATGTCTGACAATGTTGTGTCATCTGCAAAGAGATCTGTAGATGATATTGAGTCCCTTAGTAAAAGTGGTAGGTCATTACTAAATAAAATAAATACTAATGGACCTAGAATTGAGCCTTGTGGTACTCCATATCTAATTCTTCCAAGCTGAAGAACTTAAGACCTGTCATTCTCCTACAGGACAAATATTAAGAACTAAATTCATTTATTAATGATGAAGATGATAATCATGATGATAATAATAATAAATATGTGTTTGCTGGTGATAACAATGGCAATGATGGTGATGATGACAATATCAGAAATGGTGGTGATGATGACAGTTATGATGATGATGATGATGATGATGATAAAAACAATAATGGCAGTAAAGTAATAATGGTGATGAAAGCACTGATGATGATGATGATGATGATTAGCACAGAACACGGAACAGATGTTAAATAGTTTATAATCAGCATCTAATGTACAACAAGCTGGCAATTTAAAAACTTATCTACATATCCCCCTCTGTCTGCGTTGGTTTGAGTCTCGGGCTCAGCCAATGTGGATATGTGAGAAAGCTTGCCAGTAGCTTCTCATGGGTCAGTGGTTCTTTCTGGGGCTTTCCCAGGTTCTTCCTCCACTATTAATACTGGCCGCCATGTATAGCCTCTCTTGTGCTGAAAAATGGCATTAACCCTATAACAACATCAACAACAACCTCTTCATTTTACAGACTGGTCTCTCAATAATTGCTTGGAATATCTCAATCAAAGTATCTAACATTACCGATAACTCATCTATCACCTTCTCATCATACAGACTGATCCCTCACTCACTACCTGGTAATATATATATATATATATATATATATATATATATATATATATATATATATATATATATATATATATATATATATAGAGATAGATAGATAGATAGATGCAAACAACATGGATCTACCATCACATACTGCACCAAAAGATCACAGTCCAAATTATCTGTTCTACTGATTACTCCAATGCAAACTGTATAGACCCAGATCTGCTGGCATATTATGTGATGGCAGATCTGGGTCAATGCTGTTTCAGTTGGATCTGACCTGCATGCAAGTTAAAACTCTACATCTCCAAAAATGTGTTCTTGGAGCCCATTAAAGTGGCTAAAATTCAATTTAACATTGCTTTACTTGTTTTATTTAATTTTAGTTCTTTTTTTAATGAGAATCAATTGTAATATAGTCTTATATCATCAAATACCTCGTTTCTTGTGATCCAGTGTACATTACAACTTGGTTATGCTTAGCATGGCTTGTTTTGGTGACCACACTTAAAACTGTACACTAATGGCTCACATTATCATAAGCAATGTATGATCTTGATCTACTTGGGTACTTGATCTTCTGGAAATTGATCTACTTGGTACTTGATCTAATTGGTACTCGATTTACTTGTTACTTGATCTATTTGGTACTTGATCTATTTGGTACTTGTTCTGGAACTTGATCTACTTGGTACTTGATCTACTTGGAACTTGATCTAATTGGTACTTGATCTAATTGGTACTTAATTTACTTTTACTTAATCTACTTGGTATTTTATCTGATGATACTCTATATATGTGGTACTTTCTGTACTGGTACTTTATCAACTTGGTACTAAATCAGTTTGATACTAAATCTACCTGGTACTAAATCTACTTGGTACTAAATCTACCTGGTACTAAATCTATTTGGTACTAAATATACCTGGTACTAAATCTACTTGGTACTAAATCTACCTGGTACTAAATATACATGGTACTAAATCTACCTGGTACTAAATCTACTTGGTACTAAATCTACCTGGTACTAAATATACTTGGTACTAAATATACATGGTATTAAATCTACCTGGTACTAAATCTACCTGGTACTAAATCTACTTGGTACTACATCTACCTGGTACTTGCCCACCTGACAGCTACATATACTGTTTCTAGTCAAATCACCATCTGAACAAAGTCAAGATCTAAAGAACAGCTTATCAAACCATGTCAAATAATTCTGGCTGGAACTTGCAAGTGCCTCACTCCCCTGTCAAGCATAAACACACTGAAGATTCATGTAACAAGTAATGACTAGCAGCAACCCAACTATAAATGTCAGTTCTGAAAAAGTTAAAAAGTGCTGAACCTCATCTGCCCGGCTAAATGGAAGACAAGTGCAAACTTACCACTCTTCTTTAATAAGCAGCTGAAGCTGAGAAGCAAATAAATCTTGTTTGCAAACATTAAATCATCCCAACTCCTGTATCCATCCATCACTTGATCCAAGAATCAATACAGTCTTTGGAGATTCACATCAACCTTAGTAACCTGCAAATGATTCCTGCCTCTCTAGCATAACTGAGTGATACATGCTATATTGTCAGTGACTCTCCCTGCTCTGGTGTCTATATGTCAATCTACCTAAAAATCTATATGCCCAACAAATTACCTATCTACGTGTACATGAATGAATAATATATGATACAGAATTTCATGTCATAAGACTCATGTTACATTTCAAACAATGGTTTCCAAAAATTGCATATTTATTATAAGTCATCCATGTTATTTCAGTCTGAAACACCAGATAAGGGCAGTTTGTTTCCATATTAATGGAGATATTTTGTAATTGGTACTGTAAAAATGTGAACTTTTTTTAAACCTTTTTGATTAAAAAAATATGCAACATAAGACACCAAAGGGATCCTTTCCCAACAAAATGTTTACAGACATTATCAAGTAAAATACACATATCCAACCGATGTTGTAACTGTGAAAATGTAACAATAATAATAAACAGATGTAATAATAATCATAAACTTGCACGATTTAAGTTTAAAGATTTTGTTAAAATCCTTGTTTTGCGGTTCTATTGGAATATTCTAAATCTAAATTTAAATTTTTGACTCCTTTTATTATACCTATAGCTTAATTATATTTAAGCAAAAGATGTACTGTACGTGTAATGAATGAATCCAAAAAAGGGATCTTTGTCCTATAATATTCACAGTATCATTGAAATGATGTTGCAATTATTTGGTAATAACTGCAGTACCAGTAGTGGTAAAGGAAAGTAACATTTCCATTGGTCATAATGTTACCCCGTGATCAAAATGAATGGCGTTTATTTCTGTATGAACTGTAAGGAGAACTACTTTTCTAAGAATACCCACTTCTATAAACTGAGTCACGTGTACAGCATAAGATAAACACTGCCAGTGAAGGCAGACACAAAGTAAGCATTTAAGGAAAAGAACATTCTAACAGTTTAAAAATAATAAAAAAAATGAATAAATTTGGCTTTCATTGGATGAAGGACTTGTATAATAAGAACCTTATTACAATCAAGCAGGACAATCCCAAGTGCTATAAATAGCTAACTAACAGAAAACTCCAAACATATATTACTACGCTCAATTAAGATTTCCGTTTTTTAATGATGCAAACAAAATAACATAACGAATAATTAAAATTTCAATTCAGGCATTATTTGCTGTGTGAGTCAGCAACTGACAGTTTATACCAAGATAAACTCAGAAAAAACAACGTTAAACTCTTAAATGAAGATATTAAAAATAAATTACTAAAATGAACATAAAGATCAGTATTGGAAACTGATTAACTGATACAAGATGCAAAAGGACTCTATTTCACTTTTCATTAAATATTTTGAATCACATTAAAGGACTCCATGTATCCACCATCTAACATGATTTCATGTAAGTTGTTTTTTATTTTCTTAACAAAGACTTAAAAATGATGAATTTATTTGTGTAAAATAAAAACAATTAGGATTTGTAAATGGCCAAAATGAATGTTATTAAATTAACTGAATTACCTATTTTTCAATGAATATTAAAGGCAGTGAAACCAAATATTCAAGTTACACAACCACCTGTGGAATGAAACTGTTGTGTAAATCAGAGTTAATCTTCACAAGCTGAGTAATTTAAATTTTCATCTTCTTTGTTAATCTTTGGCAGGGATTGACTGGAAGCAGTCATTGTCTTGTCACATCATACCTCTAACACAATCTAAGCCATCCTTTGTATCCATTTTCTGTTATTCTTACATATAAGTTATTACAATTAATCAGGTCATTTTGAAAGAAGTGTCGAACCTCCTCACACTCAAACACTGCATGGGCTGGGGGTCAAACCTCCTCACACTCAAACACTGCATGGGCTGGGGACAACGAGGTCCACTTTTCAACTTGGCTAACAAATATGACCGTAACAGAATGTCTCACTAGAATGTTGACTGTGCATGACGACTCTCTTCCTTTCTTCCTGAATTACTGCATTGACATTATCCTCAATCCAATATCAAAATGTGTTATTAAGGCTTATAACTTATTAAGTAACATGGAACATAAATAGAAGCTGCTTATCCAGTATGAACTGAAGCTAAAAAACATAATCTTGAAATCAGTTTCAACTCTCAAACTATTCCAGCATTAAATGCATTCCAAACAACATGTAAATTAAACATCAATTTATAATTCTTTATATTTTATATCCATCTTGCTGTACAGATAGTTCATTAAAAAAATAGATGCACACATACAAACACACTCCTTTCAAACCAAAAATATTCCTATTGAACTGGTTGTAAAATTAGGGTAGGGAGGTATTTTTTTATATATATATATTATAAGTATTATAATGATTATCATATATAATATACTAAGCACTTCAAGTTCTGGGATAAACAGCCTCATTTAGAGGCACAATTCAATTTTGGGAATTTTTAAAATATGTTTTTCTAACCCAGGGTCGATGGGGGAATACTAGGGTTCGCAACAAGAAACAGGGATGGTCAGTCAACCAGAAACACACATATTGGACGGGGGGGTGCCTTATCTGCCAATCAACAGGCTTTGTATGACATCAGGCTATTATAAATGGGCAAAATTTAAATCGTGTAAAATAAAACACTATTGGCTGTATAGGCTGTATCTTGCAGACAATGTCTGCTATTCTTCCTGTGGCTGCCATTATTTCATAAGAATCTGAGACAACATTCCAATACCAAACTGATTTATAAAATTTGGAAAACTATGCCATAACTTTAATTTGTGATATCTTTTGATAACTTGCATGGTGAATCAGATCAAGAAATGTACCATCCTTTTAAGTCTAACTCAGTCAGGAAACTGTGATACTGGCACATAATTTATATGATTTTGGGATGTTACACTACTTATGTAAGTGTTACACACCAACATGGTAAAATATTTTGTGTAATTTTTTTTTTTAAATCTGCATTATTTAAAATGTGTATACTTTCTCAGTAATCTGAATGCCAGTAACTGCTCTCCTAATAAACAAATGGGTATTATGACACCAATTTATCATAATACTATAACAGGAGGAATATCCTTAACATTTCCATTGAAAATGTAAGCTTCTGAATTTATTTTTCTAATGATTAAATAAACAGATATCAATGTCACCTCACTGGCAACTCTCTATTGTTGACTGGGAATTTTCCACTGCTGGACATTTACCCCTCTCTCTCTCTTTACTTTGAGGCAGAGATACTGGTTCACAGACACAGACCAGGACCGAAAGGTCATGCATGTGTGAACTAAACAAAACAACAAATAATGTTACTCTAACCAGGTTAGAGACTAAACAAGCAGCAGAATGGGGAAAAAAGATTCCAATAAGCAGAGATACCTGTAACAGCTCACCACACAGGTCACTAGCAGCATATACTGAACTGACCATTGGCTGGTTTATCAAAGTGAAGAGTTTATGTTTGGGTCGTATGATACAATTTATGTTTTGCATTTAAATAAGGGCATTGGTCATGACGAGAGCATCTATCATCATACAACTTACGCATGCAAAGGTCTTACAGATCACTAACACCTCACCTCTGTCCATGTGTGTTCGAATCTCAGGTTAAGACTTCATGGGTACACTATGTGAGAAAGCTTGCAATTAACTTCCTGTGGGTTGGTGGTTCTTCCCAAGTTTTTCCAGGTTCTTCCTCCACCAAATATACAGATTGCCATGTATATCATGTGCTGAAAAATGGCATTAAACCATAACAACAGCAACAACAACAACAAAAACTTGTACATGTAAAGCTACAGGCCGGATGTAAATAATGACATACCAGTAAGTACCCACTTCAAACCTTGCTAGCTATTTCTGGAAATGTTTCCATTTTTCACAGATATAACATTATTTTATTACTCCCAATTATTGGGGCATATTTATTATAGTGCTTGCCTGTTCTTCTGGCAGGTTTTGACCAGTACAATTACTCTACGCAAATGTATATTATAGCAGCTTGTCTTTAATGTTTGTTTATCCATTTGCAAAATAAACATTATAATGAAGTCAAATTTGAAAGTCACTAGGTCTAGTTCACAAGTCAAATTTGCGGGCCCAGAGTGGCCGAGTGGTTTAAAGCACTCTCCGTTAAGGATCACTGCCATCTCACCTCTGTCTGTGTGGGTTTGAGTCTAGGATTCGGCCAATGTGGGTATGTGAGAAAGCTTGCCAGTAGCTTCTCGTGGGTCGCCTATCATGTGCTGATAAATGGCGTTAAACCCCACAACAACAGTAAGTCAAATTTGAAAGTCACTAGGTCTAGTTCACAAGTCAAATTTGAAAGTCACTAGGTCTAGTTCACAAGTCAAATTTGAAAGTCACTAGGTCCAGTTCACAAATCAAATTTGAAAGTCACTAGGTCCAGTTCACAAATCAAATTTGAAAGTCACTAGGTCTAATTCACAAGTCAAATTTGAAAGTCACTAGGTCTAGTTCACAAGTCAAATTTGAGTCACTAGGTCTAGTTTGCAAACCATTTCTTTTTGGATAATCAATAAGATGTTACTCACCAAGCTTAATTCAAAATGATTATGTTAAAGTTTATACACTGTTTCTTTGTTGAACACTAAACAGAGGAGGTGCCAATAGCTTGTTTGGTCATTATGTTTACCCAACTGTTTAATTTCTCTATAGCCACAACACACAAGAGAGAGACAATGCAAGTTTATGTCCTGGATTTTAAAAAAAGACTCTATACTGACAGACTGCCCCAGGGTATCTACTACAGGTATTACATCAGTCCGACACACCACCTGGTTTTGTGTTGCAGCATGACAGGCAGCCATTATACCTTCAGAACCAACCATGTGGAGCCTAGGCTTAGATTTAAAAATAAAAAAATGTTATCATCCATCAGGACTTATCTGAGGACCTGATCAAATAAAACTTCACAGCCTGACTTGAGGGGAAATTCCTATTTACTAGGTTCTAATTGTATTTTCAAGGTGGCAAGTCTACTTGTTGTCAGTAATTATTTCATTTTTAAAAACAGTAGAGTGGAATAATAATTGTTGTTGGGTCAAATTATATCGTATAGTCTTCTGAAGGAATTTTTTAAAAAATAAATAGTTTGAGAGTTAATAATAGAAGAATAGTATTAACACTGATGCAGAAAAAAGTAAGAAACATATACGACAGATTTTCCAGTATACTTACAACAAATGTCATAAAAAAATGTGCTATAAATAGTGTTATGACTAGGATCTTAAATTACATAATAAGAAAGAGAAAACGAACATGTTTTGTAAACTTTAAAGCATAATTTCCTTAAAATACAAAGAGAAAGAATTAAAAATAGCTAACAGTATGGTAAATGAATTCTTAAATGCTAAAAGTTATATCAATTCAAAAATATCTGAGTAAAGTTCCAAAAGTATTCAGAACGATGTCACTACTGAACTGATATTCAACACACTGTCTCCCCCAGGGGAGTAAAATCGAGGGTTATAAAAACCCTTTGGTGTCAGAATTGGGGGTCCAATAAAAAATGTGAGTCACAAATATTGACAAAGTTTCATCTGACCCCTACTTTTTCAGCTTGAAATAGGATATTGCAATTGTACAACATACTATCTTTCTCAATAAACATACAAATAAACCAACATGCACAATTAACAAACAAATGCATTGTCCATTTAAAGAATTGTATTAGTTCATTTTTTATTTTAAAGTTATACATCTTTTTGGAGCAATATTATAGACCAACACATTAC
Organism: Sinohyriopsis cumingii; assembly: GCA_028554795.2. Taxonomy (NCBI): domain Eukaryota; kingdom Metazoa; phylum Mollusca; class Bivalvia; order Unionida; family Unionidae; genus Sinohyriopsis; species Sinohyriopsis cumingii. Next base: position 32,770,064 of record CM068841.1, on the reverse strand, counting down.
ATATAAGCCAATACAAAAAGCCAAATAAATCTTTTAACTAAATGGCAGTTGATTTGTTGCCTGTCATCAGTTTCATTGTACTTTGTCCAAGATTAAATTTATCCAAAAATCAAAAAAAAATTAATAATTCATCTTCTTTCTAATAAGTTATACTTGAACATAAAGATCTTTCTTTTATTGGAGCAAAGTTAAAAACCAACAAATTCTGCACTGACCCCCTGACTTTATAATCCAAATAACACATTTGTCTCTGCAAGTTTACTGATTTCTTTCTTATGAAAGAATATCTTGGGTGATATGTGTTCTACAGATATCTTGTGGTGAACGAGCGCAGATTTTTTAAATTTCTTAAACCCTGTCTCAAAAGATTATTCAATTTTGCAGTCTAAACTCTCAATCACACGACCAGAAATCACACCAGTAATCCTAATGGATGTGCCGTCTTCCAGTCAAGGGATTTTTTCCCCTCCATTTTTGATTAAAGTTAGATGCACAGTTACTCTTTTGTGTTCTGCTTCTTTCATTTTCTTTGCTAATGATTCTTAGTCCACGCTGTTTTAATTAATGGAGATCTCTTTCTAGTGCAACAAGCACGAGGTTAAACATCTGACTGACATCTTGCTGACCTCGATGGAAATCACGTGAGAACTCATGAGATAAGGGGAAGTTACTCCATCATAATATTGCCTATGCTACTCTGGTTCCCTGGTGCTACACAAATAGCAGAGTGCAACACAGGGAGCATACAAATCAAGAAACCAGTCAATGCCTATGCTCGAAGTAAACACAATGCCATCCCTCATCCAAAGCATTGGATATTAAATAAATCCTCATCGCATTAAGCGAATCCTTTGAGTAAAAAATGTGTGCATCAATTTTCTCCAGCATGCATCCCTGATGCACTAACATGCGTAAAGGGAAACACTGTCAACAGTACAAAACAAATGCCTGATATAATCCCAAATGTCTTACATGAAATCATGGTAGTTCTAATATAGCTATTAATCCAAATGTCTCTGAATGAATTCACAGTATATCCATACAGCAATTACATATCCACATGATCTTTAAACGAATGTTAATGCAATGCAATTCCAAGGAATGATTATATTAAATAAATGAATCAGTCCTCTCATATACCTCTTCTAAGATCAATAGTACTACATACTATGAATGTCTAATTCCACATGATATTTCACTTATACAGCTAACAACTTAGCTGCTTAAATTTTGGCGAATCACAAATTAGGTCCATAATGGATCACATGATGTTTACTTACATTCATAAGTTGACTTGACCTTGGAACTTATGAATGAATCAATTCACACATTTAATACACGACTCATCTTACTGTAGAAACTATGATCATAGGATTTTACCATTAAAGCCTGCATTTTCCAAATCTGGTGTGTGTGTGTGTGTGTGTGTGTATATATATATATATATATATATATATATATATATATGAGACAGAGAGAGACTGCCCTCCCCCCCTTCGGAGGGCCCCAAGTGGCCGGTGGTCACTGCCATCTCACCTCTGTCTGCGTCGGTGCAAGTCTCGGATTCGGCTAATGTGGTTATGTGAGAAAGCTTGCCAGTAGCTTCTCATGTGTTGGTGGTTCTTTCCGGGTTTTTTCCTCCACCATTAATACTGGTTGCGATGTATAGCCTATCTTGTGCTGAAAAATGGCGTTAAACCTTACAACAACAACAAGAACAAGTTCCCCCCTCCACTGTAAACTGGCAAAATACTCTGGTCCCAAAAAGGATTTAATCTAATAATAAATAAACCTGCTTATTATGCCCACTTCCATAAGATGGCCAAATTCTGGTCCCGTTAGAATCATCTTTAGGGACGTTTCACTGTTCCTTAGCACTGCAAACAATCTTGGCAACCAACGGCAAGCTTAATTATTTTTCTGTAACTTGCCCAAAATTTTAAACATTCAATACTGAAGAAAAATTTTGTGTTTTGTGTACTAGTAAAAATATCTGGAACTCATTATTTGAATTACCAAAACTTAAAAATCTGAAATAAAGTGCGATAAACTGTTGTTCAGGCCCTGCATTTTCTAACCATCAATAGTACAAATCTTAAACTTGTGTATCCAGCCAAAAAAAATGTAAGAAAACAGTTTATATGTAAAATGAATAACTGAAGATTTTGAATCCTAGCACCTTTTCAAAAATAATGAATTTTAAAACAAATCAGAAATAAAATATTCCTTAATTTACCCAAAGAGTAGATGGCCATCGTGGATTTCAGTAGTGTTGTTTGGTAGGATTCTGTAAAAGAAACAAGTCAAAATGTACTTTAGGCAACAATACATTAATTTACCCAGGTATAACTTTAGACCTGTTAAATTACAAAATCTCAAACACCGACTTGCAAGTTAATTTTTATGTCAAAATTCAGAATAGCCATTGCTCACAACAACAGCGTTTCTATTCATTATCATTAAGGTCTCCTGAAGACATAATGTACAGCATGGCAAACGGATAAAGAACATAATGCAAGACACAGATCGTGTCAAAGTCAACCATATGTATCACTCACATACTCTAATTTAATTCTGGCATTTTTTGGGGGTGGGGCATATCTATCAATGAATTTCAGTTTGATTAGGTCTGATGTCACATGTACATTAGTTAAGTGCAGGGGCAATTAGAGTAATGTCCCTTGCATAAGGAACAGTGACACCACAGCAGGCTTCAAACCCACATTCTTATTACATTAAATATCTGGTAATGCTAACTACTGTGGCTACCGTTATGAAAAGATGCGATTTAAAAAAAGCAGCATATCAACTGCATGCAATGAATAGTCTTCAGATTTTCACATTCTGGTCAATGTATATTGATGGTCAATTTGAGTGATTCTCACTGTGAATAAATTATTTCCTAGAGAACTTTTATTCACTAATTTGCATTTAACCAAAAAGATAACCAAGAGTTACCACCCTTCTTCAGCACTAAATGAACACTTTGGTTATACTGTGTTTAAAGATGTAATGTGAAAATAACATCTACATTAAACTGGTTATTATGATCTCCATCCGAACCCCATATTTAGATATGACACCTGAATATGACATTGGATTCCATTTCAGTGACTGGGTTTTAATTTAATTTCAATATTACTTGGCAAGGGGGTGTATCTGTGTGAGGTGTCAGTAAAGACCAACGTAGATAAAAAAATGGAAGATTTGAAAGCTTTATTACCATTGACAAATGTACAAAAATCTATCAGAATATATTCAATGAATATTGGAATAGGAATATTTTGGTATTTATTTCTGGTCTGATACATTTAGACTCTAAAATCTTTGTTGTTGTTTTTCAGCACACAATAGGCTATGCATGGCGGCCAGTATTAATGGTGGAGGAAGAATCCGTGAAAACCCCGGAAAGAATCAGCGACCCACGAGAAGCTACTGGCAAGCTTTCTCACAAACCCACATTGGCCGAATCTGAGACTCAAACCCAAGCAGACAGAGGTGAGATGGCAGTGAACTGTAACAGAGAGTGCTTTAGAACTCTCGTCCACTCAAGGACCCTTCTAAAATCTTTTGGGATCATCCTAACTAATAACTTCCACTACTAGCATGCCAAATCTAAATCACATGCAAACCTGATTTTGAGGTTTTCAGCTTGAACTGGTGTTTCTAATTCTCAATAAGTTTTGAAAATGCTTTGCCTTAAGTAAATGTCCAGGCAATCAACAATAATAGTTAATACATGTACTTGTAGTTGGATAAACCAATAACCCAAATTAAAAATGCTAAACCAGTCTGGATAAATGATGTCATCCTTGATATCTTGCACATCAAATTGGGAAAGCCAGTCTGCTGACATCTGGCACCCATATTTTGACTGCAAATGAGGCATGAATGACAGCTGGTGCTAAATTACTATTAATGTGCAATCAAGTGCTACATGACAGTGTGCATTTAATTTGTATGTACCATTTTCCTACAAAGAGGGCACACTTTTTAAAATACGGTCTAACTAAATGCTATAATTTAATAATTCTGTTCCCCGCACGAGATGCCACCCTTCTTATAAAATCACATTTTTTACAGCAGAAAGGGTAAGAGGCATGCATGCATGAACATGTATGTATGTATGTGTGTGTGTGTGTGCATGTGTATGTATGTATGTATAATTGCAATGCTGTAGCTGGTAAAGGAAAGTAACATTTCCATTGGTCAGACTCTTACCACGTGATCAAAATTACCACGTGATCAAAATGACTGACGTTCATTTCTGTATGAACTGTAAGGAGAACTACTTTTCTAAGAATACCTACTTCTATAAATAGAGTCACATGTACAGCATAAGATAAACATTGCCTGTTAAGGCAGACACGAAGTAAGCTTTAAAGAAAAACAACATTCTAACAAACAAACAAAATAATTGAAAAAAATTGGCTTCCATTGGTTGAAGGACTGGTATTATGATGACCTTAATGCGATCAAGCTGGACATCCCAAATGCTATAAATAGCTACGTAACAGAAAAACCACAAACATGTATTACTACGGTCAATTAAGATTTCTGTTTTTTAATGATGCAAACAAAATAACATAACAAATAATTAAAATTTCAATTATAAGAGTTTAACGTTGTTTTTTCTGAGTTTATCGTGGTATAAACTGTCAGTTGCCAACTCACACAGCTTACATAACGCCCTTCGGGCATTATTTACTGTGTGAGTCGGCAACTGACAGTTTATACCACGATAAACTCAGAAAAAACAACGTTAAACTCTTACATGTATGCGATTTAAAAAAGCAGCATATCACTGCATGCATGAATAATAATGTATGTATGTATGCCTATATGTATGTATGTATGTATGTATGTACAGCCTTTAACTGAACAACATAGTTCTAAAAAATACAGAAGAATCACCCACTGTAAGAAAGAATGGTTTTTCAAGACAGGTGATCTCATTCAGTTCTGATAGTAAACCTATGCAAACATCATGATATTAAAAATTCAATAACTTAAAATTTTGGAGTGCTCATGACCAAACCTATATTTATCAGTATAGATGAAACCTGGATGTCAGCTTCTGTGTACAGGAAAATATATGAGCTGCGGCATTTTCTAGACCTGCACGTGTTTGAAACACGTACTTTCAATTCCGCACCAATGAGTCAGGTGCTAATTTTATTTAGCATTTGTGTGTGATTTGGATTTTTAATGTAGCTTTAACAATTTTTCAGTCATATCGCTATGATGTCTGCAGTGTGGCAGTTTATAGTGATGTCGAGAACCAGGACATCATAACGCAGACATGTAGCATCATGTCCCACCCAGTCACATCATCCTGACACCAGGCTAACCAGTCCTAACACTAACCTCTTAATACTGAGCGTTAAGCGAGGCAGCTATTAGTACCATTTTTGTAAGTCTTTGGTATGACTCAGCCAAGTATCGAACCCATGACTTCCTGCATCCTAGGCGGATGCTCTAACCACTAGGCTACCGGAGTGGTCCTAATTTTAATAATGACTGTTCCAAACTCAACACTGTTAAAGGACTGAAATTCTATCAATAAAACAAAAACAATGTCTCTATTTTTTTTCACTTACAACTAGGATAAGCTCTCAAAAGATTCTTTTTCCAACAACATAACTTACATTATTAACCAATCCTGGTGAGCCAAACCCATAAATACTCTATTATATGTTCACCCATTTCCAGGCTGGTTCCCATTTTTCAATATCATTAACATTGTGTGTCTTACAAGCCCTAACACACTACCACATAATCAATCAATCTGCATGGACAACCCAGATATTCAAAACAGATGATCTCCCTTGGTAGTGACTTCTCAAGACAGGTTACTTACCAAGCAAAAATTATGTAAACTGATCAAGATTTTTTATTAAAAAAAGGAGTAAAAGGTTTTGCTACATAATATCACTATAAAATACTTTACCATTATGACAATGTATGTGATAAAGCAAATACAGTAAACCTTATTTGAAATATCACTGTTTTGAGAGACCACCTTAACAAACTCTAAATACAAAGTTCAATGGTACAATGGGGTCTGTTTCATAAGGCAGATATGCATGGCAATGGATCCTTTTTATAAGGTAGGTATGCATAGTAATGGATCTCTTTTATAAGGCAGGTATGCATGGCAATATATCCTTTTATAAGGCAATTATGCATAATAATAAATCCCTTTTACAAGGCAGGTATGTATGGCAATGGATCCCTTTCATGAGGCAGGTATGCATAGTAATAAATCCCTTTTACAAGGCAGGTATGCATAGTAATGGATCCCTTTTATAAGGTTGGTATGCATAGTAATGAATCTCTTTTACAAGGAAGGTATGCACGGTAATGGATCCTTTTTGTAAGGCAGTGTAAAAGTATCCAATTTTTAACTGTATTGAACCTTTAGTTGAATGCATTGAGCATTAAAATTTTATCATATTTAAGCCAGAAAAGTCTTTGTCAAGGGTCACTTTGACCTTTCTTCTTTACTCCCCCATGTCTGTGTTAAAACTTGAAAGGCTAGAATTTAAGACTCAGTGAGACTGACCAAGGCAATGCTACGCTGTCCTGAGAAAGTAAACGTTTGAGCTACCAACCATCACCGCTAATGATAGGAACCCATGTTAAATTATCATCTTCAAAGGGAAATTGATATGCCCATACTTTACAGATTCTATGCTGTCTGAGATCTGATGGAAGAAATGATTATCTTGGGAAAAAATTTGGAACCACTGCTTACAATTGGCCAGAGTAAATTAAGACGTACACTTTGAAAATAATGCGAATTTAATGTGACAACATTAGTTAAAATTGTTTAGTCTTAAATTTCCTGAGAGAGGAAGAAGCCTAAAAAGAATTGTGCTTTCCTTGTCAAATGAGAAAAGGGGACGAGGTGGCTGTCTTGTAAGAAAAGACAGGGTTATTATGAAATAAATCCAAATTAGACACTGCTACTAAATTCTGTTGACATAATTTTGATTGATCTTAAATTGCCGCTATTAATTTGTTTTGATTAAATTTGTTATTTTTCTTGTCTAGGTGGGGGGGCATTATTTCTTCCCAATATTCTTGCTCAGTTGTGTGTTGAAATTCTATTTTCAACTCCCACTGGGCTGTAATATCGAGGGATGTCATCCTCTAGATAATGCCAGCCAAATCCAATCAACCACCTCTCTTACTAAGAGGGTGATGTTACAGGCAGGTATGCATGGTAATGGATCCATTTAAATTATTTTATAGTAATATTATGTATAATGTACCCCAATGTAATGTTGTTGATGTAGGGTTTAACGCCATTTTTCAGCACACGATAGGCTATACATGGAGGCCAGTATTAATGGTGGAGGAAGAACCCGAGAAAAACCCAGAAAGAACCACCGACCCACGAGAAGCTACTAGCAAGCTTTCTCACGTACCCACATTGGCTGAATCCGGGACTTGAACCCACGCAGACAGAGGTGAGATGGCAGTGATCCGTGACAGAGAGCGCTTTAGACCACTTGGCCACTTGGGGCCCCGTGTACCCCAATGTAAGACAACAGACATGTAACAGAGTATGCTTTTACTGAAGAGAGTTAACATGAGAAACCACATTCTTGTGTGCTAAATTCCACCTGATGAAACAAAAGCATTTTGTTGTCAACTGCATATAGAAACTGTATGATGATTTACAACCCACAAAGATCTTGGATTTTTGGTGTGTGTGTGTGTGTGTGTGTGTGTGTGTGTGTGATTTGCATAGCTATATAAAAAAAAATCAGTCATATCACTATAATGTCTGCAGTGTGAAAGTTTATAGTGAAGTCTAGCACTGGGGCATCATGCCACAGACATGTAGCATCATGTCCCACCAAGCGACATCCTGACACCAGGCCAACAAGTCCTAACACTAACCTCTAAATGCTGAGCACCTAGCAAGGCAGCTGTTAGTAGCATTTTTATAAGTCTTTGGTACAACTTGGCCCAGGATTAAACCTGTAACCTCCTGCATCAGAGGCGGATGCTCTAACCATAGGCTACTGGATCATTTTGAATTCTTAGTCGGAATGTGGTTGATATAAAAAAGTTTGACCGTATCTTTTATAGATTTCACATTTATCCCTTATCTTTTATTTCATATTTATTTTTCTGAATTTTAACATGAAGAAAAGGAATGAATGGTTATTCTGCAGTGTGATTGTACATATGTACCAGATATACTCGATTATAAGACGAGTCCAACTGCACACTGCAAAAGCCCAGATATGTTGGCACATGAAGTGTTGGAAGATCTGGGTCTGTGCAGTTAAATAAGAGCAATCAGAAGAACAAATAACATAAACCCTGATCTGCAGGCCATTATGCAATAGCAGATCAGGATCTTTGTTGTTTGCAGTTTGACTTGACATGTATGTATAAATCGGTATAGGCTTTTATGCATGGCACATGTTTTTATGTATGGTGTATGCTTTTATGTATGGCATATGCTTTCATGCAAGGCATATGCTTTTATGTATGGCATATTCTTTTATGCATGCATGTTGATGCCAATACTGACCATGTGGGTACAGGTATTATAATAGCTCTCTTCCATTTTGTGTGTGTATGTGTGTGTGATTTGGATTTTCAATGTAGCTTTAACAATTTTCCAGTCATATCACTATGATGTCTGTTGTCTGACAGTTTACAGTGATGTCCAGCACTGTGGCATCATGCCGCAGACATGTAACATGATGACTCACCCAGTCACATTATCCTGACACCAGGCCGACCAGTCCTAACAATAACATCTTAATGCTGAGCACCAAGCTAGGCAGCTGCTAGTACCATTGGTATACATCTATGGTACAACTCAGCTGAGGTTCAAACCAGAGACCTCCCTCAACCAAGGCAGATGCTCTAACCACTTAAGCCACTGGAGCGGTCCTTCCATTTTAAAGAGGTAAGCTAAAAATTCTTAAACAAAGAAAATGTTTCTAACTGTCTTACACTTTCTCTGTTGGTTTAAAAATTTACAGATTATAGGCCATTTATAAACAAGATTGTTCTATTTCCCAATATTGTTCAAAATTTGCTCTAATGTGTATGAGTTCCACTGATTAATCATAAAAAATAGGCAGAGACACAGTTCTCCCAGTGCATTATGCATTATTCTGGGTCTGTGCAGGTTTCACTTAGTTTAAAAAAGGTACATACAGTACCAGGAAAAAGAATGTGGTTGGATTCTCTGTTGTAATATCATAAAGTTTACACCATCACAATCTTAACATCTGTTCTGGATTACAGAACACACAGGGGCACAATAAACCATGATCAACGTACATGTATATTCCTGCTATTTTCCATACTGGACTGGTTTAAACACAGCTAGGTCTGTGAACTCAAGCTACTGAATGGTCATGAAACAAGAGGTCCATGTGGGTTGGATATCACTCACCATGTTTACATAATATAACCATGTTAACAGTTCACCAATTCACTAAGCAGGTTTGCATAGTAATAACACATCCTATGTACAAAATTTTCCATCATGTTCATTTTCCATATTACTATACACTGATAAAATTTCTTAATGAAGACAAAGACATAATTATTAATTTAAAATCTCTTGCACATAATCAAAGTCATCCAAATCTTGATGATAATAAACACAACTGATCAAAAATGTGGCTTGAAGAGTGGTAACAAGTTCCATCAATCAGTATACCTCATTACTACACATGGATGTAGTTCATTATCAAACTCATTCAAGCCCTTAATGATGATATACCTATAAGCATATCTTCCAAGTCTGATCAAAACTGGATCAGTTATAGCCTCCAGACTGGTTTACAAATCAGAAGAAAGATCACCTCATTAACATGCATGTATCTTGCTCTTGTCAAAAATCTTAAAAAGAAGCACACGTTTTAAGATTGATCAAAATTGGATATATGGTATACAGAGTGCTCACAAGGTTAACCAATCAGATGAAAGATGGCCTCATTAACATTCATGGATCTCAATCATTGAGTTTGATGATCTAAACCCATACTCCAAGTTTAATAACTGAAATCAGATCAGAAAAATGAATCCCAAATTGGTACATGTAGCAAACAATTGTTGACAACAAAGAAAAATGAAGGATGGGCAAAGGGCTGTACCATAAACTCATCTGGCTTGCACTAACATTCAACAGGACCAAAGAAATGTTGTCCCTGGAAGTTGGTCACTATATGCGTGCAACACATGTATGAAATTTTGACAGGGACTTTAAAATGCCAGGGTCTGAAGGTTATGGTGGTCAGAGATCCAGGACCAATCTTCTCTATCTGTAGACTTGTCATATGTTACCAACACACACATACCTGACCTTTAAAATTTCTCAATTGTTCCAATAAATGGAATACAACGTTCTGTGTAATCCTTAAAATGTCTGAAAGAGTCATACCAGTGCATTGATGCAAGAGGAAGTTGATCCTTTATTAGTAACAGACGGGTATTATAACATTACAATAAATCGGCAAATTTAGCGACTAATATGCAGTGCACCATTCTAAGCTTGATCTTGCTAAGTCAAACATCTGTCTTTCCTCAAACTCAGTTAAAACCTTGCATATACTCTATGGGCTTCCCAAATGTTCTATATAAGTTTGTTCATTTACAGGCAGGCCAAAATCAAGCATAGTGTATTCATCTGCAACAACTAGCGCAGGATGCCAAATGTTTTGGTCTGAACATGATGCCAACAGCAATAACAATAAACTGATTAATGTGAACATTTCCTCCTGTGAAGAAAGGTAAAGAGAGTACTGACCACCTTTCCTACTTGATCACTGGATATTTACAAACTGTAGGAAATATCAAATGTAAGACTACTCTTGGGAAAATATTTATTTTAGCAAAGGTTAAAATTTTCATTTTAAAATAATAAAAATATTAAAAAGCTGCTTTTTATGCAACAGAGATTACTGAAAATTATGAATCATGGTAAGTACAAACGTATCCAATTCTAACATAAATAAATAAACTAAATAAATGATGTACTTGTATGATTCAATCAGCAATGTATGTGAATGTCTGAATTGTTACTTTGCATTAATTTTGTTAATTATTCCTATGTTTTGTTTTTGTTTTATGCACAAGTCAGACTAATTTGCTGGACCAATATTTTGGCTTATGTGGACCAGGACCATATTGGATCCTACTGGCCCTGGACTGTTAAGTCAGAAATTACATTTTTCATGTCCTGAATTAAAAGTGGTCACTAAAGACAGGTGATTGCTGGAACAGGTCTAACTGTATATCTTTCAAGTTCAAGGCATACTTATTTCTGATCTGGAGGATTTAAATGGCTACAAAAACAAGCTGTGCTAAATATAATCTGTTAAACTAAACATTAGTTAAATGATAAACCATAATAGATGGGGGGGGGGTGATTTTCTTTTTAGCCATAACATTTTTAAAGCTCAAGATAATTTTTTTCCCAACAAACATAATGCTTTGTTGCTACAATCATAGCAAAATATGTGTTTTTCAAGCTATTTAAAATTCTGTATCCTCCACAAAAAAACACCCCAACCCAACTCCCCAACCAAATTAAGTGGTCGGAACAAACCTCTTTTTTCTGAAGAGAATGAAACAGACTTCAGTACTTCTATCCATTTTTATGAAACTTCTAACGTTAGAAACCATGTAATGCAAGGAAAGATTTACCTTAAACCATATGACTCAAGGAAAGATTTACCTTAGACTATATAATATGACTCAAGGAAAGATTTACCTTAGACCACATGACTGCAAGGAAAGATTTACCTTAGACCATATGACTCAAGGAAAGATTTACCCAGAGGCATAGCTAGGGGGGGCAAGGGGGTACATATGTCCCCGGGTACCAAGGTACAGGGGCGCCAAAAATGAGGCTTACAACGTTACATTATAATAAGTAAACAAGGGTAATATTCAAAAATGTGATTAAACGGGGAGGGGGCTGGGGTGCCAATTTTATAGTTTGTCCCCGGGTGCAAAATATCATAGCTACGCCTCTGGATTTACCTTAGACCATATGACTCAAGGAAAGATTTACCTTAGACCACATGACTGCAAGGAAAGATTTACCTTAGACCATATGACTTAAGGAAAGATTTACCTTAGACTATATGACTCAAGGAAAGATTTACTTTATACCATATTATGCAAAGAAATATTTACCATAGACCATATGATAGAAAGAAAGATTTACCTTAGAAACCATATGATGCAAAGAAGCAATCTACCTTAGACCATGCAAAGAAAGATTTACCTTAGAAACCATATGATGCAAAGAAGCAATCTACCTTAGACCATGCAAAGAAAGATTTACCTTAGACCATATGATGCAAAGAAAGATTTACCTTAGACCATATGATGCAAAGAAAGATTTACCTTAGAAACCATATGATGCAAAGAAGCAATCTACCTTAGACCATGCAAAGAAAGATTTACCTTAGACCATATGATAGAAAGAAATATTTATCTTAGAAACCATATGATACAAAGAAAAAATCTACCTTGGACCATTTGATGCAAAGAAAGATTTACCTTAGACCATATGATGCAAAGAAAGATTTACCTCAGAAATCATTTGATGCAATTTAGAAAGACAATTTATGGAGTTTATACACAGACTCTTCCAATGGAAGCTTTGGTCATGTGTTTAATCACACAATAGCACAAGTATACTGTAGGTTGTTCAGTGGCAATGTAATGGACTAAAGTGCCTTGCCCAAGGACACACGATGGTATCCAGCCCAAGCAGATCCAATGGACATTAAAGATTCTTAGAACCCAACTCTTTCAGCAGTGTATCCAGGATGCTAACCACTGAGCCACCACAGCTCCTACCTCCATTAGCAGCATCCTCTGACATGCAGAAGTACTCATAAGGCCTTATAATTTAATATCCCTGAGGCGGCAAGTGGTTCTTCATACCTGAAAATTTAACATGCAGGACAACACATTAAGCCATTCTGCAAACTAGTTATAATGACATCACTTTATTGTACTAAAAACACAAGCCAAAAACTGGTTTAAATTTAAAGGCAGATTCATTTCATCAGAACCTGAGTCTAACATTAAATGCAACCATTCTGATGTATTAATAATACCTGGACAACAATTTTCCATGGGAAGTCTAAAATTGTGAGGAGGGACATCCTTATAACTTCCAAAGATGTACATCTGAATGAACATTATCGATCGTCATATCCCGACAAATATACTACCTACGTTCCTACCAAATTACAAAGTGTTATAAATGGTTTAATTACTCGTGAACAGCTATGAATACAATGAAATACTTTACAGCTGCAGGTATGTTTCCATGAACATAACAACAAATTTTATTGGATTCTCTTGATGATAACAAGTTGCATATTAAGTGCACAAAGTTAAAACAAAAAAATCAATTTCAATCTTCATATAACTTTCAACCCTGCTGATGAGTACACACACACACACACACACACACACACACACTGACTTAATCATTAACTACAGCAAGGTGAATTCTGCCCTAGCTCAAAACTGTAGCTAAAAGACATCAGGACAATGTAAATACTAAACAAAAATCCAATCAGGATTTTCAAAGTATATGGTCTTTCAAAGTATATGGTATATGGCATTTGATACCATGTCAGTATTATACATGTATATGGTATCTGATCGCCTGGAACATGACAACTTCTAAGAAAATTTGTCCAAGCCTGAAAATTGCAGAATATATTTGCTAGAGATGGTGCAGGTTTGTATTCTGATGATTTTCTTGTCACAATATCAAGACAGGAAAAATCTCCTGAAAATGATTTTTTTTTAAAAATAAAAAAATAAAATTATTTTGCTTTTTGTGTCAGCTGACCCATTTCCAAGATGGTTAAGTAGCAATGAAAATTGCTTTCGGACCACCCATCCAGACTTTTTCTTTCACAAAGGTTGTCAGTAACAAGTTAAAATGTAAAACACTGCAATGTACTAGACATGTAGTAAATATTTTTTTCTACCAAAGATGCATGGCTATGTGATAATTATTATTACTCATTAGAAATTTTGACCTTACAGCTGAAAGTGTTTTTGCACTGTTCATATCTAAAGTGATTATATACAATGATTTGTGTGTATGCATACCAACTAAAGAAGTGTTTCATGCACTTGGTCAAGTTGAGCTGGCTTGAAATATTACATGCTTGTGCATTCTAAACAAATTACTGTTTATAAGTAAATATACCACACATCCTACATCACTCTGTTCTTTTTTAAGGTTACACTCTCTCTCCCTCACACCACCATGATCATCTGAATATTAAATTTCTACACTTGCCTTAATCTAAACTCTCCTTTCACTGCAGTCAAAACAGAAAATGAATAATCTACTAATGACTAAGATCTTGACCTATTGACTTTGGCTTATCCCCTATACATGTACATCAAAAACAGTTCCCAAATATGTTCACAATGTGGAAACTTAAAATGATAATAACACTGTACATTTTTGGACTTTTCAGAAGGAGAAACTACAGAAAGATTTTCATGATGTACACCATGGTGACAATATCAGATATCAGGGGCCTGCAAGTGGGACCGAGTGGTCTAAAGCGCTCACCGTTCCGGATCACTGCCATCTCACCTCTGTCTGTGTGAGTTCAAGTCCAAGGCTCAGCTAGCGTGGGTATGTGGGAAAGCCTGCCAGTAGCTTCTCGTGGGTCGGTGCTTCTTCCCTGGGTTTTCCAGGGTTCTTCCTCCACCAGTTATACTGGCCACCATGTATAGCTTACCTTGTGCTGAAAAATGGCGTTAAACCCAACAACAACAACCAAATATCAGATTTGTAACATTTTCAAATATGACCAACCAAACATCACAAGAAGTTGTTGGTAAAGTTCCCATGTCAATACAACATCCACTCAAGAGGAGCAGCGAGAAAAAGATTTTTAAGATGGTTGTCCATATTGGATGTCAGATTGGAGCAATTTTCCTTTGGGACCAGCCAGAAATCATTAGAAGTGTTTTGGTGAAAAACCCATGTTGATCTTACCATCAATTTCAAAAGTAGAAGCAATAGCAAGATTTTCAAGATGGCTGTTGTGGCACCACACTTGATGTCCAAGCAGCACCATTTTCATTTAATACCTTAGCATGAATGTGTGTATAAAGTTTCATGGCAATCCTCCAAGTGGTTTAGAAGGAGTAACAAATACAAACTTATGCTATCAGATGGATGGATGCTGGGCAATAGACAACAGGCCATTCCATACACCTTTCCAGTCTTTGACCAGCAGAGCCACACAAAAAAGCACCAGCAGCTTATCTTCAAACATCTGTTAGAAGGCCAGCATTAAAAGTCTTTATCTTGTACAGGGCATTATACAGGCAATGACCCCCTACAGCTAACAATATAGTTGGACATAAATTTGGCAGTTCTTCTAACTGAATAAAACTATTTCTATGCACACATGTAAATATGTTACACACACCCACCCACACACCACTAAATGTAAAAATATAATAAGTATTGTTATTATTATTATTATACGACTTCACAATTATTGTATTGGTATAATTAGTACAGAGCATAGCACCCCATCCCCCTACTACAAATTAGTATTTAGTTTCCAGATGCAGAGTTCTCTTTAGATCTTTGAAAACACTAGGAGTGGGACCAGTCAGCAGCCACTCGGCCGGGTGGGGGGCAAGCATGTAGGTTGGATTTGATGATGTGGTGATACCACCGCACTGCCTCTTGTTATCATCTAATTTCTGATATTTGGGAGGTGGTTGCACACTCTATAAAAAAAAAATATTTACATAATTTTCTAAACATCTTAAATTGGTAACACGAAGCCTCTATTGTGCTGAGGAGCCACTGCATTGAATGTTTATCAACAATGATATGCAGAAATATTTAAACAAATTATTTAGCATAATTCTGATTTATGCATTGCAGCTTTTTCCAACTGGCCTTATATTCTGTATCTTTATTTGTCATCAGTATCATGAGTCAGTACACCAGGCTATTTCAATGTACACAAATAACTGTAATTAATAAAATCCATTTCCACTGCAGGGTTTATCTGACCCTGTCAAGCGCACAATGCTGGTAGATATTTTCAAATAACACAAGAAACTGATAATTGAACCATGAATTGGAATGGTGTTTCATTTTATTTGATACATCCGACACAAGACCTCTTGTTAACTGTCATGACGGGAAATAACGGAAAGTTTCATTGCTCCAATGGATTACTGATGGTAGAACATATTAAATGTTGATCCACCTTGATGTTTGTTCCATGAATTATTTGGGCAAGAACACTCGGGAACAACTGTGAACATGTAAGAATGTGCTCTTAGTGTTTGGGCAAAATACAAGGACTGGTTTCTTAAAGGCAGCTTACAAGATGCAAAGTTCCCTACACAAATGTCACACACCCATTCAGATCCATTGATTCATAATAATCAGGTAGATTTAAAAATTCAATACAGGTTGGGTGAAGTTTCTTACTACATCCCATACAAATCATTGATAAATTATCACCATTGTTATACTTTCCGCATGTAGGAGGGCTTATATCCCCAGGGTCTGGGTTTTGATTCATATCATTAATTTGTAACATATAAATACAGCAAAAGGGGAGACCTTTTATTTAACCAACAAACAGTACTCATAATAATTCCATGTTTTCATTTAAATATATATTCAACTTTAGATTGAAACATTCCATAAACAATTTCTGCATCAAAACAACAAATTGTTCCATCTATAAGGTATAATGGTACCAATTGCGCAAGTCCAGGTGGGCAGAGCTTAAGGTGTAGGGAACATTGTATTTCAAAATAAACAAAACTAGCTGTGATTGGTGCATTATGTAAGAGTTGTACTTTCTGTTAGGCTTAAAAAAAAGTTGTGCCTCCTGGCAACATGTGAGATTATGTTAATTCCTATCTAGATGATATTTTCTATTTTTTATGATTTTTTTTTAAATATGGTACACATGTCTGAAACTGTGTCTGTTGTGACTAGATAACTCTTACCCCAGTCTAGTTCCAGCAGAGTTATCTCTCTTAAATAAAACGGAGTACCTGGTTTTGTCCTTGTCAAATTGACAATCTAACACTGCTCTCTAGAAAAGTGTGTGACATGCACACTAAAGTAGGGTAGAAAATATTGTTATTTCTCCAAACATTAGCATTAAGGTCTATGGAAAAACAATTGGTACCGTGATACCATAAGCAGCTAACTGTCCTGGAAGTACTGCAAAATCAGCTGCAAGTTAATAATGATAAAATCTTCTTTTGAAAAGACAAAAATATACTAAAATGAGGAATGCACATGTAACACAACCTGACCAAAAGGCCCTAATAACACTATCTGCGTCTATGTGTTTTGAATTTTGAATATAGCTTTAACAGTTTTTCAGTCAGATCGCTAAGATGCTTGCAGCGCGTCAGTTTATAGTGATGTCTAACACTGAGGCATCATGCCACAGACATGCAGCACGATGTCCCACCCAGTCACATCATCATGACACCAGGCTGACCAGTCCTAACACTAACCTCTTGATGCTGAGTGCCAAACAAGGTAGCTGTTAGTACCAGATATTTTTATAATTTTTTGTTATGACTTGGCCGGGGTTCAAAACCCGTGATCTCCTGCATCAGAGGCGGACAATCTTACCACTTAGGCCTTCAGAGCAGTAACATTATAATTATCTTAATAATGTTCTAGATACTCAACCTTGATATCGAACATGAGTGTCATCAAAGATTATAAAACTGTATTCCTTTTATTTGCTGATGTTACACATGTATCTGGACAATGTAATAAAATACTAAGGTGGCGCTCTACATTTTCATATTTTGCATAGGGTTAGGATTTTAAAGAAAAAGAATTTCCCTGGCTTTCCTTACTGGTTATACTGGCTATTTAAAAAAGACCTTGTATATCTTAGGTATAATTCAATGAACCTTTAATTCCCTTTATTTTGGTATATTATTGATGGGTGTAATATTGGTTATAGAGTATACAGCTTGGCCTTACTCCAGATGTGCACCTTTCAAAAGAGTGCTAGCTCCACTTGGTCATTTTCACTTCCTGAACTTCATAGACAAATTGTATAAAAAAGAGCTGATAACTTTCTTTTTAAATTTTATATATTTGGTAATTCATTCATTGCACTTTCAGAAGCTGGTATATTGTCTAGTCTGGCAAAATTCATTTTCCCTATTTTAATAGCTGCTACGGATAGTGTACTTTAGACTAATTCAGGCTGATTTTTTAGCATAAGGGAGCATTCATTTTAGTTAGCAGTGTGTTAAATCATGAACAATTTCCAAAAGTACAATATCCAAAGAAATATCATCCACATCACATTAATGTAGCATAGAGCTATGCCACCATTCTCTCCACTGTGCATGTTTTAAATGCAAACGATGTCACCTTACATACGTCACTCTCTTAAAAGTACATAATAACTGGTGAGCACCCCTAATCAAAAACTTTTAAATGTTCAAGAAAATGACAATTTCTTACCCATAAGCCACTCTGATTTCATCGGTTAGTATCTGGTATTAGACAAAGAATATTATAACTCATATTTGAAAGGAAGGGGGATATATTTATGGTATGCAAGATTTGCAGCTACACTAAATGAAGTTTGCTTGAGCAAGCAGCAAAGTCAAATAATAATTTAATATAAATTATAGACAAAGTTAACTTTGATTCCAGCGAAACTGTTTCAGAATTAAGCATTAATGTCAAAATGCTTTCACTGAATGGTCCACAAAGACAACAACATAGTATTGGGAACTTTACATAGCTACAATAGAATCTCTTGTGCTCTAAAATATCTATGTTCATTCCAGAAGACCCCAATGTAATTAATTACATCAATTACTGTGCTCATTAACTGTAAACAAAAATGTGCAGTAACTGATTTTCAGGGTCAAAGAGCAAGAGAATGTCCAAATTCTGTGATTTTTATTGGACAGTGTCACTTCTCATCACCTACATTTAGTGGACTGTGCCGTTTTATTAATACACTGCCACGCGAAAGTGAAAATGGCAGCAGATATTTTTATAAGCATCTAATTACCAATCAAATCTGAACCGGGTGTTGCATCATAACGTGAAGCAAATACAACAGTTGCAGGTTGTGGTTTTCTTATCCATCAGGAAAACATATGAGATAAAAGGAAAAACCTACAAAGAAACAGAACAAATAATTAAATATACAATACTGAAACAGAATAGAATAAATACATAAATATACAAGACTAAAACAGAACAGAACAAGTACGATACACAACAATACACATCCTGCATGCTGGTATATCACTATACCAACACAATAACACATAAATGTTAACCTACGAGACATGAGGGCCCTAAATATTCAAATCTTACAATTCTATCTAATTGTGATCGCCACCTTAGGCCTATATAAAATGAGTAAGATGTTGTTTATCTCGAACCAATAGGATGGGTGCCTAGGGCTTTTGTTAGGTGCCAGGTACTCCACATTATCATCCCCTTCATCTGCTTTGTGCACTGATCAAGCACTCACTCGCACACTCACTTACGACAAACATGCACCTGAGTCACACATAGGAATATAAGTTGCTGATTTACATTCACTGGATAAAGTTAGAGCATGAACAAATATTTTCATGACTGTAACCCATTTCAGTATCAAGTGTGTAATCAGTAACTATGAGAGATACCAACTGTAAAAGTCATACTTTAGTTAAGCTATTTTCCTATTCTATACTATGCTAAAGTGTTTTTTCATTCAAAAATAATTCAAAGTTTCACCTGACAATACCTTTCCCATCTGCAAAAATGTCTTCAAGGCAAATGTTCTTTACATATAAATTATTACCTTGAGAAGTCTCATTAGTGCCAGTAATCAAGACACTATTCACCAATGACGGTCACCATTTTTATCAATTCATGATCTCATAAAATTAATTAATATGCATTAGATAGATGCTCAACAGTTTCCAGAAACTTCCATGAAAGAAAATGGACAATTTTATGTCTAGGTACGTAAAATTTTATGTCTAGGTACACTACTCCAGTGGCCTAGTTGTTACAGCATCTGCCTCGGATGCAGGAGGTTGTTGGTTCAGACACTGGCCGAGTCATACCAAAGATCTATAAAAATGGTACTAACAGCTGCCTCGTTAGGTGCTAAGCATTAAGAGGTTAGTGTTAGGACTAGTCGTTGTTGTTCTAGGGTTTAACGCCATTTTTCAGCACACGATACATGGCAGCCAGTATTAATGGTGGAGGAAGAACCCAGGAAAACCCCGGAAAGAACCACCAACCCACGAGAAGGTACTGGCAAGCTTTCTCACATACCCACATTAGCCAAATACGAGACTCAAACCCACGCAGGTTAGGACTAGTCAGCCTGGTGTCAATATAATCTGACTGGGTGGGACATCTTGCTACATGTCTGCGGCATGATGCCCCAGGTGCTAGACATCACTATAAACTCATACTGTAGACATTGTAACGATATGACTGAAAAATTATTAAAGCTATGGTACAAATCCAAATCACACTCAGGTCTGGGTACAGTGCAGTAAGGCCCATGAAACACATTACAAATAGATTATGTATTATCTCTCAGATATCTGCAATTCCATGTCATCTAGGTTGTGTGTAGTTGGTGCATATGTGTTTCAAATTAGATAGAGTCAAATGCCAAGAGCACTGTCATGGGTTACTTCCCTTGGTGAAATGTTCTAGATTTCAAAACTGAAGAGTCATTTGCCCCATTACCCCATCACCTCAAACTCAAAATGAAACTCTTAGTAATCATTCATTTTTGATATTCATGGACTCATGGCTGGGGCTCTTCATTATTCATGGAGCAAATTCATGTCTAATATTTCTTACACACACACACACACACAACAGTTTGTATTTTTAAAAAAAACACAAGCAGAAATTGAGATATACATGGCAATTAATAATTACGTTTGCAGTGTTCTATTTCTAATTATGTACATGAATGTGTGTATGCATGTATTTGGTATATTAAACATAGAAAAGATCATTTCTTGCTTTGTTTTTCAAGACTGGACCTGCCTTCAGTGGTAAAACGGTTTGATCTCTTTACACTAAATACATATCATCTTTCACAACATTCTCAGCACACAGAAAAAAAAAATCTTTTCTATCTTCCTTAAATTATTTTAACAGCTTTAAGAGATTTATTATTTTTCTACTGGAATTTTTACTAATTAACTTTCTGTTTCTTTGAAATCTGAGGGTTGGAAAAATTATCACCAATTGGCTGTTTCTGCGAATGAGACAGAAAAGAAGATATACTTCTACGAGTCATTGATTTAACAGTTTACAAATAAAACTAATATAAGAAAATTATTTCATTTCGTTACTCAATCTTGAATAATTACATGGCATGAAATAGATCAATGTGCTCAATATACATTAATTAAAGCCAAATATTTTAAACATTTTGCTGACTGACACAATTTATCATCAATAAAAGCAAAATTCAAGTTTCTTAACTTACCTTTTACAAATGGCTTCACGAGCCATCATATTACCCAGTTTTGTCTACTTGATCATAATTCAACAGGCAATCAAACAATGTCTATGTTTGATCAAAAGTTAATCCAATCAAAGTCATAATGAATTTCCTCTTCCTCAAGCTATAATAAACATTAATGATAATCTCAAAACGATCTGACCCGGATTCAGTTATGCACACCTACATATAACCTTGACACTAACGACCTGAAAACTCTTCCCCTACTACCCCTATATTGTTAGGGATACAAATTTGACACCTGGAATAATATAATCTGAATTGGTATGTAGATGTTCACCAAATTATTACAAATTATATTTGTCCCTCGCTGGCAGGTTTATCAAAAAATGTTTATTTTTTATTATAACTAAACTTAATATGCACAATGACTAAATTTTGATCTATTATATACACTACAGATTTTCGTATTAGTGAGTAATGCCCAGGAGGTGGAGAAGGGTTTCCCCTGGGTCCTAACTTTACTAACTTTAAAACTAACTGGGCCCTCATATATATATATATATATATATATATATATATATATATATATATATATATATATATATATAAAGCAATGATATAAGTGCAAATGCAGCTCAGTCTGGCTCCAGGTATATATGCTGCTGGGGTGTGGTGGGACTGACCCTGAAAACTTTGAATTCCCACCCTATAATCATATATATACACTTTGCTGGCATGAAAAGATGAGTATGCAAATGCATCTCAATTAGCCCCCAGGGTTGGGAGACTTGCCCCTGTACCATCCTGAAAACTGTTAAGATCCCCACCTTTCTAACAACATACAGGCCAACACTTTTTGGGCATATGAAAAAGAGTTTGTGTATACATCTGACATTTGTTCACTATTGCCAGTACCCTAATAACTGTGATATTGCAAAATTATTCCAAGTGACACAGTATTCACAAAGTGCAGACTTATATATATATATATATATATATATATATATATATATATATATATATATATATATATACACACACACACACAAATGCTCTTTAACTAGTTCTCAGCGTGTATTTTACATGACCTGAAGAACTTGCATAAAGAACGCATTAGTTTTATGAGTATGTTAAAAATTGTATAAATGTCAAGTGCCCATAAGTCAGACCCCAGTGAAATAGAAAACTCGAATTTCCACCATTAAACTCCATTTGGGAAGACTTTCCTTTTATAAGTATGTAACAACATCAGTATTCTGAAAAATTTACCTCTTGTCGCTGACATAGAACTTTTTTCTTTTAATTCGTACCCTCAGCATCTCATATAGAAATCACGATTCAGAAGAAAAAAAAAGTGAACATTATATAATGCCAATCTTCTGTGAGCTTCATTAAGTGCACTGAAATGTACGAATATTAATTAGTACCTCAACCACGTCGAGGCCACGACATCGTAGCTATGCACGGCCTAACATTTTCAGTAGCCATGCGATACTAGCAATTTGAATTCGGGAAATTCCGAAATATAAAACGAGAAAATCACCTACGTATAGGTCTAACTATTTGGCGACTGTATTAATGATTCACAGGGGCTCGTATCGTTGCTTACAATTTACCTCCAAATCATGCATGTATATCTGATATAGTACATGTATGATTTGTAGCCCACAACACACGTAGTGCAGTAAGCAACGATACGAGCCACTGTGTTCTGAATCAACACGATAGTACTCAGTAGACTATATGAAACTCAAGAATGATGCACAAAGGTTCTGTTTGGGTTTGTTTGCTGTTTCTTGTTGTTTTCTTTTATATAGTGATATTGCTTGTCACAAACTCATTCTAAGTAATTGTTCTTACCTTGATAAAGATGTTTCCGTTTGCGTACATCTTTCGAATGCGCTTGAATCACGCAACCATTGATGTGCAGCACACACGTTTGCCGCTATCATCCGCTGGGGTCCATGAATTTACCGCAAACCACCACAAACCTACCGCAGACCACCTTAAAATACATTATATTGCTAATTTATCTGTGAAAATATGATGTAAGTAAATAAAATGTGAAGCTTATATACCCACATGACGGCCAGTTCTGCTCGTCGGGTAATTCTGCGCAAGGATACGTCATTTCTGTAAACATTGGATCACGTGCTATTTTTTGTCGTACATTTAGTTAAGAAAAGTGATATTCATAAAATGTACAAAAATATCCTACATTTCGACTCGAAATGCATATGAAATTGATTATTGAATGTCGATATGAAGACTCACTCCATGACCATCTTGAACCTGTAACCCAGAAAATCATATTTACTAAGTATCTGTTAGAATCGGCAAATAAATAGATTATATAAAAGATGGAAATGTATACATTGAAAAATTCTGCATCTTAATCCAAGCTTCCAATTTTGCAAGAAGTTATCCCACACGTACAAAATCGTCTGCTACCCAACATGTCAGCTTGCCGCTAGAACGGGATTCTCACGAAATTTCCCGGCATATAGTCTGTTTCTAAATTCTTTAGAGTAATGTTTCCCCATAAACAAGACGTTGTAAACACGTTATATCATATTCATTGTTGTTTCTCTTCCACATAAAAGCTAATATTTTTTAAATAAAAAGTTGAATTTTACATAATATGTTTTTACAAGATCGGTTTAGTTTGCTTAATATCTCTTGCCATTTATTGGCAGTGTTACGATGAATTCTATAAACTAGCTATAAGTCTGACCTAATTACTCGACTGAACTGCTAAACAGTCCAAAGTAATGTATTGCATTTCTATAGTTCGACGTATAAACATTACATCTTTTCGAAGCTGTGCGCAGAATTGGCCGACATATCGCGTGTCATGAAAACACGGGGGTTATTCCGTGTGTCCAAATTTAATATTATTTTGAACAGATTATTCTGGTGACAATTGCCTTTTTTCAAATGGCAAGCATTGCAGTATTTTATTTTCGACAATCGGTCGAATTCGGTATGCGTTTTGCTTCAATATTGGAGACGGAAACTTTAGCAGTGCCGGATTACCAAATAGGCAGAGTAGGCATCGGCCTATGGGCCCCACTCCTTTTAGTGGCCCCGCGACAAAGGATCAGACTAATATTGACTTGATTTTTAAAGAAAATTACAATCAACCATTGTTTAATAATATTTAATATTTTTTGTTTAATAACATAAGATGTTACTTTGTTTAATAACACTAATACTTGTTAATATTTGTTTTGTGTAA
Source organism: Sinohyriopsis cumingii (assembly GCA_028554795.2). NCBI lineage: Eukaryota > Metazoa > Mollusca > Bivalvia > Unionida > Unionidae > Sinohyriopsis > Sinohyriopsis cumingii. The sequence continues at coordinate 32,745,296 of CM068841.1, read as the reverse complement.
TAAAATTGGGTTATTTAAATGTTGGGTGGTAAAATTAAAAACGTATTAGGAGATAATTTGCAAGGGGAGCCCCAAGATTTCGACTGCCTAAGGGCCTACACAGGGTTTAATCCGACACTGAACCTTAGGTGCGCAGAAATGCCCCCACAATATTGTAATACGTGAAGAATTTTTTTTAAAGGAGATTGTCAATTTTACACAGAGTAATACGTGAAGAATTTTTTTTAATGAGATTGTCAAGTTTACACAGAGTCCGATTTACAGCTGTAAAGTGTTATCAAGATATGTGCATTTCATTTTTTCATAACCATTAAAACATCCATTACATTCATTAGATAATTGAAATAAGTAAATTTATTTGACTATATTTTAGTGTACTTTATTCTATTTCAATGAATTTTAGTAACTAGCTACGATGTCTTAACCTCAACGCCCACGAAGTTGCGGTACTAATATTAGTACCATTTAGTAACAAGATGTGCATTTATTTTTCTTAATTGTTATTATTTGTTTTCCAAAAAATTGATTGTGCTGATGATTGCTGTCTAAATAATTAATGTGTATTGGATTTCTGTGTGTTATTCTTACATATTAATTTAAGTATCTACAATTTTTCCAAGCAATTCCATACCTTGCTGGCATGTAGGAAAGAGAGGTTATTTAAACCGTATCTCACAACATATAGTATTTGCTGAGTTTTTTTTTTAAACAGCTGTAATGTAAATTTTAAGACTTGTCAAAAAAGAGTTTGTCTCCTTCCCATGAAATTTAGTAATTAAAGCAGCAGAGAGGACGAAAAGCCTCTAATTGACTTACTCTCAAATCGCAAAAATAAGCCTTCCTGAAAATCACCCAAAAAAAGATCGCGGCGGTGACTGGGGGTGCCGAGACAACATCGTCGTTGCTGCTATAATTAAAACATTGTTATATCAAACAATGCCCCCAGCGCTGGAATCTCACACAGCTAGATTAGCTCGAGAGCGACTAGAAGCAATTAAGAAATATATTCCACTATATAATTCTGTTAAAGAAAAACTACAAGCGCGTCAAGAATCCCAAGTTGAATTCGCAGAAGATGCAGAGCAGTTATTTAGACCCGTTACAGAAGTTACTGAAAGAGTCGCATCAGTTGTTGTTGTTGTAATGTTTAAAGCCCATGGCGGCCAGTATTAATGGTGGAGGATGAACCCGGGAAAACCCCCGGAAAGAACCACTGACCCACGAGAAGCTACTGGCAAGCTTTCTCACATACCCACATTTGCTGAATCCGAGACTCGAACCCACGCAGACAGAAGTGAGATGGCAGTGATCCGTAACGGAGAGCACTTTAGACCACTCGAGGCCACTCTTCCATCAGTAAGACAAACTGCTGAGCAAACTGAAAAATAGCAAGATAACTTAAGAAAAAGAAAAAAAAACAGATTTTACGAGATCTTCCAACTGAGATAGCTGCCGCACAACCTCCACCCGTCGGTGAAGAAATGCTTGAAGGTATTGGCAAAGTTCATACTGAAATGGCCGATGTGAAAAAAGATCTTACACCTAAACCTAAAAAAGAAAATGCTGGACTGATTGAAAAATTTAAGAAGGGTATTATCAAAGAAATTAAAAATACTAAAGATGAAAAATAACATAAAAAGATATTAGAAAATGTATTTAGCAAATCTGATATTTTAATCCCCGGTCATGAAAATGTAAGTGATGATAATCTTATTAAATGGATATATCGCATATATTGCAACAAAAACATGCCAGAGATGATGATTTAAAATATAGAGTACTTTATGACAAAGTACGGCGACTTTATGATATGGCCATGAAACAACTTCAACAAAAACAATCTTCTTCACCTAAGCAAAACCCTTCATATCAACTTCCTTCACCGCAGCAACAGACAGAACGACAACAATCTCTTTCACAAATTCCTCCACAACAGAATAAATCACAGCCTTCTAGAAACAAGGAAGAATTTTACGATGCACCTGACACCAGCGTTAATGGTAGCGGTGTTAATTCAGTAAGTCGTCTTATTGCCTGTCCTAACAATATTCTCGATAACGTTAAACGACTAGAAGTTCTCATAGGAGGAAAACGACCCGGTAATAAATCTCCGGAAATAATCAATGAAGCAGCTGATATTTGTCGACGATTATTTCAAGGCGGTATTATGGATATTAATGTTTATCAAGCGCTTATTGATGAAATCGTTGATGATTATCATAGTGACTAGTTGTCACCATGATTAGATAAATAAATAACAAATAAGATGATCATACACAATCCTCACATAGACTCGTGATGGTCAGGGTAGTAAACTCACGATTACCTGTTTACAACGCGTATTACGGAGATGGACTCGGTAATGTTATCCAGGGATTATTTGCAAGGATGGATCCTGTCACGGTTGCCTGCCCGCGATTACGTAAGTCAGGAACAAAGGAATGGGTTAGCGCAGTGAGTATTTCGATCCTGCACTGTTACAGCGATTTTGTTTGTACAAGAACCCTTCGTTAGGTGTTAACACTAGCATATGGATGTTAAAAGCTTTGTTCTAAGAACAAAGGACCCTCGATGCTATTGTAAATCTCTCCGCTTGACAGGTGGCCTGAGGTTCGTCTGTTAAGCTCGACAGACTGGGGCTAGAATTGATGTCCAGTCATAACTGAGGAAGGGTGGGGCCATCAATTCGAATCAGAACTGAACAGTCATTTGAACTAATAATGAATTAGTGATTTGTAAGCCGTCGTACTGGTAAAGCAGAATATGCTCACTCCGAGGGAGCCACTCGTGATTTGGCGGGAAAACTCTTAGTACATTCTAAGGACAGAAAGCTTCGTAAAGGAAGCTTTTGGGGACAGAGTAGTGAAGTCCCGAGTCTCAGAGAGACTGGATAGAAATAGGCGGAGAACGCCGGAAGGAGAAATAGAGAATAGAATTAGGCGGGGAACAAGCCTCGTTGAAGGAAAGAGAGAAAGAAAAGGAAGAGGAGAAAGGAAGACAAAAGGGGAGGAGGAGGACATGAAGAATCGGAGAACGCCGGAAGGAGGAAAGCAGTTGGCGTAGTAAACTCGGATGAGTAGAAACCAAGTACAGGGGAAAGCCATTTCACACTAAAATCACGTGATGAAATAGGTTGTCACATTGTCGAGAGGAAGCAAATTGGTTGAGAACTTAATATCGTTTAATTTGTATTATGTATTAAATTGTTAATCTTTTGGATTTCACCCTTGTGTTCTTATTAATTTAATTGTCGGTATTGCTGACTGGGGGCTCGGAGCTTTACCTCTCTCTATCACTAATTTCACTTCCTACAAAAACGAGCCAAGGTGTTAATTCCTCAGTAATTCAAATAAATATTGGGAGCATCCCACTCCAACGACTAACAGGGAGTCATATAGAACTTCACAGCTCCCAAAGCAGCACCAATCGCGAAACAATTATCAATGAAAGCCATCGACGTTATTCGTGAAAAAGCTCCTGGTGCAATCAGCAACGTTGCTGGTAATGTGTTTTCGGCAATCAAAGACAGAATAGCACGATTAATACGTAAACGGCAAGGAGGTTCTCCACAGGTGGTTCAACAACAACCAGTGAAATTACTAAGCACCGAAGTTATGCCCGCGAATGTCAGTAAAATAATAAATCAGGCTACAAATAAAAAAACTAGCAGAGTTGGCTGGTGTACCTTCCGCTAAAGAAATAGAAGAAAAAAATATGACGGCAAGTCTGATAGCAGGAAGTGGTCTTCGTGTTAGACGATAAAAACTATAATAAAAAATGTTAAAGCGCATATCCGACACAGCATTTGACGTAGATGCACCAGTTCCCAAAAGATGAGTCTGTGCATGATTATCAGTAGTATTCTTGTGATGCGCGCACACCAGACGCACGTGCAAGAATTGAATTACAAGTTCAGGATACAAGTAGATATTTCCTACCCTCTGAGGCATTTATCGAAGTTAAAGTAGACTCACAAAAGCAGATGATACAGCATAAGGAGATGGCGATCAAGTTGGTTTTGTTAACAATGGCATAATGGCTTTATTTATTAGAGCTACAGACTCGATTGATGGAAAAGATATTGAATCGCGCCTTGAAAATGTCGATGTCGCCACGACGATACTTGGTCTTGCAAGATACTCCGACGACTATACGAAATCGGCTGGTCCAGCAATGATATTTGCAAAAGACACAACTGACTTCCCTAATAGTAATCAATACGCTATAAGACGACCAAAAAAGCACACTGCCCCCACCGATGATGCAGATGTAGGGCCTGTGGTCATAAATGCTAATTCAGAATTCAACTTGGATTTTGCTGCACGCCGAGCAATGTTAAACGAGGAGTTTTCATGTGCAATTCCACGATCTCATATTTTTGGATTTTGCAAAGATGTTAGAAAGGTTATATTCGGCGCTAAACACACAGTAGTACTTGTTAGAAAACCCATTGACAATGATCCAATATGGCATCCTGCTGGAGTTGATGATGGTAAAGTAACACTAACAAAACTGTCAATGTGGATGCCAGTAATGACTCCATCGCTTGCTAAAGAACAGCGATTACTTTCTTTCATGAACATAGGTGGTAAATCGATGTTATCATGCTTTGAGGATAAACGGACATCAAGAACCTTCTGAAGAAATATTGCAGGATTTTGAACACAATAATGTTGCACGTGCATATCATCGATTAATGTCGTATATGGGACCTGTTCAAAACGTAGACACTGGTTTACAAATATCTCAGCGCGATTTCACAACACTGTATCCGATCTATTACTTTTCGCTGAAACATTTGGATTTATTCAGACAATCTGTCGTTGATATACACATCCGAGATTGTGTAGCTCGAATACAAGCAGAGTAACTGGTCCACCGGCTCTTCCTGGTGATGCTAGAGCAATCGCGGTCATAATCAGCGACAGAGCAATATTGCTTGAAGGTGTTGGTGGTCGAATGAGAGTCATTTATGCACCAGTAGAAAACATGTAACCGTGCGACGATTTAAAAACACAACAATAATCATAAAATGTCAGCATACCATCAAGTTAGTGTCAGTCTGACTCCTGGTCAGATTAAAAAACTACAATTCGCATCAATAAAAAACAAACAGGAACCACAATAACGCTAAAGCATAGTTAGATTACAGGCGGTGAAAACAAGTTGCCGAAGACAGAACGTCAGCTTAAACAGCTTAATAAAGCCAAACAATCCAATATTGGAACACGCCTTGAACGTGCCGCTGGTGCCATCAAATATACTTCTAAGACAGGTGGTATATTTACACTTTTCGCGATAATACCAGCGTTGATAGCTGCTGCAGCTCCAGCCGTTGCAAAAGCGGCTGCGTTAGGCGCTGTTGGGACAGCTGCTGAAATGGCATTAAAAGGAATCAACGGGAAAGGGTTTAAGACTTCCGGGAACTCATCGAGAAAAGAGTCTAATGCTTCCAGGAACAAAGAATTGACACAGATGTCAAATTTTGATTTACTTGATGCTGCTAAGCAACTAAAAATAAAAAACTTTAGAGGTGTTTTTATGCGCGATCAATTACCACAGCGGCCAAACGACACTGAAACAGGTAAAATTAACCCCGATAATAGTACTGGTACATTAACTCATTGGGTAGCATTGATTCCCGTGGAATTGTTTATTTCGATTCGTATGGGTTAGCTCCACCGCAGGAATTTATGCACTATGTCTCTGCGTACAACATCGTGCACAGAGTGCCAATCTGGTACTCGACGCTACCAGCACAAACATTAACCGATCCACCAATATGCGGCCGTGAAGCAATTGCTGTACTTGACGCTGTATCAAAGACGCCATCGTTGCCACCTCACAAAGTCGTATCTAATTATACAAGTCAACAGTTTGAGAAATCATTGATTTAGATCAAGAGAGAAGACAATAATGGTAGATATTTACGGAAGATCCCGCGGCGATACTACTAAGAGTAAAAAAATATTCGACGAAATAGATTTGTCAAATTAGGCGACTAAAGACGAACTCGCTGATATTATGAACCTGGCTGGAGTTGACCAGGATGAAGTTGTTGTTTTTCAGGATAAAAATTTAAATAATGACAGAACTACTTCAGCAGATAGCCACAAATACAACCCCAATGAATGAAAACACGATGATATCTGTAAACTCCACTAACCCTGAATTTAGCATTAATTTTAAAAAACTGCGATTCCAGTAAAGGAAATGGCTCTTGCACAGTTGCGAGTATGCTGCTGTTGGCTCAATATTAGATCAAGCTCATTCGGCGGACTACATTCAAATAATTCGCTGGTATTTGCAAATAAAAATAAAGATGATGGAACACCCGATTGGCAAATTGTTGGAATACCAACCGGCAGTTATCAAATTGAACAGATCAATGATGCATTTCATCGTAGAATAAAACTATTACGAGAAAAGAATCACAGATAGCCATAATAGTACAGACCCAACGCTATCGTCCGCAATTGAAATAAATTCACCGGATTACGTCTTCGATATATATCAGTCATCGATCAGATCTCTGCTAGGATGGCCTGAAATTCCACTTTTCAAGGACCACTTGAACCAAAACGGTCTGAATTTATCACCGACGAAAAGAAATTTATAAAGGAGCCAGAGTATAGAAAAAATCTTTAGAAAAAAAGATTTTTGTTTTTCACTTGGGCCGACGGAAGTATTAGTGAAAATAGTCTTGATATATTTACTAAGATAAAATTTAGAGTGATTGTGGACGAAGAATACATTAATGGTCTTTTAGAACCAATTAGGCCTGGGTTTACACGTGAACTTAATAAATTACATAATTTAGTTATCGGTGTTACACAATATTATTCTGATGGAACAAAGCAACACATTATCGAAATAATGCAACAGCTAAACAAAATCATAGAATATATCGAGTATCTTAATTCTCGATTTCTTAAGCGAGCAAATATCCCAAATTATTATGAGTTTGGACGTGAATATAAATTTTATACAAATGAAGTATTTCTTGAGCATTATAAAATAACTAAAGAACACCTGCCGACGCTTACAGTACCAGGATTTGGAACAAACGAACTAAAGAAATCAATCAATGATCTAATCAACATACACTTTCCCAAAATACTCGAGTCATGGAGAAAAATAAACCACCGGTAGGTATTCTCAAGCATAATAATGATCCATACGGACAAGGTCGTAATATTTCTCCGGAAATTGTAAATATAACCTCAACGATCGCGGTCAATCTTATTTGTGATGCATTTGATGGAAGTTCTCAAACAAATACTAATATATCAAATCAGGCGCACCAGGGATATATCTTATATACCCTTACACCACAAGTCCCACCCAGATATCTGATAGGGCAAGAACCGATCAATCCGGTCTATCTACGATGTCACAATCCGCTCTTATCAAGAATAAATTTCATACTAACTGACCAGTCCGGCAACTTGTTTGATCTTCGTAGAGAGACACTGAGTCTGAATTTGTATATAAATCCTAAAAATCTAACATTTTCAAAGATTTCCAATCTTAATGATTTTTAATCGTAGAGTGCTGCCCCCTTGTTAACAGTACATAATTTAAAAATGCCACTGACGCGTGATACACAATAAAAACATTATAAAAAAATAATCCCGTCCTTTGATTTTGTCCTTGATAAAATCATTTGGGTGGATATTATATTTTTTTTTACTGACAAATCGACTAAAATCAGTGAGAGAAAGACTAAAATCTGACATACTTTCACTTTCATTAACACGAATGACTCTAACTTTCGTTTTCACTACCACTGACAGCTTCTGACATACTTTTTCTTTACTGTCTTATGCAAGTATTGATTGTCTTTCTTGCCTCATATTCACGAGACAGTTCTAATCTGTGTTTTTCTATTGCGAGAGAGAGGGATGAATTCCCTCACTTCAATTTCTTTTACTGTACCCAACGATTGAAACCCCCACCCACTTGAATTTTACACATCTGTATTCTGATGGTAGGGTGTATCCACCTTCGTATTTACGTTCTTGTAATGTTTCGAAATCAGAAATAACTTTTTTCAGGATTTAGTTCATCAGATTTATTTATGCCGTCTTTTTCTAATTTTCTAATAGCAGAAACAATATCATTGATATTTTTGTACTTCATTATATACTAAATATACGTTTAAATGAAAAATATTTGACACTCTTATGCGAAACTCTGGATTGCCATAGGACATGCTAGCAAGTCCAGAAGGGGTGTGTTTTTTACACTAAGGATGACACAACCATGTGAGATACTAGATTGCCATATGGCAGTCTAGCAGGCTCAGGGGCAGGAAACACAACCCCTATGTGAGCCCCTAGATTGTCAGACAACAGTCTAGCAGGCTCAGGAGGGCGTTTTTAGTAGACTACGACACGAAACATATAGCATATTTCAGGTATATATAATTTTAAGGACGGGACAATCTCCATGTGAATCTCTAGATTGCTATATGACATTCTAGCAGGATCAGGAAGATATATTTACAGTAAGGACGGCACAATACATATATTATTTACAGTAAGGACGGCACAGTACATATAGTATTTACAGTAAGGACGGCCCAACATACACTCGAGCCATTCTCTACGCTCAACATATTTTTGCACACCCTCCCCCAAAATCAACTCCGGGAGAGTGCAAGGGGTAGCCATCACTTGGTGACATGGTGGGAAAGTGTGTTTGTTGAGTTTCGAGCCATCGGGAGAGGACCCCCAATAATAAAACGGGTCGTATGGTATATAAGGTAACCGATACATGGAACTTCGAAATTAGCTTACGCGACGGGCGTGGCTTGTTTGCTGTTTGCAGTTTTATTTTTCCTTCATTATAATCGCCAAAAACAATATATGAAACAGGAAACCGAACGGATTCAGTAAAACGAGAATATTGTTTCTGAAAACAAAACATCATTTATACTTAATAAAAGATTACACCTAACTTTACTGACAGTCCTTGATAAAGACAATGGAGATAACTGTCTGTGCTTCAAGTAGATACTTCCTTGAAATACAATACCAACCGCTCTCTTAATATTGTAGTCATTTACTTCCGTGCTTGTCGAATTAACATTACAATAATAGTTGTTTTCATTTTTCCAACCATTAGATTATGTGTCTTTAGGAACACCTGACCCCCAAGAAACTACAGAAGAGAGAATTAACAACAATTATATATATATATATATATATATATATATATATATATATATATATATATATATATATATATATATATATATATATATATATATATATATATATATATATAAAATCTATCTCCATTGATAATATAAAAGATAAAATCAGGAACAGTGTCAAGGGAACTACGATAACTCTATCAACAGCATTACATATCAGCGGCAAAGTTATTTCCCTTGATTATCTACATAACACTACTGGAATATAAATTAAATTCTCTGTTTGTACTTCTGTGAAAAAGCTGACTTGTATATTTTATTTGCGACTTTTCTTACTGAACGTATGCAGATATCAAAATACTTGGCAGCCGCATTCATCGATTAAAATATTTTTTCTTCACCGGTTTCAATATTTATGGATTTGATGGCTATCCTCCTAAAAAATTTTTCGCACTTCCCAGTATTTCCGAATAAACAATTTCACTCTGTGTAATAGAACGAATGTTATCCAAATAGTTATTTTTGGGATCTGAGTCAATATGGTCAATCCCAAGACCGTCTTTGATCAACCCGTGAAAAGTCTTGTATGTGAATCTATGACAGAGATACCTGTTCCCCAAGCGTTGAATCTAAGATAACCAGTATTGTCAACAACACCAAATGTTTTCTTTAGTCGACAGTTTCTGATTACACCATCATGAGATGCTTCACAATTCTTGATGATAGGATGTCTGACAAATTCTTTTGCTCCATTTATATATAATATTATTTGTCTAAATTACAATTTGTCTTTACAAATCTAACTATAAAATCTTCAGGGGTTCTTATAACTTTATCAAGAGCAGAGTCAACATTGTTATTTTTTTTATCGTAATATCGTTTCAGTTCTCTATATATTTTACCACCACATTACACACACACAACTGCATTTTCCCTCTAACTCCAACACCACAATGTAAACACTGTTTTGGACCAAGACTCCCTCTTCTTGCGCTTTGTAAATGTTGTCCGCAGAATTCATTTACACAAGATTTGTTACAAGGTGTTGAAGATCCTATCATCAACCACTGGCATTGATTTCTTATTTGAGTGATTGTATATATAATATTTTTTATTTAAATATTTGTCTAAAATATAATATGAAGGAGTTTGAGAGATTATCCACAATCGAGCTCTGGAAAACTTCGTTTCCTGAATCCAGATTCGATCTTGACAGAAGAACCCCTGACTTGCGGAGGCGAGCTTTGGTTGATCCGATAAATAATCTGATTAATAATATTCGGAATGCTAAAAAAAATTTTCGTGATGATGGGGCATCTCACTTATGGTCAACATTCAAAATCATATGCAATGACAAAGTCATCGATGCTACAATGAACGAAATTATATTGGTCTAGCAGAAAGAGATTCCGCTGAGTGGATTATCCGTGACAAACGTGACCCTGTCCTTGCTAATGGAAAAACCGCTGTGCTAAGTAAAAATTCCAAGCCAGGAATGTTGACTGGTATTAATAAACCATATTACGCTCGAGCGTATCCTATGACCGCGGTTATTTATGGAATTTATCAGCTAAATGATAACACCAACATTAATGATCTTGCACCAATGAGATTTTCAAAACTGAACTGTGTAGCCCAACGAGTAATCGAACATTTTACAAACGCGATGCGTGGAAATGGGTTAACAGATCTACGACGTGAAAAAATAAACAAATGGGCTGAATTAGTGAAGGATACCGGAGCCACAATAAATGATGCCGCCGAGTTAGGAAGTAAATTAAAATTTCCAATAAAAGTAAAAACGCTAACTGGATTTTATACGAATCAAAAAATACGTCGAAGGGAGCTCCTATTGAAATTATTGATCATAATGCGCACGCGTGGACTAGCGCAGTAACAATATTTCCATGAGATCGGACTGTAAGATTTTACACCCCAGAGAACTCTGGGAGGGGAATATGTTTGATTTTCACGAAATAAGTAAAATCTATCCTGTATCAGTATGGCTATTTAAGAGTTGAGATGATGAAAAATATGATCAATTTGTACGACCTAACGGCGAAATGTATCGTAAAGAATCTCTTCATGAAGACATGAAAAATCTTGCGCAGAAATTTTCAACAGAGAATACTGAGCAATTACTAAATATTTGTTTCACCGTTCCGTCAGTTGCTGATCACTTTGCAAGAGAGAAAAATTCGTGGAAACCAACACGATTTGAATTTCTTGAAGACGTGCAGCTTAGCTGCTGTGAATACGGACACGGTGGATTGTAGAATACCAAGTATGACCACAACGACGTTATTTCCGTGGATATGGTCGCGTGTTATCCTGGAAGTTTTCTTGGTTACGGAGAATGTTCTGATTATTTTTAAAAGATTTGGACACCCCACACACGAGATGACTAGAGTATCGATAAATGGACCCCTACCTAATTTTGATCTAACCGGATTCGCTCGTATTGTATCATTCGAGTTTGCTAAAGGTCTTCATCCGATCTGTTATATTTGGTTTGGTAGGCATTTTTCAGAAAAACGTTGGGAACCAATAGTTTTTTTTACGATATATGCTTGACTGTAAAATAATAATATCATTGATTGTATGTGAGGCAATTATGTCATACCGTCCTCAGAAAGAAGTTTGGTTACCACCACCTGATGAAAATAAAATCGCAAAAGATCTTAGTAGAATAATAATCGGTAAATTTACTCAAGGCGGGGCATATGATCATAAACGATATTATGCACGATTAATCATGGATGATGTTGAATATGATTTTATAATCGCCGATGCAACAAAGAGAGATATATTTGTAAGTCGAGAAAACGCTTAGGTACAATTGTTGGTTATATTGATGGTAAGTCACTTCAGTTTACTCATTAAATACCCTAATGCTCTTATGTTTCTATAAATTTATTATCGACGATAAATGGATTCCTTGCCACTGCAGTCAGAGTTGCAACGGATTCATTCTATATCGAAAATAAAATATACAGAATTACTGACTCAATTTACTACTCATGATGCATCGTGGGGTAAATGGAGAATAAAACAAGAAATATTATATAATTATTCTGAATCCGCACTGAATCCGCAGATGTTGAAATCAAAGATATTTATTACAAAAATAATCAGATATCAGAATTATCGTCTGCGGCATATGTGTATCATCCATTATGCAGACACAAGACGATATATCTAAACGGACCGGGTAGTTCTGGTAAAACAACGCGAGTTCGGACGATATGGTTGTTTTAACACCTACTCACAGACTCGCAAGAGAAATGAGAGAACGAGAAGTAAAATCGTGTACTTATCATAGCTTTTCTCGATGGAAGGGACACGCATGGACTCCTGATCGAATGGGAGAGAAATATATTCCAAAGATCATCATTTGGGATGAGATATGTCCAGTATCTTTAAGATACATTAAAAATGTTTTTCGATTGGCTATTATTAAAAAATACAGCTATGATAATGTGCGGCGATCATGGTCAATCACCACCGTTTGTTGGGCCATCTCCACACGGGTGGCTAAATAATTTTGTGAATTATTACGAGGAGATCACTGATGATCATATATCTTTTGCTGTAGAATTAAGAGAGTTAAAAAATTAACCAGACTACAACCGAATAAAATTCAGTGTGACATAATGCGTAAAATGATTTCAGAAACTTCTATGAACGACTTTCTGCAAGTTTGGAGACCAAATGATTTAATAGTGGCAAGTAGAAAGATAGTTCGTGATACACTTCAACAGCGGTTATTTCAGTTGCATAAAGAAAAGTTGTCAGTTCTACGTGTACCATTGTGTAATAGACCAGCTGATACACGACGACAGAATATCGACGTTGATATACCTGCATAGAGAAACAGAATCTCGTATTAAATGATGTTGTCGCAGTTGATGTCAGTGTTGTTGAGGATGCGCTTAGCGAGTATAAGACTCCATGGACACTGGGATACACAATGACATTTCATTCATCTCAAGGGTTAACCATCTCTGATGCACGAGTTTGAATTGTCGATGATCTTGTTGAATGGTCAAACTTAGTTTATCTCGCAGTGTCTCGAGTCAGAAGAATATCTCAGCTGCAGAGAATTGACATAGACACTAGAGAAACCATTAATGATGTCCTCGATAAATGTCTAGGTGACAGTGAGATAGTAAGAAAAACATTAGCTGGTTATAAACAAAGTGACAAAAAAAGAAAGAAAAGAAACTTTGATCTCGATACTGCATTTATCATAGCGCTAAAACAGTAGCAGAATAATCATTGTGCAGGTTGTAACACAGTAGTGTTGTGGCGATATTCAAATAATGATCCAAGACAATTTACCGTAGACAGAAAAGATAGTAGTCTTGGTCATACACGCGAAAATGTGATGCTAACCTGTCTTGAGTGTTATCAGCGTAGAGGTGCTAGTTATGTGATCGCGGTGGTAATTGTGTGTCTTCAGGAAAACTTGTAATTGTTCACGTGTAAATCCACGTTGAGGAGCAGTTGAATCTAATCTGTAGATTGCGGGTCTACCCGTGGATCTTAACACTCTGGAAATTTTATGTTTCGTAATACTCCAGACTGGATCAGTTGCTCTTTTTTTACCACCTTCAAGTTCACCGGGTTCATATAAATACCTGACATCTCATTACCCAGTACTGGTTGTTTTGAAAAGTAATGTCGTTGTTTTTGTATATTTGTGTGTGTGTGTGTGTGTGTGATCGCACTAATGGGTTTTATAGAAGTTGTTCGAGTAATTTCATTCTTTAAAGCAGCTATCACACTTGGAAATCTTGCAACCCACTCGCGAGATCTTTTCTCTTGAATTATTTCCTTCGCATACTGATATACAAATAACCGCTCAGCAAGCGCTCGATTAAATCGTTCAACAATTGCCTGATCACGATGAATTGCAGGATGTCCTCGTCGTATTTTAACGCGTTGTTGCTTCATCAACGATGATACTACACCCTGAAATTCTTTGCCAGGATCAACCTGTAATAGTTGTGGCCATCGTAGGGTCCTCGTTGATAAATTCGTTCAAACGCAGAAACTACTTCAGTTGCTATTTTAGTTAATAGCGGCTCTTCTTTTTTTATATCTACTTGCAACATCAACGACAGTTAACGCGTATTTATATGTTAATCGACGTCTTCCAATTTTGATAGTATCGTGTGGTAAAAAATAAAATATCAGCCCGATGAACTTCATTAGGAACGCTAACATCAAAATGTGCGTAATGAATTGTTTTAGGTGGTGGTAAATAAATTTGCCATATTGCCTGTCGTGCTAACCATTTTTAAGCAGTATAACGTTCGACACCTGCTGCTAAAGCGAGTTTACTAATCGCTGCTCTACCTTTCCAGTACCCCCTTGGGCTATAATAAATCGACTCCATTATAATAATAATAATCGGTTGATTAATTACCAGCTCCTGATACAAGCTTACCCTTCATCGCAGATCTCACCAACCAATTAGCTAATGATTCTTTGAAAGATTTATTTTTTTTAATGGAATTTAGCGCATGAATTAACTTTACATCTGCTATATGTCGTTGCTGAAGATCTTTACTTTTATAAGCTATTTTATGAGCGTGACACGCTTTATCAATAGCGTTTACTGGATACTAACCAAGCCTTGGCTGATCTTGGTTATCAAGCCTGATATCATGTCGAGTACCAGGACTATAGTAATTATATCCTGGAAGGTGTTTTTCTCCTGGGTACTTAGCTCATGGTGTTCCTGGTAACTTTGCCAACTGCGCAGCAATATCACCTCCTTTTGTTTTTAAATACTGTTTGGATTAGGAGTAAATTTTTTAAAAAAATTGTACCGCATCGTTCACACTTACCTGTAACTGCTTGTCTTTTTTTTTTTTTTTTTTTTTGTTATTGTTGTTATAGTTGTTAGTCCATTTGTAGTGGTACGCGCCTTGCATTTCACACAATATAAATCCATATTATTTATTATATTTCTACAACATGGATGTAATTGACTTCTCAGCGTTACGAAAAAAAGAGCAGGTCAAACATCAAGCTGCGATACCAAATTCTGTCCGAATGATCATAATAGGTCCATCTGGGTCTGGTAAAACACAACTGCTAAGTAATTTGATAATGAGATGGTTGAAATGGGATAAGTTGTACTTAGTAGCAGCAGAGAGGGCGAACAAGCTCTAATTGGTTCACCCATATTTCGCCAAAATACGCCTTCTTACGAGATGACAAAATTCGTATAAAAAAAACGCGATACCCAGCGTAAGACAACTCCGTCGATGACAAATTGGCTTACCTGTTACAGCCGATATGTTTTTTTTTCTTTGTTGCGTCGAAGGAAAAATGCGCGATCGTCGTTGACAAGTTGAAAGCATCGCCCCCTCTGCTGCAATTATCCCAAAATTTTATTTAACCCGATTCGATACCGTGTTCTAGGATCGTGTAAATTTATTGTTATAAATCCGTGTGGGGTTGATTGAGCATGACTAAATAAATTTTTTAATTTAATTATGTCCATATCGCCGCTACACCAAGTTTGGTGAATATTTCTTAGTGTGTGTATATCAACTCCGTTGAACATGGCAAGGATATTACAATGATCTCTGATCACTTTAGGAATTTGGGTGTATCTTTGGGTTACATAAATCACGTTAGTGTTTTTGTGTCTACCTCTGGAAAATATCCTAGCTGGATTTGATTGTTTATCCAACATCACATCATCGTAAACAACTAAATTGTTAATAAATCTATCAATATCATCAATACTTGGTGCTTCATCAATGTCAGTGATAAATTCAACAACACCATCTCCGTTCTCATTTAACGATTTTGCACTTTCATTAAAATCTTTTAACACTTCGTAGCATCGTTGATCATCAACTGAAGGTGCTACCAAATACAACTTGTCCCACTTCATCCACTTCATTCTTAAATTCAACAGTAATTGTGTTTTACCACTACCAGATGGTCCAATTATAATCATACGAACATAATTTGGTAGCGCTGCGTGATGCTTAACTGGTTCTCGTCGTTTTTTAGCAGAAAAGTCAGTGATTTCCATTAAAGTAATATAAAAATAATATGGATCTATATTGTGTGAAATGCAGGGCGCGTACCTCAACAGGTGATCTAACAACTATTACAACAAAAAATAACAGATCAGCACTTACAGGCAAGTGTGAGTGATGCGGTACAAAAAATTTTAAATTTATTCCCAAGTCAGGTGATAAACTAAAGCCAAAGATAGCGCGAAGTAAAAAAAAAAGCAACACGGAGGTGATATTGCAGCAAAATTAACAAAGTTGCCAGGAGCTCCGTGGGCTAAATACCCAGGAGAAAAACACCTCCCAGGATATAGTTACTGCGGTCCTGGAACCAGACTTGATATCAGACTTGATGACCAAGATCAACCAAAACCAGGTGAGTATCCTATAAACGCTATTGATAAGGCGTGTCACGCTCATGATGTAGCTCATAAAAGTAAAAATCTACAAGATAGGCATCTCGCAGATGTGAAATTAATTCACGCGTTAAATTCCACCACTAATAAATATTTCAAGGAGAGGTTAGCTAGTTGGCAAATAAAATCCGCAATGAAAGGTAAATTAGCGCTAGGTGCTGGTAATTAATTATAATGGAGTCGATTTATTATTCCCCAAGAGGATACTGGAGGGGTAGCGCAGCAATTAGTAAACTCGCTGAAGCAGCAAAAGTTACACGCGTTACTGCTAAAAATTGGTTATCCAAACAGGCAATATGGCAAATTTACCAACCACCGCCTAAACAAACTCACTTTGCACATTTCAATGTCAGTGTTCCTAATGAAGTTCATCAGGCTGATATATTATTTCTGCCACATGATACTATTAAAATCAGAAGACGTCAAATAACATATAAATACGCGTTAACTGTAGTTGATGTTGCAAGTACATACAAGGATGCAGAACCGTTAACGACTAAAACAGCATCTGAGGTTGCTTCTGCGTTTGAACGAATTTATCAACGAGGACCTGGACCACAAAGTGGTCTACAATGGCCACAGTTGTTACAAGTTGATCCTGGCAACGAATTTCAGGGTGCGGTATCATCGTTGATGAAGCAACATAACGACACCATCAGACGAGGACGTACTGCAATTCATCGTGATCAGACAATTGTTGAGGGATTTAATCGAACTCTTGCTGAGCGGTTATTTGGATATCAATATGCGAAAGAATTCATTCAGGACAAGAGATCACGCGAATGGGCTGCAAGATTACCAGATGTGATAGCTGCATTAAATAATGAAATAACTCGAACAACCAACATGAAACCTATTACGCAATTACCAAAAAAAATATACCCGTACAACGACGTGATTTTTCAGCACAACCAATACTGAGCGATGTCACTGTGAGATATTTACATGAACCAGGTGAACTTGAAGGTGGTAAAAAAAGAGCGACTGATCCTATCTGGAGCATCACGACACACAAGATACCTAACATAATTAGATCTACTGGTAGACCAGCAATCTACAGACTGGATTCAACTGCTCCTCAACGTGGATTCACACGTGAACAATTACAAGTAATTCCCGAGGACACACAATTACCGCCCAGATCACTTAACTAGCACCCCGACGCCGGTTGCACTCAAGACAGGTCAGTATCACATTTTCTCGTGTATGACCGCGACTGTTATCTTTTCTATCTACGGTAAATTGTCTTGGATTATTACTCGAATACTGCCACAACATTATACAATTACAGCTTGCACAGTGATTATTCTGCTGTTGTTTTAGTGTCATGATAAATTCAACATCAAGATCAAAGTTGCGATTATTTTTTTAATCACTTTGTTTATAACCAGTTAATTTTTTCTTATTATATCGTTGTCAATATCATCATTATTTGGTTTCTGACGAGCCCATGACGATTCTCCGTAGTTGAGATATTCTTCTGATTCTGGACACAGCCAAGTAAACTAAGTTTGACCACTCGATTCGATCATCAACGATCCAAACAACTGTATCAGAGATAGTCAGTCCATGTGATGAATGTATCGTCATTGCGTATCCTAGCGTCCACGGGGATTATCTGCGCGCAGTGCATCTTCAGCAACATTGAGATCAAATGCAACAACATCATTTAATACGAGATTTTGTTTCCTCCTTGACTCTGTCAAGGGTCCTGGTATATCAACGTCAATATTCTGTAACCGCGAATCAGCTGGTCTATAACACAATGGCACTGGCAGTGTTGTAAATTTTTTCTGGTGTAATTGAAATAACTGCTGTTGAAGTGTGTCTCTGACTATTGTCACTACTTCGTAATAATCAACAAAATTCTTCAACCAATCGTGTGGAGATGGTCCAACAAACGGAGGTGGCTGGCCGTGATCTCCGCACATAACTACTGCAGTATTTTTTGTTAATAGCCAATCAAGAAATGTTTTTAATGTTTCTAACGGCACTGTGCACACTTCATCCCAAATAACTTTTGGAATATATTTATCTCCCATTCTGTCAGGAGTCCACACGCCACAGCTGTATTTGAAAAAGCTGTGATAAGTACAAGAATTGACTCCTCGTTGTTTCATCTCCCTGGCAAGTCTGTGTGTTGGTGTTAGCACAATCATATCTGAATTCTGTCGAAATAATTCGATTACTCGAGTTTTCTTACCAGAACCTCCCGGCCCGTTCAAATAAACGGTTTTGTGTCTGGATACTGGATCATACACAGACGGCGCCAACGATAATTCTGATAATTCTGATTTGCAATAACTATCTTTAACCGCAACATCCGCGGATTCACAATAACAATGTAACATTTCCTTTTAATTCTCCACGAACTCCATGATTTATCATTGCTTGTGAGCTAGTAATTCTGAATATCCTTTATCGATATAAAATGAATCCGTTGCAACTCTAACTGCAGTGTCAGGAAATCTATTTATCATCGATAGCAAATTTATAGAAACATAAGCCAGCATCGAAGATCTTAGACGTGTGTACTGAGGTGATTCTCCATCAATGTAACTAACAATTGTGCCTAACCGTGTTCCGTCAGACAAGTAAGCGATTACAAAATATATTTCTCGCAGCGGCATCAGCAATTAAAAAATCTAATTCAACATCATCCATAATCAATCGTGAGTGATGCCGTTTATGGTCATATGTACCACCTTGAGTAAATTTACCGATTATTCTTCTACCAAGCTCTTTTGCTGTGTTTTCACTGTTGTTGAGTTTAATCTTAAGAATATTAGGAGCATCATTAAAGATGACATCAATATAAACGTTTGGACATTCTAGCGCATATTCTTCAATGACTTCATCGAGACTGATACGCTCCGGTGTTGGTAACCAAACCGAAGTCTGCGGCCGATATGATACAATTGCTTCACTGACAACCAACGATATCAATATTTTACTGTCAAGCATATATCGTAATAACACTATTGGCGCCCAACGTTTCTCCGAGAAGTGTCTGCCAAACCAAGAAGTGTCTGCCAAACCAAACATAACAGCAAGGATGAAGATTTTCAGCGAATTCAAACGACACTACACGAGCGAATCCTGTCAGATCAAAATTGGGTAATAAACCATTAATTGATACTCTTACCATCTCATGACAAGGATGACCAAATCTTTTAAAATATCCAGCACACTCGCCCATCCCGAGAAAACTTCCCGGATAACATGCAACCACGTCCAAAGAAATGACATTCTTGTGGTTATATTCGGTATTCCACAAACCGCCATGTCCGTATTCGATACAACTATCCTGAACATCTTCAAGGAACTCAGCGTGTGTTGGTCTCCATGAATTTCTCTCTCTCGAGGTGTGGGCAGCAACTGACGCAACTGTAAAACAATTAGTTAACAATTGCTCAGTGTTTTCTGAATATCTCTGTGCGAGTTTTCTCATTTCTTCATGCAGAGATTCTTTACGATATAATTCGCCCTTAGGTCTTACAAATTGATCATACTCGCCATCTTCGGAACTTTTAAACAACCACACCGACACAGGGTCGTTTTTGCTTATCCGGCTGACAGCATCGAACATTCCACCCGACAAGTAATATCTCACAACACGATTTCGTGGAAATATTGTTACTGCGTTAGTCCAAACGTGAGCGTCATGGTCAATAATTTCAATTGGTGTTCCATTTCCCTTATTCGCTGATTCATATAAGACCTCTCCGGTTAATGTTTTTACTACCATTGGAAATTTTAATTTACTTGATAACTCAGCGACATCGTTTATTGACGCCCCTGTATCCTTGACCGATTCAGCCCACTTCGCTATTTTTTCACGTCGCAAATCAGTTAAACGGTTTCCAAGCTTCGCATTTTTAAAATGTTCCATTACTCGCTCGGCTACACAATTCAGCCTTGACAAAGTCAAGGATGAAAATCTCATCGGGGCAAGATCATTAATGTTGGGTCTATCATTTAGCTGATAAATTCCATAAACAACCGCGGTCACAGGATACGATCGAGCGTAATATGGTCCGTCAATCCCAGTCAACATTCCTGGATTGGAATCTTTACTTAACAAAGCGGTTTTTCCATTAGCAAGGACAGGGTCACGTTTGTCACGGATAATCCACGTATCGGAATCTGCTTGCACAAATAAACTTTATTCTGAAATGATATTTCTGATCACTTTGATGAATATCAAAGTAATCGATGATCGTTTTCGCTCGTGCATCGCTCATTGTGGCATCAATAACTTCGTTGGCGTTGACATCGTCCTTGACTCTGTCAACGCGTACAATTTTGAATGTAGACCACAATTGAGATGCTCCATCATTACGAAATTACTCTTTTGACATCTCTGATAATATCAATCAAATCAGTCAGGGCTCGCCTCCGCGAGTCAGGGGTTAGGCTGTCAAGATCGAATCTAGAAGCTTTTCAGGTCTTGATTGCAGATAATCTTTCAAACTCATCCATATTATATTTAAGACAAACATTTAAATAAGAAATATTATATATATATATATATATATATATATATATATATATATATATATATATATATATATATATATATATATATATATATATATATATATATATATATATATATAATGCCTCAAACCAATCAGTGCAAGTGGCTTAAAGTGGGATCTGTAACTGCTTGTAATAAATCCTGCAGAAAAGAATTCTGCGGGGAACATTTACAGAGCATTCGAAAAGGGTGTATAGGACCAATACCGTGTCTGCGATGTTGTATTGGAGTCAGGGGTAAAACACAGTTATGCGCAAGCAGCGGCGAAAAAAGATATCGTGAACTTAAGCGATATTATGATTAAAAAAATAATAATGATGCGCTTAAATGTGAGCGCGATTATATAACTAAGTTTTCAGACAAATTATAAATTAGACAAATACATTATTATATAAGTGAACCAAGAATTTGTCCCACATCCTATCATCAAGAATTATGAAGCGAATCGTGATGGAATAGTTAGAAATTTGAGGTTGAAAAAAACAGTTGGTGTAAAAAGTAATTCTGGTTATCTTAGATTTGCCGTTGGAAAGAAAACATATCACTGTCATCGTTTCTTGTTCGAGTGTTTCTTTGGAGAGATCAAAGACGGTCTTGTGATCGATCATATCAACAACAATTCGACAATTCTTTATCCAATCTGAGAGCTGTCATGCAAAGCCAGAATTGTAAGTCTGGTAATACTGGCTGTAGTGATAAGAGCGCAAGGGAGTTGTATCTATAAATTTAGATACGAATGAAGAAATAATATTTCAATCGATGAACGCAGCCGGCAAATATTTTCACATTTGCAGTACGAAGAGTCGCAGAAAATATAACCAAATCCGCACTCTCAAAGAAATATAACCAAAAGATTATTTTCAAATATCATTAAGAGAGAGCTAATATGTAGAATTCACTAACTACTTACTTATTTTTTGGTCAGAAAATTCTATTTACATACCGCTCATCATATCATAGCTACTGTTTATTTTTGGTCATTTAAATATATAATATCGGTATATATAATAATATGAATTACGAAAATATCAATGATGTGATTGTTGCTATTAAAAAATTAGAAGAAAACGGAATTAATATATCTGATGAATTAAATCCTGAAAAAATTATTGCTGATTTTGAAATACTACATGAGGTAAATGCGAAGGGCGGTATATTGTGCCTGCTCAGTACAGATTTATAAAGAAAATCCAGACGGAGTTATATAAATCACTGGCTGCAGTAGAAGAAGCACAAATAAATAAATTTGTTTCGTTGTCTCGTGCAAATGAAAAAATTAGATCAGCATTGTCTCAGGAATACGAATCAAAGAGAATAATTAGTACTCGCGTAGGGCAACTAAAAAAATTTATGTCAGATTGTGAAACGATCGAAAGTTAGGTGATTGGGAAATGAAATCGAAAGTAAAAAAAAATATTTTTTACCTGCATCAATCTCATACAGATAATATTTTTTTTACCTGTATCAATCTGATACAGATAATATTTCCTTAAGCCGATCAGATTTAATGCAGGATAGCGCGTAATTTAGAATCTGATCTTTATTACACGTGACCGTACAAATACGTTCTTGCTGTAGTTTATCCAACTGCGATTGTGTCAATAAAAAATCGTTGTTAACGTACACATCAATAACCAGATCAACTGGGCCGACTAGAAACTGTGTAAATTTTTTTTTTTTGATGTAGTTTTCAAGTACTTGCTTTTCGCTATAAAAACCTTTACATGCTGGTACATTATATAATACTCGCATGATTAATTAGAAATCAGGGTCTGTGAGAAAAAAATAAAATTTTTGCAGATTTTTTGCTTTTTACTTTCGCATGATTTTGACTAGTTAATTACCTTTCCGAATTGAGAAATCTTTACGATTTCACCAAAAGATTTATACTCGGTGTATCATCTCGTAAATCCAGCAAGTTCCCGGACTGGTATGTTTGAAATTTATTCTTGATAACAGCGGATTATAACATCGCAGATAAACCGGATTGATCGGCTCTTGCACAATCAGATATCCAAGTGGTATATCTTTCGGGGTGAATTAATAAAGAACAAATCCTTGCTGGGCTTGATTTGATACTGTTGTGTCGGTGCTGTAGCTACCGTCAGTGACATCACACACTAGATTAACCGCGACCACCTCGGTTATATTTACGATTCCCGGGGACACATATCGGCCTTCTCCTTGTGGGCTATTGTTGTGCCGGAGAATAGTTGGCTCCGGTAGCGTTTTTCTCCACTCGGCAAGTATATCAGGAAAGAACTCATCAATGATATCATTAACAGATTTTCTTCGCTCAGCTGCGTTATACCAAGGAAGTTTAAAATTCGGTAGATTCGCCTCTGGTATTCTAAAGAAGTCTAAAAATTGTTGCTTATATTTATTTTTATCGCTGTCAACATGATAGATTATTGCCTGAATTGCTCGCTGGTTAAAATATTCTATGTCATATGTGAGCTGATTTAATATCTCAATTTGTTTAATAATTTCGTTGCGTAAAGTTATATCAAAAAGATGTTCTTGGAAAAGTTACCGTAGTCGCTGTATTTGTCTTCAGTGCTCTTGATCAATGAATTTGAAGTAATCATTGATCTCATCTAGGCGTATATCAAAGTATTTAGCGGTTCCTCTTTGGAGATTTCGTTCATAAGTAAAAAAAACCCCATATGTTATTATCCTTACTGTGAAATGCAAATATACTACCCAACGTTGGGTTTTTTAGCTGAATTAAATTTTCCTCGTATAGTGGTAAAACTCCGTGGTATGATTTATTGTCCGTGACATAATCAGACTTTTTCGGTTCTGGTGGTGTCGGTGGTGCTTCAGGTGGTATTTCAAGCCATCCTAACACTGTTCTGATCGAACTCTGATATATATCCACGGCGTAGTCAGGAGAGTTTATTTCGATTGCAGAAGACAGCGTTGGTTCATGAGCTGTTATTGTTATCTTGGATTCCTTCCCGGTGATATTTTTTATTCGACGTTGTAATTCCTCATTGATTTCTTCGATTTGATAAGACCCCGTTGGTATTCCAATGACGTTCCAGTCGGGAGTGCCATCTTGTTTATTTTTATTTGCAAACACAAACGAATTATTTGCTGGTAATCCACCAAATGATTTTGATCTGATACTGGGCCAACTGTGATATACTCGTAATTGTGCTAATGCGATCTCGTTTGCGTGAATTGCAGTTGGAAAATTAATACTAAATTCTGGTTTAGTCGAGCTTCCTGTTATCATCGAAGTTTTCTTCGGGTTTGTATTTTCGACTATGTCGAGCAGAGCTCGATGAAGTTATTCCGTCATTATTTATCTTTGTTGTTTTCAAATGGCGGATGCAGTCTTCGTATATCTTAACCATTAGCGCGAATTCGGAATCTGATATTGTTTCGTCGTTGATGCTTGATGATATCAGAGACGATAATTTTGAATATGTGATTGTTGCTGTGTTTAGTTGTATGATATAATCGTGCAATTTTGTGCAGTGCATGAAGATATTTTTTTTTCGCGATTATATTAAAAATACCTGCAATTGTAGATGATGATGAAACGCATATTGTTACTGCGATTGCAGCTGTTGTTGGTGTTAACGCTGATAATACTACTCCGGTGGATGCAACTAACGCGGATACCGAGTACACTAACGCATTTAACACAATTACACGCCGCTTGTATTTTTTTACTTTCAGCGTATACATGTTGATGGTATTTTTTTTTTAACTCTGACTGCCATTCGCGCACTTGATCGTATCTATATTGTTGCGCATTTAATGTTGTCGATGATGCTGTCAATGACATTTATTATTTTACGCAGTAACCAATTGTGGTGTTTTAGCTACAAATTCCAAACACCACCAGTAAGATGTTTCGGTTAATTTCTTATCAGCTGCTTCCAGTATAAATGTTTCTTCAGCGCCGCTGTTTCAATATGATAGTCACAACCCCAGAAAACTTGTCAGTGGAATGTCGCCAGGGATACGTTGTAAATATCTCAAATTTTGCAGCACTGAACACAGACAGTCTATACACTCCAGTGACTGTTGCGGTATATTTGATAGTATTATTTTGTTTAGACCATGTTGCGAATCCAGATGATACCGTGTATACTATGTTGGTAATATGCCTGGGAGTAACTCCAGGTGGTGTTTTAATCAAAGTGGTTTTGTTAACGATCTCAGGAATCCCCGCTACATCTTGCTGTGTTTGTTTGATTGTGTCGATGTTAGTTTTGATATCAGCAAGTTTTATGTCAACGGTCAATGAAGTACCAAAGAATTTCTCCGCGGTTTCATTAATTTTTCTAAAGTTTCTACGGAGATTTGCAAACGCGTTTATGTGAACGTCATACTCGGCCCGCAACGTGGATA
Source organism: Sinohyriopsis cumingii (assembly GCA_028554795.2). NCBI lineage: Eukaryota > Metazoa > Mollusca > Bivalvia > Unionida > Unionidae > Sinohyriopsis > Sinohyriopsis cumingii. The sequence continues at coordinate 32,719,769 of CM068841.1, read as the reverse complement.
ATTTACCGTCAACGGCGCTGTGGTTAACGTCAACATACTTTTTCGTCGCGGCATCTTCGTCGGATGTTGGATCTATTAAAACCACTGTTTTGTTTCTGTTCATGCTGAGTTCACCTGTCATTGTATCGCCGGTCTTTTTTACACGTTCCCCTGCAGATTTCTGCGTATCATCTCTTAACGCCGCGATTGATATCAGCGAATCTTTGATTTGTCCGCTGTTAGTGAACACAGGGATGTTACCCGATGTAGCTCCAATAACCCTACGAATTATTTCATGCCATTTGATGTCGCTGGTTTTTAGTTTTCCGTACTGGTCCTGAAAAAAAACAACCTCATCTGGCCCTACCCCGGATAAGTTTAAAAGATTGTTAACGTCATCTTTAGTCGCATATTTTGATAATTCCACGTCGTCGCGTGTCTTTTTTTTATATCATCACGAGATCTTCCGTAAATATCTACCATTATTCTTTAGGGATTGTTTAAATCCACCCGCGGTATACTCGTGCACGACTTTGTGAGGCAGTTTGGTTGATTTTGATATCGCGTCAAGTACATTAATTACTTCACTGCCACATATCGGAGGATCAGTTAGTGTTTGTGTTGGTAGCGTTGAGTACCAAACTGGAATGGGAGTTGGAGTGCTTTGCACTCTATGTACGTATTTTAGAAATTCAACTGGCTGTGCTAACCCATACGAATCGAAATAGATAATTCCACGTGGATCGATCGCGTAAGCAACCCAGTGAGTTCCAGGGCGTTCGCTGCTATCGAGATTAATAATTCCAGTTTCTGGATTATTCGGTTGCTGTGGTAGTTGGTCTCGCATGAAGACGCCTCTGAAATTTTTTATATTTAATTGTTTAGCAACATCGAGTAAATCAAAATTTGACATCGGTGTTAGAACACTCCGTGTTTTCAATAACGGCGTTTGGGATACCATGAGGGCGGAGTTCCTGGAAGTCTTAGACCCTGTCGTTTCTTTTGGTATCCAGATCCGCGGGATCCACCAGTTGCTTTCTTTAATGCCATTCCAGCAGCGGTTCCAACAGCTCCTAACGCGGCTGCTTTTGCGACAGCTGGGGCAGCAGTAGCTATCAGTGCTGGTATTGCTGAGAGAAGAGGAAATATACCACCGGTTTTAGCCATATCCTTGATGGCTTTTGGAGCTAAATCAAGTTGAGTTCCAGTTTTCGCTTGCTTCGCTTTATTGAAATGTTTTAGTTGGGTTTTAGCTAGCGATAACTTGTTTGGGCCACCATTAGCAATTTGATCTTGTTTTAGTGTTATCGTTGCCCCACATACACCCGCGTTTTTTGATTGTAATTTTTTCGCCTGACCAGGAGTCAGAGTGACATTAACGTGACTATATGACATTTTTATAATAAGCGCGATTGATCTAATTGTCTACATGTTTTCCACTGGTGCATCAACGACTCTCATTCGACCACCAACACCCTCAAGTAACATTGCCTTATCGCTGAGTATAACAACAATTGCTCTGTACTCAGCTATAGCCCCTCTATTCACATTAGCTCGAAAGTGCACATCAACGACAGACTGTTTAGTTAAATCAAGATGCTTTAGTGAAAAGTAATAGATTGGATAATGTGCCATAAAATCCAATTGTGATATTTGCAAACCAGTATCGATATTTATATCACGCGCTAGATATTTCGTCAAACGTTGATATACACGTGCAACATGATAATTATCAAAATTTAATTGTATATTTTCAGATGGTTCTTGATGCCCGTTTATTTTTAAAGAAACGTCAGTAACGCCGAGTTTGTCAAATATCATATGACTCCGTGTTTGTGAGTTTATTCGTGTAACATCTTGAAGAGCAATGAAAATATGTCGCGGTGCAGAAACTCCCTGCTGTGATGCTACATGTCATGTAAATAAACCGTTATTGGTACTCTGAATACCATCTGTGCTTACTGTAAGCCATGATAACAACGATTTACCACCTTGATCCATAAAAGAAAGCAGTCGCTGTTCCTCAGCAATTGCCGGAGTCATTACCGGCATCCACAACGAAAGTTTTTTATTTCTACTTTACCAGCGTCACCTATGGGTCGCCATAAAGCTTCACTGTCATCAGATTTTCTAAAAAGCACAACCGTATGTTTTGCTCCGAAAATTACCTTTCGGACATCTCTACAAAATCCAAATATATGCGATAGTGGAATCACACATGAAAAATTTCTACGACCAGCGCTTAACATTTGTCTGCGTGTAGCGAAACCTAAATTAAATTCTGTATTAGCATTAATAATCATGTCTTCGACGTCAATATCAGCAGGATTAGGAGCAGCACGGTTTTTTGGTCATCTAATATTGTACTGATCACTGTTAGGAAAATTAGAAGTATCCTTGGCAAACATCATTGATGGACCAGTTGATCCTGTATAATAACCAGAGTATCTTGCTAAACCTATTATTGTTGTAGCCACATCAACATTGTTCTCAATTGACTCAACTTTTTTTTCCGTCAATGAGATACGCAGCGCTTTCAAACAAGGCCATAATTCCGTTATTGACAAAACCGATTTTAACCTCATTCCCGTATACTATATCATCTGTTTTTATAATTTCACCTGCTACTTCAATAAACGCTTCAGCGGGCAAGAAATATCTACTTGTGTCTTGAACTTGCAATTCAATTCGTCCTCGTTGATTTGGTTCTCGTGCGTCAGAGGAATAGTACTGAAAATCACTCACTGATTCATTTTTAAGAACCGGTTCGTCTATGTCGAACGCCGTGTCGGATTCACGTTTAAACATTTTATTATAATTTATTATCGTCTAAAACGAAGACCATTTCCCGACACCAGACTTGTATTTATTTGTTCAGCCCCTTGATTTATCAACGCTGATAGTTTTTGATTTGCAGCTTGATTTATTACTTTACTGACATTTGCCGGCATCACTTCGGTACTTGGTAATTTTACTGGTGGTGGCGGTTTGTGTATAAATCGTGCTAGTCTGTCTTTGACTGCCAAAAATGCTTTACTGGCAATGTTACCAACAGCACCAGGAGCTTTATCACGAATAACGTCAATAGCTTTCATTGATAATTGTTTTGCGATCGGTATTGCTTTAGGGGCCATCCTCGCGAATAAACCCCGAACAACATCACCTAATCCATTTCCGTAAGTCATCCTGTATACCGGCAATCGTGAATTTACCACCCTGACCATAACTGGTCTACGATGAGAATTGTGTACGATCATTTTATTTAATTATTTATTTATCTAACAACTAGTCACTGTGATAGTCATCAACGATTTCATTAATAAGTTCTCGGTAGATACTAGTATCCATAATACCGCCTTGAAACAATCGCTGACAGATATCAGCTGCTTCATTAATTATTTCCGGTGAATTATTTCCAGCTCGCTTTCCTCCTATGAGAACTTCTAACCGTTGCACGTCATTGACGATATTGTTAGGACAGGGGATAAGACCACTTCCCAAACCACTGCCAGTTGCTCCTTCTTCTGTTGTCTCCGTGCTTTTCTTAAATAGTCTTAAGGGCGATCTTTCTCCTTTTGCATTTTTAAGTAGCTCCTCAGACTTTTTAAGTTCCGACATCAACTTTTGCTGCGGTCAAGAAGACTGTTGGTGTTCTATCTGTTGCAGAGGTGGAGAAGTTGATATGAAGGTTCCTGCTGGGAGGGTTGTTGTTCTAGTTGTTTTAGTGTTTCTTTATAAAGTCTCTTTATTTCTTCATCAAGGCTTCTGTACTCTAAATCATCATCTCTGGCTTGTTTTTTGTTTTTATATATGCGATATATCCATTTAATAAGATTATCATCAAGTACTCCTTCAAAACCGGGTTTTAAGATACTAGATTTATTAAATATACTAATTAATATTTTTTCAGGCAATTTTCTCTTTTAGTATTTCTGATATCTTCGACAAAACCCTCCCTAAATTTTGCAATCAGTCCAATATTTTCTTTTACTGGTTTAGACACAAGTTCTTTTTTCACGTCGGCATCTTCAGTACGAATTTGTCCAATACCTTCAAGTATTTCTTCGCCGACGGGTGGAGGTTGAGCTGCAGCTATATCAGTTGGAAGATCTCGTAAAATCTTTTTTGTTTGTTTAGTTCTCCTCGCAATTTTTTCAGTCTGCTCAGCGGTTTGTTTTAATACTGGAAGAATACCTTTTTTTCTTTCTTCGTCATCCTTAATATCTCCCAATAAAGCTCTTTCAGTGACCGCCGCAGCTTTTCAGTGGCTGTTATAACGGGTTTAAATAACTGTTTCTATGCCTGTAACATATTCAACTTGTGCTTGTTGCCGCGCTTGTAATTTTTGTCTTAACAGAATCTCTCAGAGGAAGAAATTTTTTGATTGCTTCTAATCGCTCTAGAGCTAATCTAATGGTATATGCTTCTCCAATGTTGGCCATTATAAATTTTTAATTCATAGCAGCAGAGGGGGCGACGCTCTCAACTTGTCACCGACGATCGCACATTTTTCCTTCGACACAACAAAGAAAAAAAAAACATATCGACGATAACAGGTAAGCCAATTTGTCATCGACGGAGTTGTCTTACGCTGGATATCGCGGGTCTTTTTTAACGATTTTTGTGATCTCGTAGGAAGGCGTATTTTGTCGAAATACGGGTGAACCAATTAGAGCTTGTTCGCCCTCTCTGCTGCTTTAGTTGCACCATCAGTTGATGATCAACGATGTTACGATGTACTTAAAGACTTTAATGAAAACCCAATGTTGTTGGATGAAAACCACAGGCACTTGATTCTGTGAAAACTAATGTGTACACTCACCATATAACATGGTGAGTGTACACATTAGATTCCACAGAATCAAGTGCCTGTGGGACATAATTAAGTTTAGAAATTTATTTAGTCAGGCCCAGTCAACCCTGCATGGATTTATAACAATAAACTTACATGACCCACGATCGCGTTATCGTATAGGTTTTTATAAAATTTTTGGATAGTAGCAGCAGCAGAGGGTGTTGTCTCGGCACCCCCAGTCACCGCCGCGATCTTTTTTTGCGATTTTCAGTTAGGCTTATTTTTACGATTTGAGATTAAGTCAATTAGAGGCTCTTCACCCTCTCTGCTGCTATTAAATTTAAATCATGCTGATAAATTCATTCTACATAAAGCGTTTGAGACCGGGATATTGATTACAATTCGTCATATGATAGTCTTCCCCAAATTACACCATATCAAAAGACCAGTTAGAAGCAATTTTCATTTTGAAATCTATGTTTAATTCAAAACATTTTTAGTTTCAGTTTTGTGTTCTTGTCTAGTTGTACATAAATACCGCAGAAATGTTCCAAGGGAACTAACTCCTAGTATCTACCATCTCTATCTACCATTTCGGATCATCTGCCCAGAAGTTGTATGTCATTTTTATTGCTGTAAAAAAAAAACAACAGAGAAAATAATACCTTTAACAAGACAGATTTGCAATAACCAGTTCTGACATAAGATTAAAAACTTCACACACACACACACACACACACACACACACACACTAATTACATGTCAGAGTGGATCCTCAAGCAAAACACACAAATACATTGCCTTTCTATGATGATTTGTAAACTAAGAATCATGATGAATGATTTAAGGAGGGCTACAACCATACTGCCCAAGACTTGACCGAGAAGAAATAAAATTAATAAAAAAGTCTTTTATATACATATAAATACACATGACAGTAATCCCCTCCCCTTTAAAATATTAAAGTTCAGCATTGCAAAAAGCAAGAAAATAAAATTAAGGAACAGATTAAAGAATAAAGATACATTAAATTTAATAGTCAAAGCCACTACCCTGTCAATTCATTAATTGCTTTTTTTTTCACTTCTCGATCTTTTCCGTTGGTTTGGCTTTCGAGCAATGTTCTTAGCACCATTTGAAACAGAATTTTCCATTGGAGAAAGGTCGGGGAGGAACAGGAATGACATACATAAAAATGACATACAACTTCTGGGCAGATGATCTGTTATGACTGTGTGATGAACCCTATGGTTGTGGTGGGGTGCTCCCAATATTTATTAAACTATTATAGAAGTTCCATCCATGCTCTGTTTTGTTGGAAGTTAAATTTAGTGAACGATAGATGTAAAGCTCCAAGCCCCAAGTCAGCAATGCCAATGGTTAGATGGTTAAATATACAAAAAAGGTTGAAATGTTTTATTTAACAATTTAATAACAATTCAGTAGTCAAATGACTCAAATTTTCTATTACACTCTTTCCTCTCAACCCTTTAATATGCCTATTGCATGATTCACTTGATAGCAGTGTAAGATTGACTGTCACCTGTTCTTGTATTTCTACTCATCTGTTAAATCCTTTCTCTCTTATTTCTCCCTATTCCTTCTCCTCTTCCTCCCCGACCTTTCTCCAGATTCCTTCTCCTCCTCGACTTTCTCTAGATTCCTTCTCCTCCTCCAGCACTTTCTCCATAACTCCTCCTCAATCTCCTTTTTTTCTCCCATGACTAAATTTCTGTTGAATTTGACTGTCTTGGCTACAGTCCTAATTCCGTCTCCAACTCTTGAAGACTTGGCACCCAATGGAACCAGAAGTTCTCTGTCGACTGACAAACTTCTTCCCACTCAAGTAATGAATTGAGCCTTTCCCAGAGTAGCGGGGAAATGCCTTTTAAATTGTAATATTCACCCTTTTTTAAAATTTCAGTCAAGTTTCTCCTGTCTCTAGGTATTAAGGCCTCTGGCAGAGAGCACTGTACCGGAGGTAATTTAAATTATATCTCATATGCGTTGGGTCTCTGTCAAAGAAAATGACATTGCCATTTGAACAACAGTGTCCACTTGACTCTATTGCCCTTTCAATGAGTGACTCAGGGTCTTTTAACAAAGTAATTTGATTGGTTTCCATTTTACTACTGCCACCCCGACATTTAGCATAATCTTTCTATTTTTTGGCAGTTGGTGTAATTTCTTTAATCTAATTTGCATCTCCATACATATAATTCTTTCATTATTACTCACCTTTTCTCTGTTCACTGTCTCTTTCAATAATGTACTATCTGTCTTCTTGTTTAACTCAATCGTTACTTCCAATCCCTTATCTCAACTCTCCTCTTTTCATCCTTATTTACATTCTTATCTTTCAAAACATTCATGTCATTCTCACCTTTCTCTTTAATTATTACCTGGTCTCTTTCTTTCCTATTTCCATTTTTCTTTTTCCCATGATCTCCATACTTGTTAGCACCAGACACTTCATTCTTTCTTTTATTTTCTTTCTCTGCACTTGTCATCTCTTCTGCATTACAAATTCCTTATCATCTTCCATTCCCAATAAACTCTCTGTACACTCAACTCCAATGAGTTCTGTGAGTGTTTGTATGGTTAGTAGAGTGATAACTCCAATGAGTTCTGTGAGTGTTTGTAGGGTTGGTAGAGTCATAACTCTTTTGAGTTCTATTTTTTCAGGGGTTTTTTTTGTACAGGAACTGGATCGGCTATGGCCTAACGAACTTTCCAGATGAACTGGAGGTTCTTGTGGAAGAAATTGAGTTGGACCTGGAACTAAGAGGAGTTGAGAAAGCAGGCGATTTGGTTCAACTTGTTGATTTTTCCAGGTTGGATGGAACAAAATATTGGATTTTGGTGTTCGTGTAGGTTGGTGGTAAAATGTACATTGCCTCTTGCTGGGAGTTGAGGAGGGCTTTCATTTCCTTTCTGAAGGACTGAGAACCACATTATGTCTATCATTCACATTTATCACATTTTTATTAACCAATGTAGTGATAAAGTCACTTAGCTCTTTCTCTGCATCTTGGCCTCATTTTCCAGATAGTTGGGCAAAATCTTTCAAAATCTTCTTTCTTCACTATGCATGATCTGAGGGTTGTTCTTTGTAATTAATAACTTTCTGCTTTGTTTACACTTGAAAGTAATCCCTGAATGCTGCTCAGTGAGGTGATTGAGACATTTGACTCTTGTAAAAAATCTGATATCCTCGCAAATCCCACAAGTCCAGTCACCATTCTGCAATTCATAAAAGTGAGACCAACTTTGTGAAATTTTATATATATATATATATATATATATATATATATATATATATATATATATATATATATATATATACTTTAATAAACTGATGCAATTTTACAAGACTTATATACATTTGTTTTTCAATGGTTGTTAATATTGAATCAATCTTACCAGTATTAAATTTACATTCATTCAATTCCAAAACAATTCTTGTTCAGTAAACTTCACTCAGCAACAAAATCAATAAACCTCTTATTGTATCAGAAGCTGAATTAACTATGTGTTTAAAATCTGAAAAATTGTATATCTGAAAACTATTTTCAGTGCTTAATAATGATCAAACAAGGGGAAGTAACTCTTCCAATAAATGATTTTAGTTTGTCATGATGTAGTCTTTTGCTTGTGCCTTGGACTTTCTTGTATTCTGTATAGCACATCATTAAGTTTTGAAATAGTTTCAAATGGACCTTTACAGGGTCTTTGTAATTTTGAATTCAAGTCTTTTATTCTTTTGGAGTCAAAATGTCATACTTTGTCACATACAGTGTAGTTATGAAGATTGACTCTCAGATCATAATTCTTTTTCATATTTTCACCAGAAAGTTGCATTTTTATTCTGGAAAGTTCATGTATTTCATTCAGTCTCTCTTTTTGTTCATTTGCTTAATAAGTTTTATATTTCTGACTTTCAGATGGCTATTTCTCAGGGTCACCAAAGATGAGGTCAATGAGTAGAGTTATCTCCCTTCCAAGTGTCACTAAAGCAGGGCTTGGTCCAGTACATCCAATACATTTATGAACGGAAGTTTGTAGGCCAAAGGTACGTATTCATCCCAGTCTCTTTGATGATCCAACACAAAAGCTGGAATTGAACGATTTGCTCTTTCAACCATATCATCCAAGTGGTGGTCTTGCAGTAGTTGTTTGGGTTCTCTTAATACCCAGAATCTAACACATTTCTTTAAATAAATTACTTTCAAAATTAAATCCCTGATTTGTGTGTAATGGTAATCCTAATCTGGAATGTAGTTTTCAATCAATGCCTTAGGTACAGTCTGTGCTTCAATATTTGGTAATGGAATGGCTTCAGTCCATTCTGTAAAATAATCTGCCACTACCATTAGATACTTTTTACCCTGTTTTGATTTTGGTAAAGGTCCCATAAAATCAATTGCTATTCTTTCCATGGGTAATCCCACAAGGGATTGTTTAAGGGGAGCCTTGGCTTTCTTTTAAGGCATTCTTTTTTAATCACAAATTGTACAATTCTTGTAGGGGCCCCAAGTGGCCAAGTGGTCTAAAGTCGTCTCCGTTACGGATCACTGCCATCTGTCTGCGTGGGTTCAAGTCTCGGATTCAGCCAATGTGGGCATGTGAGAAAGCTTGCCAGTAGCTTCTCATGGGTCGGAGGTTCTTTTCGGGGTTTTCCTGGGTTCTTCCTCCACCATTAATACTGGCCGCCATGTATAGCCTATCGTGAACTGAAAAAATGGTGTTAAACCCTACAACAACAACAACAACAACAATTCTTGCACCAGTTCTCTACATCTCTTAAGGCATACCAGATGAATCTTTGCCTTGTTGTATGTAGGGTTTCGGTTTTACCAAGATGTGCACTGCTAACACTATTATGCACTTGGGTTAAAACAAATGTTTTCAAGTTCTTTAGTATATAATTTGAAAGGTGATTTCTTTACCATCATCACATTGCAAATTTGTATATAATACTTTATTCTTGAGACAGAGATTCCCACCTGTACCAGAAGTAATTAATCTCTATGCCATATTGAGCAACATCAGCCCAGTCAGGCTTAATCTTACTTTTCAATCAGTCACGTACAGTTTTTAAAATTGGATCATGTAATTGTAACTTTGCTAGAACATTGAGAGCCAAACTGTCTATGTCTAATTTCTCTTGGTCAATTTCTGTACTATTAGCATCATTTTCTTTAGACTTCAAACATCCATTTAAGTCACTACTTTGAGGATTATCATTTGATAAATCAGGTGTACATTTATTCTGTATATTTCTATCATTAGTCTGCTCTAATTCAGTACTAATCTCTTTAGACATATTACAGTATGTGTTTTTACCTGCACTCAATTCTTCAATGCTATATTTAGATTTTGCTGTACTATTATGTTTCTGAGGTACTTGATTGACCAGATTTTCAGAATCATTCTTTTTACTTTCTTTTGTTTTGCATAGGTGTTCTACTAAGATTGAGATCAAGCAAAAAAAGAGGACAGCAATTGTTGCCATCATATCTGAAGCTATCGGGAAAATTAAGAACATACACAGTATCATGCTATAGAGTACGTTCTTTGTACACATCTCATTTATGACACTTTGACCAACCTTATTAATACCAAAGAGTAATTCATCCTTACATGTGACCCTATCGACATCGCAAACTATTTCTTTCTACGCTACAGGATAGAAGAGGAATACACCTTTCCCTTGATAACTTGTGCACAATGGGGTCCGCAAAAACAAAGACCGCACTAGAAGGAAGGGTGCAAGTTACAGAGGGACTTCCCAAAAATCCACTAGACATTGAGAAAACCGAGGGGTGGGACTGGGCTGTTTGATGACTGAATCCTCATTTTACAATCACATTGATGAGTCGATAATAAATGCTAATAACGTGCTTTTTCTATGAAGTTGTTTGTGATTCAGTATAAATTACATATATTTTTAAAATGTCCAACATGTGAAAGATCATTAACATTGATCCAACTGGTTTCAACAACCATCACATGTATGCAAAAACATCTGTGTATTATATCACTGCTTTTTGTTTTGTTGCTTAGTCTGGTTACTGGAGTGGTATTTAATAATATAGTGCCAAGTAGGGAGTCAGTGTAGCAGGGAACTAGAATAACTGTTGATACACTACCAAACAAAATTATTTTTTTCTTCAAAAACTAGCAATATTTATTGAGACAGTTGTCTACGTCAAAATTCAATTTTTGTATTGCTCAGTTAGTACAATATTGAGGTTGTGGTAGTGAAACTTCTTATCATCCTTGAGGATATCTCTGAGTGCATGTTCAGGAATTCTCTGAGACTTGATTGCCCACAGTGGTCCGTATCTGTGAAACCAAGCTCTTTATTTTATGATGTTACGTATAGCTGATTTAATATATATATATATATATATATATATATATATATATATATATATATATATATATATATATATATATATATAATTGTTTTTTTGTCAGTTTTAAATATTTTTTTAATATTTTTCTTATATGCCATTGTAATGTAAATTTATTCACTAGAGATGATACTTTTTCAGAAAATTGTTTGACCTTGACTGTTAGTTTATAAACATCAGGTGTTGATCTAAATTTTGATGTTGATTCAAAATTAGTAAATAAAGTTCTATTTTATTTTAAAATGATTGATTATTATCAAGGTCATGATGGGACTACATGGTTTAAGATGTAAACAACTTTTTTTATTTTTTTTATTTTAGAGAAAATTATTGGTCTATTCAAGGCTATATTCTGTGTACATGATATAAACATGATCATGTGATTCCCCCCCACCTTTGATTTTGAAATTCTGGTTTTTCCATAACTACACATTTGTTAGTTATAATAGTGATGTGTAGAGAGAGGTTTCTCAGTTTTTTTTTGGCTTTTCATACTGATGTCAAGTTAATTTGTTGTAGCCAGATTTGAGCTATAATAATTCTTCAGATCAGTTGGATTTCAAAAGGACTAATTCTTTATTCTCTGGAAATATTTTTAGGAGTGCTCACACAGAAATTTTGGAAAGACATTGCTTACAAATTTAATTTGGATTTCCAACACCGGAGTGCCATTATTTGTGTTTCTACAAGGAACTGTAGATAAGCACAGTACTGACTACAACATACGTCATCATGATCCATCTTGGATTTTCCATCAGGATTCAAACTTGAAATTATTAGAACATTTATTACTAGGACATTTGCAATTTAATTCATGGATTATTCTTAGATTGTTTATGGATTTGATTCTTGAAACCATAAGTTCTTCTTTTTTCATTTTTATGGATTTTTCCAGGAAAATAAATTATTTGTTAAATTTTAAAAAGCTTGTTGTTTTCACTCTTTCTGTGTTACTGTTTATTCGAGCCTAAACACGTAACAATGAAGTATTCATTTCACTTGGTTGCCTTGCTATCATTGATCACAGTTATGAATGAGTCAGCTATTTTAAGGTAGTTTAATTATATTACATACACAATAACATTTATAACAGTGTTTGATTGATCAGATGAAGTGAGATCACCTGACATACGAGTGGGGCCACTAGATTTTAAGTATGTAGGATTTACATGGCTTTTAACTTTTCTTTAATCAACCTCCTTTATTGGATTCAAAAGACATAATTAATGTGATAATACAAAGGAGGCCAGCTTTTAATTCAGTGCAACAATGCAAAAAATACTTCTGCAAGTCAGTTATCAAAACACAGTCGGCACTTAATTAGGTTCTCAGAGAAATGTTTGCGGACATAGCTGTTATGGTAGATTGACACATCTTACATATAAATACACATTGCATTTATCATGATTACACTTAAGAAGAACTAAAATACAAATTTCACTTAATAAAAATTATTTAATTGGCATTTAAATATTAATGTACTGCCTACACTAGGCATCAGTGACATTCTCATTGATCTAAATTTCTTTGAATATCTTTAGTTATGGTGTACTCAAAATGTCGCTTGGAAAGAAATTGTAACAAATTATATGACTTCTTATTAAAAGTTGATAATTTCATAATGTTGAGTAAAATTTCCAAGTCCTGTCTGCCAATTTCGACCATAAAATGAGCAATATATCAATGTTTCAGTTACCAATTTGATCACGATTTTCTTCAACAAACAAGGATCAATTTTTTCGGTACACTCTGGTTTAAAAAATGGGATTAACTATTGACCTTGCATTATGAGCAGGTTTGCAAGTTATCAGGGTGCGAGTTATCGAGGGAGTGGTGTGCTTCCAACTTTGCCGATCTCATTGCTTCTGTTGTCAGTTATCACTATTTCATTGCAATCTATCAAACTGTTTACAGCCCCTACGAAAACAAATTCATGACTTCATGAACAATCATGAACTGTTCATGAATGTTCATGAACATTCTTGAAATATTCATGATAAGTTCATCATTTGAGTTCATCAACAAATGTTCATGAAAGTTCCACAACTAAGTTAACAAACACTTCAAGAATTTTGATGAATCATGTACTTGAAGTTCATTAACACACTGATGAACTTTTATGAACTATTATATTTATGAAGTTCCTGAAATGTCATAAATTGGTTCATGAACAATTCAAGTACTTTGATGCACCACCAAGATATTTCATAAAAATGTATATGAAATTTCTATATCATTATATTCATAAAATGGTCATGAAAATTCATCATATAAACTTCTCACAATATTAGTGAAATTTAAATAAAGGTGAATATTTGTTGAGGATGGCCTGACATGGTCTTCTTGATGATGCGTCAGCATTTCTATGAATCCTTCCTTGTCTCTGCTCAATTTCATAGTCAAATGCTGACAGAAATGTCAACTATCTGGCCGATTGTTCTCCCACTAATTTAAAGTTTAAAGGCCATCTCAAACTACCATGGTCATTTCTCACTGTGAACCTATGACCATACAAATAATTGTGAAAATGTTTAATGGCATTTACAATGGTCAGTAACTCTCTGCGAGTTACACAGTATTGTCCCTCAGTTTATTTAAAAGCATTTGCTAAAGTAACAGATAAGCTTTTCCTTTCCATCTTGGACTTGTGTATGAACTCCATCACCTAATGGGTCATTTTCAGTTGGGAATGCAAGTTTTGGAACTTTTCTTAAAGCTTACTTCAAAGTATCAAATGAATTTCGACATCCATCAGACCATTTGAACCATGCATTTATTCCTGTCATTCGATGAAGAGGTTTAGCAATATCAGCAAATCTGTGAACATATGATCTATAGTATGAACACAGGGAAACAGCTTTTGGGTTTTTGTTTGGGAAGAGAGAAGGACACATTTTGGTCCCTACACTAGCCCCATTCCAGTTTTCCTGGTTTTTCCTTTGACCCTGATTTCTGTTTTCTCTCCAGCCACCCTGAAATCTTCTTGAATTGTCATAATTTGATCTTTAATTTGAATTATGTCTGGAGTTATCTCCCCATTTTAGATTTGATATTATTATGCTGATGGTTAAAACCACCAGATCTTTCCTATGACTGATTTGCATCATTTCTATCATTGATCTGACATCTTGGACCATGGATATTTTCTGATTTATTGCTTTGCTGGTTCAATTTCACTTGATGAACAAGTTCACTTACTGTTGCAGTAAGTTTTTCCAAGTTTTGTTTGAGTTGATTGCTCCCAAAGTTTAGTTTGAAATCTTCACACCCTTTTACAGCTTTCTCCTGATCAGAACCAACTGTTCTGTTTCTTTGTCTATCAGCTATTCTGTGTGCTTCTAGTTTTACAGCCAATGTTTCAACTTCTGACATGGTCTTTGGGCCATGTTCCCTAAGTCTCAGTCATATATCAGAGTCACTGATAGCTTCATTGAACTATCACTAAAATTTCTAACACATCAGTGCTTGCAAAGGGATAGGCTAATCTTGTAAGTGTTGTCATATTCTGAGCTAGTTCAGGAATTGTCTCCCTTTTGCTTGCTATCTAGATTTCAACTTTGAGCAAAAGATCTCGGCTCTGTGTATGGAACCAAATCTATTGATAAGGGCTCTAAATAGAGTGTCATAGTTTGTTTTCTGTACATTTTGCAATTCACTAAGCAATGAACAAGCTACCCCAGACAAAGTGCTTGCTGGTAAAGTGCTTTTTCATGATTATTCCAACCATTGTCTTCTGCCATGTTGTTATGGTGAGATATTCATCAATGTCTATATTTCTGTCAAATAACTGAGGCTTGATTTTAGTGGTTGTGTTTGTTTCACCATTCTGGGGGAATTTATGCAAGGTTTGCACATTACTGTTTACGACTTTCTAATTCTTTTGCTACGTGATTTTATTTTGAGTTTTCTTTAATAAATGAGTTACTTTCCACTTTTTCAATCCTTTCCTGCATTTCATGCAGTTTGTGAGAACATTTTCAAATGGTGTACTCATACTCTCACTCAGAAACAAAATTGTATTTTTCACCTCGTGCAAACTGTCCCAAATTTCTATCCAAATTTTCTCTGAAGGAAGTACTTCCCAGTTTTCATTCACATTTCTGATTTCACTTTCATTATCAATTTCACTGGAGGGAGATATACCCCCAAAACACACTCTAGGGAATTGCTACTTTCATCCATTTCATTTCCACCACCAAAACCAGGTTAACAGACACCATTTGTTACAACTGTTAGAATTCTTTCAGTCATAACAAATTATGGGTTTGCCAGGTACTGGTTTGGGGTGACATGAGTAGAAATTTGCTAGTGGTGTTGGTGTTGATATTTCTGTATAATAAAAGGCTAGAATGACAGAGGAGATTATAGAGAAGGAGAACAAAGAAATGTGTGCTATTTATGATATAAATAAATACAGAATAAATATATATTAATGTTTACTTTTTATTGTGTTCTCTTATTTCCTTTCTGATACTCACACTATCACAACTACAATGACATACACAATAATAATTTTACGTCATGACCATACATTTACAATACAACATCAGCAAACAAGGTTTTTTTTTCATTAACAATACACAGTTTTTCATACATACTTTAAGAATGACAGTTGTATCATAAATATATTTCAATAAAATTTGGTAAAAATGAAGATAATGTTACATCACATCAAAGTATAATTCTATTGGTGGTGACTCATACTACCTTATTTATAGAAACTCCTTTAAAATAAAATCTTCAAATGAAAATCTGGGTAATTCCAAAATTTAGAAAAAACAGCCAAAATTTTTATAAATTAAAATCAGATGTAGATTTTATATGAATAAAATAAGTCATGACTGATGAAAATTTGGATTATGAATTTAGAAATTTTGGTCCGAAAGGAGACAGACGATTCTAACTTAAAGGCTGTCTATCCCACATCTGCAATGCTGCAGGCCTTATTTATACTCTCTGTACCCTTGAAAAACCTCAGATGTTTACACAAGCATAAACAGTCGGACAACCAAGGTTCTCCAATTCAGGTGTTAGAAACAGGAATGCTACCACCTTGCACAGAGGAACATAGAATTCTGAAATAAAGTCACCATTACAAACTTACAAAGGCACTTGATTCTGGGATAAACTAATGTGTACACTAACCAGTTGGTGAGTGTACACATTAGTTTACCCTGGAATCAAGTATCTGTGTGTGTGGTGAGTAAAGTTTAGATAATTTCTGTCATTTAAATTTCCTTTCCTGTCGTAGCACATGCATATATACATGTAGATTGTCACCTTGACCTTTTACTCATTTATTGCATAATATGACAAGGCTGATAACATATACACCCATTTCAAGACTGGTTCCCAGTTTTCCATATCATTAGGGTGTCTTATATTCATCCTTGATTTACTTGACACAACTAGGGATAGTAGCGCAATGCATAAGTAAGAATGCGCATAGTTGTGCTTGCCAGAGATCACATTAGTGAATTTTAAATTATATTGCAATTTCGTGTACCCCAATATAATATAGCAATGTTGTATTTTAGGCAATATTTAAGTATTTGAGCTTTATTTAAGAAAATTAGAACAAAAATATATAAAAATAATATCTAACCAATAGTTACGTTTTCTACTATCACCATTTATCTCTCTTTAATTTAAGATGTAGAGGATCTCAAATGGGTAATGATTTAATATTAAATTTATTAAAGACTTGAATGATGTCAAGCTTTTGCGAGCCTTGGCAAACTAAAGTTGGACATTATTCAACAAGTTTCATAAATTTAGTATTAAATCATTATCCATTTGAGATTCTTTTTATGACAGTATCTATTTCCGTGGAAATTAGATGGAAAGAAGAATGAATAATTTTGTCCATGCTGACAGATGTTGCACCTTTGATTTGTTGTGTGTAAAATATAATTCCAACCATAGTTGAACTAGTATTGATGTTTAAAAGTAGATTAATGTTCTTATAAACTATAAATCAAAGAACAAGCATCCTCCTGATAAACAGAACATTTTCCACAGACAAAATCATTTTTCAACACAGAATGTCCAGTGTGAGTGATGTTGCATTGCTTGATGCATTGTTTGATGCATTGCTTGATGCATTGCTTGATGCATCATTTGATGCATTGTTTGATGCATCGTTTGATGCATTGCTTGATGCATCGTTTGATGCATTGTTTGATGCATCGTTTGATGCATTGTTTGATGCATTGTTTGATGCATCGTTTGATGCATTGCTTGATGCATCGTTTGATGCATTGCTTGATGCATTGTTTGATGCATTGTTTGATGCATCGTTTGATACATTGTTTGATGCATCATTTGATGCATTGTTTGATGCATTGTTTGATGCATTGCTTGATGCATTGCTTGATGCATTGTTTGATGCATCATTTGATGCATCGTTTGATGCACTACCCATGCAGTTGACTGTCCATGTTTACATAACCCTTACGTGTCACTTTCACAACTAAATATTACATTGATATTGCGATATTCATGTGAAAGAAGGTTTACTGGATACAAAAATTCCCATATTTACTGTAACGTATATGTGACCGAATATCTGCAGTGTTTGATTTTTGGAACAATAGGCTACAGAATGTGCAAACAAATTTAATTTTGACTCGGATGTAAATATGCATTTGTTGGATAAATGTCTGTCAATTTGGAGACCGGTTCTTCTTTCCATCTAAATAATTTCCACTCAAGTAAAAACTGATAAAAAGAATCTCAAATGGGTAATGATTTAATATTAACTTATTACCCATTTGAGATCCTATACATCTTAAACTGAAGAGATAAATGTTGATAGTAAACACAGGTAATACATCTTTTTAATTTTTTCTGATTTACTTAAATGAAGCTCAAATACTTGAATGTTGCCTACATGCATCATTGCTATATGATATACATGAACTTGCAAATTAATTTAATATTTAATAAAGTAATCGTTGACAAGCACAACTATGCATATTGCTTACTTATGCATTGAACTAGTATTCATAGGTTGGCATGTAAATCAAAAGTGGATACAGGACTCATGGTCCTAATGATATGGAAAACTGGGAAGCAGTCTTGAAATGGGTGAAATAAATAAGAGTACATATATACGAGTTTAGGAATGGTTGACAATAAAAGTAAAGAGACTTTTTGAGAGCTTATCCTAGTTGTAACTGAAACAGATAGAGACACTGTTTCATTGATGGAATTTGAGTCCTTTACCAGACTTGAGTTTGGAACATATCAGTGAATTTTAATTGACTTTAGCCTAACTTTACTTAGTCCTAAATTAAATATGTTTTGGAGGAATCTTAGGTAATTTCTGCCATTTAAATGTCCTTTTCTATGGTAATATATGCACACATAGATATCCACTTTGACCTTTACTCATTTAATGCATAATATGACTAGGTTGGAAATATTTTCAATCTTAAACTGAAAAGAAATAAATGGTGATAGTTGAAAAGGATAACTCTTGTGTTTTTCTATATTTCCATATTGTTTTTCTGATTTTCTTAAATGAAACTTAAATGATGCATACAATGCATGATTGCCATATTGGTGTACATGAACTTGTGACATAACTAAATATTCTCTAAATAAAATAAATCAAGGGTGGATATAAGACTCATGGTACTAATGATATGAAAAATGGGAACCAGTCTTGAAATGGGTGAAGATAAAATAGAGTATATATGGGTTTGGCTTGCCAGGATGAGTTGTTAATGAAAGTTAGATTTTACTTCATTTTTCTAGAGTTTATCCTAATCGTAACTGACAAAAATGGAGACACAGATTGAGCGATTGAAAAAAAAAAGATTTGAGTTCTTTAACAGACTTGAGTTTGGAACATTCATTACTGAAATTAGCATCTGACTATTTGGTGTGGACTTGAAAGCAAATTGTTAGTATCGATAAGCCAATGTTCCAAATTAATCCATAATTATGTACTTTTCTAGATTGAAATAGTAAATGTACAGGTGACCCACCCTCCAATTGACCACTACATTATCATTATCTAGCATTCTAACTTAAGTTTTAAAAAATGCATGCAAAGTTTTAAGCAGTATTTTAAGCTGAAGGTACTTTAAATTTCAAGTAGAGAGAAGAAATAATGCTATATTCCATTTCCAGTTTAAATTTAAAATAAAAATTCAGCATTCTTTTCATTAGTAAAATTCTAATAGCAGATGCCTGAAATATCATTAATTGATGTGATATTAGGAGAATTTCATCTTTTCATCTTCATTTAAATCTTTTCAAGTTTGAGGAATTTTCTGTATCATTCACATATAATATAAAAATATTTCCTTTAAATTCATGCAGATTTTAAAAATTGTTCATTAGAAGTAGTATGTTACATCCCATGCATATATATGAAAAATAAAATGAATTTCATTTTCATCCCAATTATATAAGTACACATTAAATATGACGGATATATAAATACTATTATGGATGTCTTTTTAATGCCAACTATATCAATAATATTATGTACGTCATTTTTAATGCCAACTATATCAGGATTATGGATGACTTTTCCAGGCGAACTATATGAATAATAATATGGATGTCGTTTTAACATTAACTTTGTCAATAATATTACAGATGTCTTTTTAATGCTAACTATATCAATATGATGAATGTCTTTTTAATGCCAACTATATCAATAATATTATGAATGTCTTTTTAATGCCAACTATATCATTAATATTATCAATGTATTTTTAATGCCAGCTATATCAATAATATTATGAATGTCTTTTTAATGGCAACTATATCAATATATTATGTATGTCTTTTTAATGCCAACTATATCAATAATATTATGTACGTCTTTTTAATACCAACTATATCAGGATTATGGATGACTTTTCCAGGCCAACTATATGAATAATAATATGGATGTTGTTTTAACGTTAACTTTGTCAATAATATTATAGATGTCTTTTTAATGCCAACTACATCAATATGATGAATGTCTTTTTAAGGCCAACTATATCAATAATATTACGGATGTTGTTTTAATGCCAACTATATCTTATATTGCGGATGTCTTTTGAATGCAACTATATCAATAATATTATGTATGTCTTTTTAATGCCAACTATATCAATAATATTATGAATGTCTTTTTGATGCCAACTATATCAATATTATAAATGTCTTTTTAATTCCAGCTATATCAATAATATTATAGATGTATTTTTAATGCTAACTTTATTGTGAAGGGGCAAATTTCTGGCGATCAATAAAGAACACAATAGTTTGAGACCAGAGAACAATTAATTGGATTTATGGGGACAGGGGCGTATGAAATCGCCATACTGCAATTGGAGACAAAACTTCGATTCCATAGTGTAAATGTCAAGATTGAAAGATCGCAGAACACTGTTACTCAAACTACAAGGTCAAGATGACCCCGACTTTGGCGCCTCTGGAAAAAGGCGGCAGATATATTTAATTCTGATTGGTTACGCTAAATAAGGGGCGTGTTTCCCACAGTAAATTTCATAGTTTTAATATCGCCAAATTGAAAATTTTGTTAATCAGTTTAAGCTTTTCAGCAAGAGAAAACAAGTGTAAAAATACCCCGAGAGTAAATTTGGGAGATATTATCTCGTAAAACTGTGGCCCAAGAGGACTGTTGTCGAAGAAAACCGACGGACAAATCTGGTGGTAGAAGCGAGGGATGCTGAAAGCTCAAAGGGAGAAATAGCTCCTGTGACGTATTACCTATGAGACGTATCCTGCAACGTATTATCTCTGAGACGTATTCTGAGACAAAATTATGAGGCGTATTCTGAGACGTATTCTGATATCGAGGTATCCGTGAATCTACGTGCTATGCACAGAGTGTGGACCGAAAGAAGCAAGACCGACGGAAGTCGAAGGAATAGCTACAGTGGAGGTTGAATGAACGGAGAAGCAGGTTATGCAATTGTACATGGCATTGACTTCGATTGTTCACTCGATCCTATGATGAACTAAATCTATCAGTAAAACAGATGGGCTACTTTATTTAAATATTTTTGTGTTCTTTGTAATTCGGTGAAAGTGTTATTTTTAGAAGAAGAGTATATTCCTGATGTAATGAATTCTCACAGTTGTTTTATGTAATTGATTAAATTGCTGTTTACATGTACGGGGGCTCATGTTGGTCTGTTCTATATCTCTGCTCAGATCTCTATCTATTCCACCTGTAAGTTTTACCACTTATATTTATATTTACTCGATTGATTGATTGATTGATTGTTTTTTTTTAACGGCACATCAGCACTCTTAGGCTATTTAGCGCCAAACAAAGTGTTACTTGTATAATCTTTTAAAACTTATAAAAGGTTCTACATCGACCAGCGATATAAAAGAACAAATGGTTGAAATTAAAAACGGTAAGATGGTAACGGTGCAAAATAAAGCTTCCCGATCAACGGGAGATGTAAAAAAGATGAATAGGTATTAAAATGGGACGGAATGTATATTGCATAAAACTGCACAAGGTGATAGCATAAAAGTCAGAGTTTAGAGTAAATATTTACGGCTTTCAAGAACTCGATAATACGAGTGATGTTTATATTATCAAAAAGTTCTTTCATATCATGCACAACGTAATAACGATCGCGCGTAGGTTGTAGGTCAAAGCACTCTATCATAAAGTGCTTGACAGTGAATGGTTCATTGCAAGAAACGCACTCTGGTGGGTCTTCACCTTTTAGTATGTTTAGTATTTACTCGAACCGGGCAATAACATCGAGGGCGGTCAACCTCTAGATAACAAGAACCAAATTAAGCGGACACCTTGAAAGAAGGTACAATCCGCCAACCCACACAACTCTTGCAAGAAGAGGGGACTTTGTGTAAAGTTTCTACAAAGTGGACCCTGGGTACGCTTACATTAGTCAATACTACTATAGACGTCTTTTTAATGCCAATTATATCAATAATATTACGGATGTCTATTTAATACCAAATATATCAAGATTATGAATGTCTTTTTAATGCAAACTATATCAATAATATAATAGATGTCTTTTTAATGCCAGCTATATAAATACTATTGCGGATGTCTATTTAATGCCAACTATATCAAGATTGTGAATGTCTTTTTAATGCAAGCTATATCAATAATACTATAGATGTCTTTTTAATGCAAGCTATATCAGTAATATTATAGATGTATTTTAATGCCAACTATATCAATACTATTGCGGATGTCTATTTAATGCCAACTATATCAAGATTGTGAATGTTTTTTTAATGCCAACTATATCAATAATATTATGGATGTCTTTTTTAATGCCAACTATATCAATATTATGAATATCTTTTTAATGCCAACTATATCAATGATACTATAGATGTCTTTTTAATACCAACTATATCAATTATATTATAGATGTCTTTTTAATGCCAACTATGTCAATAATTATAGGTCAGAGCATTTGTATGGGCAAATATGAACCAGTTTTTGGGATGTAAATATTGCACGATCTTGGGAGTGCAATATATCCATCCGACAAAATGAGTTCATATTGCAGTAACCTTTTTATTACATGCTAATTTTCTTATTATACCTAATGCAATATTATGTTAACAAAATACACTACAAGAAACAAAGTAACTGAATGTATGTTGTATTCCAAACTAAATACACAAGCGCAGATTTATCATTACACAAGAACACTATTATTACTGCGCACGTAACCTCGCCCAGATAAATTTAAACTTAGTCGGGTGCTCGACATAACTTTCGAAAGAAAATGGAGTGTCTAGTTAAAATTGAAATTGTGAATGAATGCGCATTGCAACAATTTTTCCATTTGATCTGGAATGAATAGATTTTTGTATTGTTTTTCGATTCTACAAATTTCCTGATTATATACTGGATTTATATGTGACAATTCCACATGAAATACATCGGATTGAAGAAAGCGAGTGAGAAGTGTGTTGACATCTGCAAAAAATGTGTTTCTGTTTCTGTCATTGAATGTTTGAAATCATAATGTGTGAAAAATATGAAGTCTTTCAATTGCTATTATCAAAAAGACGCTATTGAATTTAATGCTTATTTCATTTTGAGTGCAGTAAGGATAATGTAATTGCACTTATATTCGAAATTATAGTACAGTTTCGAAATGTGTAATCAACATTGAGAACCTTTGATATGGCTCATGTAATTCGGATTTGCAAAACTAAGAAAGTACATTTTGAGGAAATTCAGAATGTAAAACTTAAAGTATATTTTTATCACTCTTATTACCAGGTAAAGAAGACAGTTTATCCCTTGTCACTTTTATGTTATTTGTAAGGACCCTTTCTGGTGTCATCTGTATAACTAGCCTAAATCTGAAACATTGTATCAAAAAAGTTAACACGAAATGTACAACGGCAGCTGGCATGTGGCATCCATGAAACATCTGCTTTTCCTCATTCAGAAACAAATTTAATCAACCAAAATGTAAAGCGCCTGCTACGTGAATGTACATGAGTTGTTTACAAATTGAAAGTGCTGGTGTCTGCGTCTATTGCGTCTAAAATGAGCACATAGTAGTATTACGGATGTCTTTTTAATGGATAATATATCAATAATATTGCAGATGTCTTGTTAATGCAAACTTTATCAATAATATTACGGATATATTTTTAATGCCAACTATATCAATAATATTATAAATGTCTTTTTAATGACAACTATATCAATAATATTGCAGATGTCTTTTTAATGCAAACTATGTCAATAATATTATGGATGTCTTTTTAATGCCAACTATATCAATAATATTACGGATGTCTTTTTAATGCAAACTGTATCAATATCATAAATGTCTTTTTAATGACAACTATATCAAAAATATTACGGATGTGTTTTTAATGCCAACTATATAAATAATACTATAGATGTCTTTTTAATGCCAAGTATATCAAGATTATGGATGACCTTTTCAGGCCAGCTATAAAAATAAAATAATATGGATGTCATTTTAATGTTAGCTATATCAATAATATTAAAGATGTCTTTTAAATGCCAACTATATCAATACTATTATAGATGTTTTTTTTTTAATACCAGCTATATCAATACTATTATGGATAACTTTTTAATGCCAATTATATTAATACTATTATGGATAACATTTTAATGCCAACTATATCAATACTATTATATATGTTTTCTTTTAATGCCAACTATATCAATAATATTACGTATGTCTTCTTAATGCCAACTATATCAATAGTATTACGGATGTCTTCTTAATGCCAACTATATCAGTACTATTATATATGTCTTCTTAATGCCAACTATATCAATAATATTACGTATGTCTTCTTAATGCCAACTATATCAATAATATTACGTATGTCTTCTTAATGCCAACTATATTAAGATTATGGATGTCTTTTCCAGGCCAACTATATGAATAATAATATGGACGTCGTTTAAATGTTAACTATATCAATTATACTATAATTTTTTTAAAAATGTCAATTATATGAATACTATTATGGATGTCTTTTTAATGCCAATAATATAAATAATGTTAATGATAATAATAATAATAATATAAATGCATTATTTATAGCGGGTGACGCATTAGTCAAGGAATATGCTCCCATGGGGCCCTCTTACGAAGAGCATAACAATGCACATTTTATGAAGATATCAACAATTACTGTGTATTTTAATATGTTTAGTATTAAAATACTAAATTCCATTATCTATTAGAAGCACATATATGCTCATGATATCTCTTATTTAATAATGTAATATTTTCAGCAGATTTTACATGTAGTGGAAGCTTATTCCACAGAACTGTACCAGAGTATTGGAAGTTCTTTTTAAATTGCTCTGTTCTTGGTTTTAGTGCTAGAAGGTTTCCATGTGATATTGATCTCAACTGGAATTATTTTGAAAAAGGCATGAATAAGTCCTGAATATACTCTGATGCAGTTCCATGTAGACGTTTATCTTAGAGAACTACCTTGTGAAAATCTATCCCGTCATATATGTGAACCATCTGAATTCCGTAAACAATGCTTTTGAGAGATGATCAATAGATGCATCTAAAATTGTGCATGCTGCTCATTTCTGAATTTTATAAATTGTGTCAAGCTCAGATTTAGCACAGTTTCCCCATACATTTGAATAATAATCATTTGTTGGAAGAATATATGAATTGTAGTATAGATTGGGAGTTTCCATAGGTAAATACTTCTTGATTCTGCTGAGAAGGGCAATTTTGGATGACAGTGTTTTACAAAGCTTATCACTATGGCCATCCCATAATAAAGTATTATCTACGGACACACCTACAGGCTTTTCATGTTTGACATTTTCTAATGGATGAATATTTATTGCAAGGGATAGATCTGGGTTCCTTGACTTTTTTAGCTTTTCTTTTTATTCTTACTTAGATGCTTATGAAGAAATTGTTGAACGTTTCCAATGTCTTGTACAGATTTTGCAATATCATCACTTTGCTAAAGTCTAGCAGGAAAACATTTGTTCTTGGGTGGATTCATCACATGCTTCTACAATACCCTGTTACTCTTATTTTCATCAGTAACCTGTTTATAGGAGTTCTCTTTTTCTTTATATATCAGGTGCTTAGCTTTATTCCTCCACTTTCTATAGCTTTCATGTCTTTTTCTTGTGGAAATTATCTCGTAGGTGCCTAGCCTCATTGATCTCAGGGGCAATCCACTTTTGTGTAATTTGGTGTTTACCGGTAACCCTTTTTATTTTATTTGGGGGTATGCTTGTATAAGGCTGCATTGAACATGTGATACCAAGTATCTAAGGCAGTGTTGACATCAGCTATGTTACAGACTGATTGGATGGGTTTGCAAACTAAATCATTTAAGAACATTTCATCAAATTGTTTAAAGTCCCTGTATTGTATTTCAATGTGTTGACCATTTTTAGATGATTTCGGAACATGTTTAGTTATACAGACTGGGTAGTGGTCACTCCGTGCATAAACTGGCACATTAATTTCACTTATGTAGTCAGGTTTATTGGTATAGAAATGATCCTTGAAAGTAGCACATTTATCTGTTACTAAAGTTGGGGTTTTAATTGAGTAAAGTTGTAAGTTTCAAAGTTATTTATCCATGTTAATGGTGGAGTTTTCATGAAGTCAATGTTCAAATCACCCAATATGATAGTTTTTAAATCATCCTTTAGTAATGCGTTTTGAATTTGCACCTCAAATCTATCAATCCAATCAGCTGTGGAACTAGGTGGCCTGTAAACTGAATATAAGAGTATAGGCTTTGATTGGACAAGGGTTACTTCGATCCAGATACTCTCTACTCCAATAGTCTCTAGATCAACACGTATATTATCACTAATGGAACTGTCTACATAGAGAAAAACACCCCCATGGATTTCCTATCATTTCCTATCTTATCTTTCCCTATCTTTTCTTTTAAAGTTGTACCCCTCTGTTTGGGGAGCCAAATCATTATCTTCAGAAAGGTTTCACATAGACCTAGAATATCGACTGATCTAGTTTGCTGTATTATTAATTTAATCTCATTCAGTTTAGGGAGGATGTGTTGAATATTTAGGTTGATTACTTGCAGACCTCTTTGGAGGAGGCCAAAGACATGACAATTTTGATCAGAGGATTGATTTTCAGACATGATAGTATGCAATATATTGTTTTTAGACTTGACAGATTTCTTCTCATCACCTTGATTATTTACATAAACAAATTAAGAAGATAACACACAAGATCCATCTGTTGTACCATGACCACATGAAGTGGATACATGAGAATGTACAATATGAGACTTATTTACATACATACATACAAGAAGACATTGCTGCATTAGACACTTGAGGAGCCTCGGAGGGAAAGGTAACTTGAACAGTATCGCATAGTTGTATACATGGTAACACGTTGCATTTTGTACACAAACCATATAGTGCCTGAAACCTCTTTATAGGATTAAAATTATTACATTGAAAAGTATACATATACTATAATGCATTTTGTTGGATTGGCCTGTACGTCATTGTCTTCTACCTATTGGTATGTGCACAACCTTTGCTTATGTCCTAGTTCATTACAAACATGAATCTGTTTTCCATGCAGTCACTGCCATTTACATGACCATGCTCTCCACAATACAAGCAGTTTTCTGATTCATGCTAACCCCTTTTATAAGTCTTATGTACATGTCTAAAATTCTGAAGAAGCAAGGAAGTATCTCTGTTGGACAAGTGGATTTGGTCTCACTGGTATAATTGTTGGTTAAGTCGATTGTCTTTCAAGAATGCCCTGTATTGCAGAACAAAGAATATTTGGACATTTTGCACACAACATACTTAGGATATAATTTAGCAGAGTCATAAGTACATCCCTAGTGAGCGGTAGACCTGAGATGATTATTTTACGCTCTCTGTTTTTGGACCTGATGGCATACAATAAGCTTTCATAATCATCCCCAATGCCTTATAAAGATTATCCATTACTGTAATTATTATCACCAATGAAAAGACATATCCATTTCCAATATTTTTTTCTGTATTAGTATTAATAGTTGCACCTCTGTGGGATTTTACTTTAGTTTTATATAATCTTCTTGTCATACTCTTTCGATTATTAATGATCCTATGAGAAGAGGTCTGTCTTTAATTATATTGTTGATTTTGACAAGTTGGGGATTCAGATGCATTGCTTGGACGCAACTTCTTGATTTCCATGACTGGACTGACTGCAAGTTTCGTGGCTGATGCATGTAGTATTTGTATTTAATTCATCTTCATGCTGTGGGTAATTTGAGGTTGTCTTTAGTGCAGTTCCTTCTGAACCTGGATTTGATTTTTAGTGAGACACATGATAGTCGGTCTTTATTTGCAATATGTGCTTTAACTGATTTTTGGCTCTGCCCATCTAATACCTATAGAAGAGAGTCGTCTTGTTTAATTGGTGAGGTTGCATCTGTTTGTGTGTATAATCATTTTGTTCTAATAGCTGGTTTCGGTATCGTCTGAGTGCCCCGACAGGCCCTTGTGTTTTGGTCCTTTGACATGTTTATGTACTGTATTGTCTGGGTTTCCTGGCACACTATTTTTGCATCTGGTTTGTCCATTTGAACATTGTGTAGACTCTTTGATTTTAGTGCAGAGAGTTCCTGTTCTAACCTTTCTACTTGGGCCTGGTAGATTACCTATCATTACTGAACACTGCATGGAGGTGCAAGTCTGTTAATGGATTGCGTGGAACTCAAAGGAATTTGTTGCACCTATCATAAACTTGGGTCCTGGAGTTTCTTCCACATTAATTGCAATCTGGCTTACTTCATGTAAAGCTGCGTTACTGTTGACTGGATTTTGAGATCTGTTGGCTTCATGGACAGGTGTTGAAGCCCTTGGATTATGGATGTCTTTTTAATGTCAACTATATCAATAATATTATAGATGTTTTTTAATGACAACTATATCAAGATTATGGATACCATTTTCACGTCTACTATATCAGTCATATTATAGATGTCTTTTTAATGACAACTATATCAGTACTATTACAGATGTCTTTTTAATTCCAAAACTGTATCAATACTATTATGAATGTCTTTTTAATGACAACTATATCAATACTATTATGAATGTCTTTTTAATGACAACTATGTCAAGATTATATATGTCTTTTCCATACCAAGTATATGAAGTATCATATGGATATCATTTTAATGTTAACTGTATCAATGATATTGTGGGTGCATTTTTCAGATCAAATGTATCAGTAATGTTGCCTTTTTCATGCCAACTATATCAGTAATACTATAGATGCTTTTTCATGCCAACTGTGTCAGTAATATTATAGATAATTTGTTCATGTCAACTATATCGATAATGTTATGAATGTCATTTTGATATCAATTTTATCAATAATATTATAGATACTGTATTCATGTCACTATTTCAATATTATTATGTATGTCTTGTTCATGTCAACTATATCAATACTATTATAGATATCATATAATGTTATGGATATTGACATAGTTGATATGACATATCAACTATGTCAATAGTATTATGGATATCTTATTCATGTCAGCTATATCAATAATGGTATGGATGTCTTATTCATGTCAACTATATCAATAATGGTATGGATGTCTTATTCATGTCAACTATATCAATAATGGTATGGATGTCTTATTCATGTCAACTATATCAATAATGGTATGGATGGATTATTCATGTCAACTATATCAATAATGGTATGGATGGATTATTCATGTCAACTATATCAATAATGGTATGGATGGATTATTCATGTCAACTATATCAATAATGGTATGGATGGATTATTCATGTCAACTATATCAATAATGGTATGGATGGATTATTCATGTCAACTATATCAATAATGGTATGGATGTATTATTCATGTCAGCTATATAAATAATGGTATGGATGTCTTATTCATGTCAACTATATCAATAATGTTCTTGATGTCTTATTCATGTCAACTATATCAATAATGATATGGATGTATTATTCATGTCAACTATATCAATAATGGTATGGATGTCTTATTCATGTCAACTATATCAATAATGGTATGGATGTATTATTCATGTCAACTATATCAATAATGATATGGATGTCTTATTCATGTCAACTATATAAATAATGATATGGATGTATTATTCATGTCAACTATATCAATAATGATATGGATGTATTATTCATGTCAACTATATCAATAATGGTATGGATGTCTTATTCATGTCAACTATATCAATAATGTTCTTGATGTCTTATTCATGTCAACTATATCAATAATGATATGGATGTATTATTCATGTCAACTATATCAATAATGTTCTTGATGTCTTATTCATGTCAACTATATCAATAATGATATGGATGTATTATTCATGTCAACTATATCAATAATGGTATGGATGGATTATTCATGTCAACTATATCAAAAATGGTATGGATGTATTATTCATGTCAACTATATCAATGATGGTATGGATGTATTATTCATGTCAACTATATCAATAATGGTATGGATGGATTATTCATGTCAACTATATCAATAATGGTATGGATGTATTATTCATGTCAACTATATAAATAATGGTATGGATGTCTTATTCATGTCAACTATATCAATAATGTTCTTGATGTCTTATTCATGTCAACTATATCAATAATGATATGGATGTATTATTCATGTCAGCTATATCAATAATGGTATGGATATCTTATTCATGTCAACTATATCAATAATGGTATGTATTATTCATGTCAACTATATCAATAATGATATGGATGTCTTATTCATGTCAGCTATATCAATAATGGTATGGATGTATTATTCATGTCAACTATATCAATAATGGTATGTATTATTCATGTCAACTATATCAATAATGGTATGGATGTCTTATTCATGTCAACTATATCAATAATGGTATGTATTATTCATGTCAACTATATCAATAATGGTATGGATGTCTTATTCATGTCAACTATATCAATAATGGTATGTATTATTCATGTCAACTATATCAATAATGGTATGGATGTCTTATTCATGTCAACTATATCAAAAATGGTATGGATGTATTATTCATGTCAACTATATCAATAATGGTATGTATTATTCATGTCAACTATATCAATAATGGTATGGATGTCTTATTCATGTCAACTATATCAATAATGGTATGTATTATTCATGTCAACTATATCAATAATGGTATGGATGTCTTATTCATGTCAACTATATCAATAATGATATGTATTATTCATGTCAACTATATCAATAATGGTATGGATGGATTATTCATGTCAGCTATATCAATAATGGTATGGATGTATTATTCATGTCAACTATATCAATAATGGTATGTATTATTCATGTCAACTATATCAATAATGGTATGTATGTATTATTCATGTCAGCTATATAAATAATGGTATGGATGTCTTATTCATGTCAGCTATATCAATACTGTTATGGATGTCTCATTCATGTCAACTATATCAATAATGGTATGGATGTCTTATTCATGTCAACTATATAAATAATGGTATGGATGTATTATTCATGTCAACTATATCAATAATGGTATGGATGTATTATTCATGTCAGCTATATCAATAATGGTATGGATGTCTTATTCATGTCAACTATATAAATAATGGTATGGATGTCTTATTCATGTCAACTATATCAATAATGGTATGGATGTCTTATTCATGTCAACTATATCAATAATGGTATGGATGTCTTATTCATGTCAACTATATCAATAATGGTATGGATGTCTTATTCATGTCAGCTATATCAATACTGTTATGGATGTCTCATTCATGTTAACTATATCAATAATGGTATGGATGTATGATTCATGTCAACTATATAAATAATGGTATGGATGTATTATTCATGTCAACTATATCAATAATGGTATGGATGTCTCATTCATGTCAACTATATCAATAATGGTATGGATGTCTCATTCATGTCAACTATATCAATAATGGTATGGATGTCTTATTCATGTCAGCTATATCAATACTGTTATGGATGTCTCATTCATGTCAACTATATAAATAATGGTATGGATGTATGATTCATGTCAACTATATAAATAATGGTATGGATGTATTATTCATGTCAACTATATCAATAATGGTATGGATGTCTCCTTCATGTTAACTATATCAATAATGGTATGGATGTCTTATTCATGTCAACTATATAAATAATGGTATGGATGTCTTATTCATGTCAACTATATCAATAATGGTATGGATGTCTTATTCATGTCAACTATATCAAAAATGGTATGGATGTCTTATTCATGTCAACTATATCAATAATGTTCTTGATGTCTTATTCATGTCAACTATATCAATAATGTTATGGATATCTTATTCATGTCATCTATATCAATACTATTATAGATGTCTTATTCATGTCAACTATATCAATAATGTTGTGGATGTCTTATTCTTGTCAACTATATAATTTCATATAATATTATCTCACCTAGACAAAATATTAGCTTCACCAGTCACCACTGTAATCATTAATTATTTTGCAGAAAGTTGTTGTTGTTGTTGTTGTAGGGTTTAACGCCATTTTTCAGCACAGGATAGGGTATTCATGGCGGCCAGTATTGATGGTGGAGGAAGAACCCGGGAAAACCCCTGAAAGAACCACCGACCCACGAGAAGTTACTGGCAAGTTTTATCACATGCCCACATAGGCTGAATCTGAGACTTGAACCCACGCAGACAGAGGTGAGATGGCAGTGATCCGTAACGGAGAGCGCTTTAGACCACTCGGCCTCTCGGGGCCCTCTTGCAGAAAGTAAGTCATGACTAAGCAAATCTTGAGAACAAAATGATGGCCCATTTTGTTTAATAAAGGATATTTTGCAAATTGTTTCTTTTTACATTTTAACTGTTAGTAGCTTTTTTTAATAAAAATTGGTTGACGTTAAACCACCTACATACCTACCTACCTCTATTCTGTGATAATATACTAGCTGTTAAACATTATAAAGAACATTCTTTTCTTTTTGCCTTTAAAAATTATATAGACAAAATATATATTGTTGCATATGAATATGATCTGTAATTCAAAGTAATTATGAAGACATAGTTGTAATTTTTGTGGTGACATCATTGCCAGTGTAAAGATTTAGAAGTATACGCTGTCAGGTTCTTTTCTTTTCATGTTTCACAAATTTGGGTGAAGGTAATTTAATATTATTGTACTATTTTTACTTGTGTATTGAACAGCACCATGTGTTTTTGTCATTGATGATCATGACATCAAATGATGCAAATGGAAATTACTCATTATTCTATAATTCATATGAGATAGTTCTTCATTGTATGGCACATGATGCCATAAATGATCTTTCCCCGTCATATTGCTATTCTTGTTGTCACATGTTCATAACATCATTATCTTGTACATGTCCAAATGTTAAGTTGTTAACATGCTGCAGTCAAAATAGCATTTGCACAATTCTAAGGCAACTGTTTATATTTGTTTCAAAATTATTGAATGAAGCAATTACGTACCTTTGATTTTATTAATATTTAGTTTTATGAACCCAAAAAGCTCATGAATTTGATTTTCACAGAAGTCATTATTAGTTTTACTTGTTTATAAATAAATTAAGCATCATATGTACATCAAAAAGTGTCTAACATTTTTTTTGTTGATCTTCGGATTTTTCTAATAGTTTTCAGTATAAAATTACTATTCTTGTATATTTGTCTTTTTCAGTGTTCTTGATCAGTCTTTGTAATCCTCCCTTGGTGGTTGCCATATCTCAGTGCTTTCAGTACTTAGTTATTGCCAGAACCAGCATTTACTAGTGAATAAGTGTGGTGTCAACGATGGTCATACACCTTGGGAATTACTGTTGCTGTCGCAGCGGTGTCTGTAGTGAGGTTGTGACATAGTCAATGGCACAGATGAGGGAAGCTGAGGTATGTATCTCACTTGAAATAGCATTGACTATATTTTCATTATTAATGCTAACTTGTTTGGGAAGTAGCTTGATGTACTTGTGTCCCATGAGTCAAAACATATTCTTCAAATAAAATACTGTATATAACATTTGTTGTCTTTATCCCAATATACGGCGGAAGAAATTAATTTATGTCATTGTTTCAAAGATCAGGACTTAAAAATGCACTACTGTCTTAGGATACAAAAGCATAATCTGTAGTTGTTATGTTGTGTACGGCGTATTATGGAAAATTACATGGACAAAAGCTTGTTAATTTATCTTTTGACTTTTTATAATCCAACTTCAAGCAAGTCCCACTCAGAGGGGGGTGGTCCATGTCTTTCAAAATCCAAACAAAACCAGGAATGTGTGCAAATTTGTCTGGGACATGTATGATTATTGTTAATTTTTGTCATTTCCAGCAAAAACAATGAAGCAATCTTCAGTATAGAAATTGAATTTTACTCATTCATTTTGCTGCACAAATATATTGAGTCAAACAGTTTTGCACCAGAATTGGACGTATTAGATTCTTCACATTTTTGGCCATACATCAGAGCAATTTTGGCTTCTGAATTAATAACAAAATACAAAACTAGATAGATAAAGCTAACAAGAACTTGTATGTGATCTAACACTAACTCTTCTGCATTTTAAAATGTAATTTTGGTGAGATTTGGAAAAGATAAAGCTTATTCATGTGAGTAAACTTTCTTGTGTGAACTTGTCAAGTTCTGAAATGTTCACATCAGCATTTGGTGACTGATGTTCGGAAGTTTTCAACTGGTAACTAATGATGACATACAAAAGGGGTGGTCACATAAGTTGCAACCAAGAGTCTCATGTGAGGTTTTCAGACTTGGTATAATCTGGCTAAATACATCTAACAGTTTATTTAAGAAAATTTTAATGCAAGATCACGTTTGAGATTTTCAAGCTAAAACTTTCTGCAAGTTAGTTCGTCCTTCTATTGAGCATTTTATGGGCTTTTTTGCAACAAATTTGATGTGAGGTGTATGAGTAAAGACTTATTTAATTATCATGATCACTTGGAACTTGTCAGATTCTTATGTGTTCCATACAAGTGGGTTGGTAAATCTATACAAGATTGATAGGGCATCTTTAAACTGGGATGAAGTTTTATGTTTAGCATTCAGATCATTGTTTTTTATTGTAGAGCCACCCGAGTTAGCATGTCAATGTTTCATGAGCAGTATTGCCCAAAAACTTAAGTGAAAAAAAAATCAACAACCTAGGTCACTATGACACACTCCAGTGACCTACAGTAACCTTTTTGTGTTTATCAGTTTCTTAGACACTTTTACCTGCAGAATCATGCAAGCCCATCAAAAGTTTTTTTTTTTCAGAAATCCTGGGATTTTATTTAGTAAGTTGATTAAGCGCACGGTCAAAACTTTTTGGAGTTTAACAATGGACTGCGGTCAGCAAATTTAGATTATAACTTTTTTTAAATGTTAAACAGTGTTGACAGCTTATTAAAGTTAAAGTTTAAAACAACAGTGTCATGAGAAAAAAGTTTTGAAAATATATAAACATAGCCATTTTTTGGTATTAAGTGTCATAAAGTCACCACATGAATATTAAATATCAAAAGACATTTAGATAGCCATTCCCATTTTTCTTGACCTATGTATCTCAAGCCTTTTGTTATGCTAATTTTTCCCCTTATCTCGACCCCAGTTAAGTCACTAACCCTGTAATGTCAGACATAATTTTCTATTTGAAGTAACATGTGGACCAGCTTATTTTGCCTGAAGTGCAACATTTAGTGCCCATTTTGGAGATATTGTACAAGAAATGATCAGCAAAAGTGATAGATATTCATGCACAATTTCAGTCAGTTACATTTGGTTACTAGCCAGAAGTCAACAATAACAAAAGAAACTAATTTTTAAAAGTGCAATCCTACATTTTGTGAAATTGAAATTTTTAAAAAGTGGGTATGGACAATACAGCAGAACAATGCGCATCAACTTTTTGCTGACTACTGAAGTCAACACTCCAGTGTCATGTTTACTGGAAGAAGTGTTCGCTAAAGTACATGTACCACTAACGTTAATTAATATATCATTATATGTTGTTACGAGTATATGCTCTTAAAATAAGTAAAAGAAAAGAGTGAAGACAACAAGCTTTGTAAAATTTGAGAAAAATTTATTTCCCTAGAAAACAAAGTGAAAAATAGGATAAAATCTTATGGTATTGAGAATTAAATCCAAAAATAATCCATGAATTAAAAACACATGTCCTAGTAATAAAATGTACTGAATAAAACTCAGTTCAAGTCCCAAAGAGATCCAGATTTGAAGGCGATGACGAAGTGAAGTGCTGATGTGTCAACATTCTCTTGTTGAATCACAGAAATAATATTCCAGGTTTGAATTCAGTATAAATTCCAATGAATGCCGTTATCCAAGAATTTTCTCAGACCACTTGTATTTTCACTTGAATTCAATAATTTGAAGAAAATAAAATTCAGCCCAAACTGGCCACAGTATAACACAACTTAAAGTGCCAGATCTTATAGCACGACTGATAAAATCCTAACATTCACAAGATACTATAGTTCTCTGCCTGACCTAAGGTCACATTAACATTAACATTTTCTAAAAACAACCATTACCTAATGGAAAATAACCTTCTTGAATGATCTAATGAGCCTTGTTTATTTACAACACAATGACCTATACAGTTCAGTTGGGTGTCGCCCAAAGCCTGACCCTGATCAATATATTTACCATTCTTTTTTACCTGAATAATAATTTGGTTAATAAGCACATACAAAAAGAGTGTAATGAAGCTATTTTTAGCTGTTTACATAGATGAAATAAAAAAAATTAAAACGTCAATCACGTCAAGCAGAAATGAACTCAATTTTGGACAAGGTCAAGTCCAGTAAACAATGTTACATTACAATAACATGTAATGAAATAAAACAATAAAACTAACAGATAAACAATGAAATTAAATATACATAACACTTCCCATCATAAAGAAAAAGAAAGATTTGTGCAATAAAGCTTTCTTTTTACAATTAGCCTAATGTACAAGTGGTAAAAAAGCATAAGATTAAATCTTATGAATTACACAAAGTATACACGAAACAATATATTTCTATTCGCGTGAAAGTGCATCTTCTATTAAATTGTCTTTTCCCTTGATGTGCCTGATAGCTATATTATCTTCCTGTAACAACAAACTCCACCTTAATAATCTCTGAGTTTTGTTTCTCATCTTGCCGATGAAAGTGGTGGGAGGGGTTGTTGTAACGTAGCCCTCTTTGTTAGAGAGGTGGTTACTTGGATTTGACTGGCGTTATCTAGAGGATGACCTCCCTCGATATTATAGCCTGGTGGGAGTGGAAAGACCGAATTTGAACAGAGAACTGAGGGAGACTATTGAAAAGAAATAATGCAATATGAACCCCCTTAGACAAGAAAAATAACAAATTTAATCAAAACAAATTAATAGCGACAATTCCAATTCAAGTTAAGTTACGTCAACAGAATTTAATAGCAGTGTCTAATTTGGATTTATTTAATCATAATAACGAGTGGTGAAAAGAGCGCAATGTCCATGGGTGATTGCATCACCTTCCTCCCTTAACAGTGTATCAACGTCTTCCTATTCCCTCGAGCCTTCCTATTCTCTAAGCATTTACTGAAAGAAATTAGTGGGATGCGAAGTGGTAAGAGTTCATCACCGTTAAGCATGGTGGAAGAGACCTAACTGATCTGAAGCATTATGTTTCAAAACACAACTAGGAAATATCATATTGCTTACATTAACTACTCTATAAATGGAAATTTGTATAAATTTTATATATTTATTGCTTTGATATGAACCAAAGTGCAAAAAGCTCCACCTAACATGGTCAAATCTACACACCGTTTCCCCCTCCCCCCTTGGCAACAGTTAATATACCTGAATGTGTTTAATATCCCACTGAAAGTCACTCTGTGGTTTAAAAAGGTGTTAATTTTGATTGTTATCCACAAATAGAATCATATGATTGCATTTATAGTAAAGTTAATTGTACTTGCATATGTGGAGTCACTGTATTGCTGTGGCTGTCTATAGGACTCACGGTACTAATTCAGCTCACATAGTAAACCTATGCAAAGACCATGATATTAAAAATTCATTAACTTAAAATTTTTGACTGCTCATGATCCAACCTATATTTTATCAGTATAGATGAAACCGGGATGTCAGCTTCTCTGTAGAGGAAAGGATATGAGCCGCGGCATTTTCTGGACCTGCATGTGTTTGAAACATGTGCCTTCAATTCCGCACCAAAGAGTCAATTGCTAATTTTAGCAACGAGTGTTCCAAACTCAAGACTGTTAAAGGACTGAAATTCCATCAATAAAACACTGTCTCTATTTTCTTCACATGCAACTAGGATAATCTCTCTCAAGATTCATTTTCCTAAAACATAACTATATTATTTACCAACCCTGGTGAGCCAAGCCCGTATATACTCTATTTTATGTTCACCTATTTCCAGGCTGGTTCCCATTTTTCCATATCATTAGTACCGTGTGTCCTTAACCTCTCAACCATTATTCGAAGGCAGTTGGACTAGCGGGCAGGTTATCAATATTGTTACAATAAGAACGGTGTGCAAAATGCCTAAAACTTGTGCTGCTGTGGGTTGCAAAAATCACAAGATGATGGGGAAAAATTGTCATTCTTTACGTTTCCAAAACACTTGGAAAGACAGGAAATGTGGTTGTCAGCACTGAAAAGGGACAAGCTAGACGGAAAGCAATGGGAACCAACTAAACACTCACTTATTTGCGCTGATCATTTCATCACAGGTAAGTTTTTCCTTTTACAATAATTAATTTAATACAGTATAATCATCTACATGTTTTATTTTAAAGTCTATTACCAGGACCGGAAAGGGTGGTCTGCTACCCACCCCCCAACTTACCCGCGCGCGCGCGCACACACACACACACACACTTCACTTGAAATTTGGCCTATGTTTTAGTCTTGGGCAGGTTTGTTGGGTGCTATAGACATATTGAGTGAACAGACAAACTTTTGCTTTGTTGCCCTTTCGAGGAAAGTCAGGACCATTTTGCAAATTGGAAACCCCCCCACCCCCACCCCTTAACGTTGGACATGTCCCGGCCCTGATGAAAGGAAAACAAAAATCATTAAGCCACATATCATCAGCATTACTGATACTATTCTGCTATTTATACTACTAATCCCTTAATTTGCATAAAATGTGCAATTTTTACATTATTAAATTACAGAAAGACATTATAATATTATTTTATTTTCCTTTGATGTTATTGACACACTCATGCTCACCCATAAACACAAAACATATACTGTCAAACCTTTCTTGCTTGCTACAAAGTGTGCCTACATATAACACTAAGTTTTAATTAAATATAAGTATTTTTCTGTTTTTTTGTGACATTGAATTTTTTAAGAATGTGACTATTAATAAATGTTATCTTGTGTCATGTTTGCGAGAAACGTACAGATTTATTAATATATTAATCATAACTCCTGAACTCTGCAACTGATGACCAGTCTTTACTCACAAAAATGTAACCTAGAACCCGTGCACCATTATAATTCAAGTACATACGTATTTAGACAAGTTACTACCCTACTGCCACATGAAGATCCAGATCACCCTGATTACATACCCTCAGTGTTCGAGTTTGCCACAGAAATGCAAAATATGTACAGCAAAAGAAGAAGGTGCGCTATGAGAAGAAAGTGAAACGGAAAATTGAGTTTGAATCGATTGCAACATCAAGCAAGAAGGTTAAGGAGTCTCCGGAGGAGCTGAACATTGCCGTACTAGGCTCACCAACACCCACACAACAAACACCCAAGACAAATACTTGTGGCATGTCCCCAATATCACCCTGGGGCTCTCCAGATTCATCATCAAACATTAAAAAGATCTGCACACAATCGCTGCCACGAATTGTGATGCAACTACCACTAACACCATTTGAACGAGAAAAAACTTAAACTGAAATGTGCAGTTTGAGAGCAGATTTCAACATCAGGTGCAAGATTTACGAACCAAAATTTAAACAGTTAAGCTTTCATCAAGACTGATTGAAAATAATGATAACAAATCCATATTTTATACTGGAATCAAGTGGGATATATTTTTTATATCATTTTTCAGTTTTATGCAATCATTTACCAACAGAACACCACTAGCCAACAAATTATCCTTGCAAGATCAGCTATTTGTAACATTGGCAAACTACAACTTGATATGCCGTTTGAATATCTCGCAGATCAGTGTGGCATTTTAATATCAACTTTGTTTTGGAGATGGATAAATAATTCAAGTGCAAAGTTAGACTTTCTTGTTCATTGACCAGACAGAGAAACCGTAAGTAAAACGTTGCCAAGTGTCTTCTGTAACAAATTTCCTAGACTTACATGTATAATTGTCTGCTTTTAAATATTTATTGAAAGACCCAAAGAGTTTGACGCACGAGCCAAAGTTATTCCAATTATAAAAAGCGCAGCACAGTCAAAATATTTATTGGCTGCAGTCTACTGGGATCAGTGATCATTTTTTCTACAGTTTAGGGAGGCAGAGTTTCTGACACAGAGATTGTACGGTCATCAGGGTTTACTATATCTGTTCTTCCCAGGTGGATCTTATCTTGCGCAAACACCTGGTTAAATTGTACAAGGAAATTAACCAACTCATTTGTCTGGGAGTTATCCAGATTCTTTGCCGACCGTTCAAGGAAGTCTGCAAGATGCTGTGGCACCATGCTAGTCTGAGAATATGGAAACACTGATTTTGTTATCAACAGTCACAGCCTGACACGTCTCTGCCACATACTTCTCGTACACTTTAACTGATCTCAGGTGTTCAAATCCACGGATAAACTAGCCTGATGAGCTCAGGTGATAAAATTCACACATACACTGACCTGATACACTCTGGTGTTCAAATCCACGCATACACTGACCTGATACTCAATCATTACCAGTCAATCTATTCTAAAATTTAAACAGAATATGTATGCCTCCAGTGGATGGAGCATTACTGTAAGGATGAAAATTTCTGTCGATCTTTGAAAAATATATTAATTCGGGCTAGAGAACAATTCAATAGATTTATGGGGACAGGTGCATGTTAAATCGCTATACAGCAATGATTTCTAAAGTTTGTGTCGGGAGAGGAAGTTATTCTTAATTAAGCCTTCGTTTACTTAACCGTTAGACGACTAGACTATATCGGAATTGTCAGAAGCTGAGTTTTTCCAGATCTGTTGTTTGTACGTATGTAAGTGACGCTGACCACAATTTTGGCGCTTAGTTATAAAGACGGTAAATATATTTAATCCTGATCGGTTATGCTAAAAAAGGGGCGCGGTTTCCACACAAATATTCTTAGGGTTAAGTTGTCCTTATCGAAAAAATCTAGTCAGTCTGCAATTTTCGTGCAAGACAGAACATATAAAGGACGCCGATAATGAATTTGGAAGGAATTCTCTCGTAAAACATTGGTC
This sequence comes from Sinohyriopsis cumingii, assembly GCA_028554795.2. NCBI lineage: Eukaryota > Metazoa > Mollusca > Bivalvia > Unionida > Unionidae > Sinohyriopsis > Sinohyriopsis cumingii. The sequence continues at coordinate 32,678,511 of CM068841.1, read as the reverse complement.
AAGGGACCTGATGTCTGGAAAGTCAACGGACACAACTTGGCGGTAGAAGCGAACAAAGCTTGAAAGCACAAGGTATTTGCGTCAGTATTGCTTGAATTTAATTGTTTATACTTGCATGAATTTATTTGTTTAAATCCGTAGACCAATAGTCTCGATATGAGTATAACTGAGTTCACGTATCTGAATCCGTTCAATGATCTTATTTATGAATTTTTCGTCTTGATTGTTATAGGAATCTAAAGATTTCATGCATTACTTTAGTTGATACGAGTTACGAGCATCCGTTTGAATTCACAGATCTTAGATTTTTCAGGTATGATAAAGACTTGAATATGTGTATTCGCTAAAAAAAATAATGTAGGCGATGTAATGAATTTCATTCATTTATTTGTGTAATTGAGACGAGGACGGAAAAGTTACGTCTCGTGTAATGTTAATGGAAATCTGATGAAATCGCCATTAGGAAGTACATTAATCTTGCGAAACTAGGTTTGTTTATGGTCTGCCACGTTTAGCTTGAACAGACAGCCTTTGATCTGTTAAAATTCCGATAAAACGATATCTGACATAACGAGAGGGGAGTAATGATCTGTTCCAAGTTAGACAACTGACAGACGATTTAGGTTGCTTCTGTTTATTTGAAAGGGGAAATAGCTCCACAGACGTATCCACTGAAGTATCCACTTACCTACTTATCCATGTATCTACGTACTTACGTATCCACCTACCCACACAAAGTTTGATGGCCGAAAAGAGGCGAGACAGTAGGGAAGTCGGAAAAGGGATAAAAGTTTAAGGATCTAGAAGACCACCATCGTGACAATGGAGTGGACCGGCATAAGCAGGTTATGACATTGTACATGGCAATGACTTCGATCGTACACTCGATTATACGATGAACCAATTCTATCATTTAAACAGATCGGTTATTTAGAGAAATATATTTGTTTTTGAAATTCGGTGAAAGATTTATTCCCAAAAGAAGTGTATCTTCCTAATGTAATGTATTATCCCAGATGTTTATGTAACTGATTTTTTTCTTCTCATGTACGGGGGCTCGTGTCATTCTGTTCTATACATCTGTTCAGATCTCTATTTATTCCATCTATAAGTTTCACACTTTAATATTTACTCGATCCGGGTAACAATACCGAGGGCGAGTAACAATACCGAGGGCGATCACTCTCTAGATAACGATAGCCAAATAAAGCGGACACCTTGTAAGAAGGTACAATCTCACAACACCACCGCCAGTAGCACCGCTACAATTACATATGTCCATATATCACGTTACGTCAGTTCCATCAGGAAGTTTGTTTCCAAATAATAACTTTAGAAGGATTGCGTGGATTGAAACCCAAATCGATCTAAGCCTTCCCCTAAGGATGACCTAAATTTTTAATCCCATTTTCACCAGACTTTGAGCCAATTATTACTCCTGTATCTGTTCTACAAGTGCATCATATTGGTCGGGTCGCCAGGTCATACTGACACAGGTGTGATCTGAGTTTGAATTATCAGTTATATTATTCTGCTATTAATGTCCTAATTTAAGACTGCATTGGGGACATTTTCAGTCGACAAATAATATCAAAGTTTAAGACAGCAATTTGGATATGAATAGGCACACAATAATGTCCGAATTTGGATATTATAAGCTAAACACTACAAGAACGAGTTCCATGACGAGATAACGTGTTCGTGAACTCGATTGCTTCCTAATTTGTTCACATCACAACTGATATGTTGGATCATTTTTAAGGAAAAATGCCTGTCTAATATTTATATTCGTGAATAGACAAAATATTTTATACTTACAATTTTAATGTAATCCAGCATTTTAAGCCCTCTTACGATTTCATTGGTATTGAGTACTAAACTGAAATGGCAAATCCCTTTTTGGGCCATGATTACCCTTTTTGGGGGATGATTATAGTAGAAGACACCAGAAAACCTACCTAAATGTCTCTACGATATTCGTGCATAACATATTTTCATAAAATAACAAGTATGGAATGCAGATACAAGTGCTATTAAACATGCAGATGGTACTAAAAGTATACCCAGTTAGTTGCCATCAATTGTCGAACGGGTGAGAAAGTTGGGTGACATGGTTGTCATAAGATGAAGCCGGGTTGAGACTGGATTAGTAAAGACACCCAAAGCAACTGCGTTAATAAGATGTTTATTTATAAACGCAAATTAAATATTAACAAATCTGACACCATTATAAACAAAAAGATAAGGAAAATTTTGAAGTTCCTAACATGGAACTATCAGCAACAAGTAACTCAACGAGAAAACTCAAACATGAATTTAACAAATGGAATTTTAAACAAACGTGAATTTCGTCCTATCACCGATCAACAAATAAAAGTATATGATCTACACCCCAATATAAACAAGGTCTTATTAAGCACCAAGGGATATATATATGAATTTATGAATCTATCGATCGTTCATATAAAGATATTACAATGGGAATGCATGTAATATATTATATATATATATATATATATATATATATATATATATATATATATATATATATATATATATATATATATATCGTGGCGCCCATTTGACGTCCAAGATGTTTCTCCGGTTCTACTCACTCTAGTCAATGGTCAAAGAAGCGCCCACGCATGGTCCGCCCCTCTCAGTATGTTGAAGGATCCCTCGAGAGCCATCACATTCAACACAGACCCGATGGTCGCGAAGCTTTGGTCCCTCGCATCGAGAACACCAGTACACTCTTCCTAACCAACGTCACCAGACACAGTGTACACGTCACAAGAAACCACAAAGAGTTCTGTGACTCCACGTTACCAAACCATATATAAGGCAGCTAAAATTATAACAACTAAACCGTGTAGTTCATATGACACGGTTAAGTACTTCTGCATTGATATATGTTGCGCATGCGCGCACATGAACTCGTTATCCATTACATTAATTGTTCAATGCATGCACCAGGCTATAGTATTTCTAATATCATGGCGTTGTATAACCTAGGTATTTACTCTCTGTAGAATTTAGAATAAATTCTAAAACATCTAACATATGAAACAATTCTGTCAAATAAAACGAATAGCAATGAAGAATACAAACTTAAATTTCAATACCTCTACAGCTGGAGATTTGCTGCCGTAAAGAGGTAAGGAAATAGAGGGAATTTGCTCTATATGAATACTAGTTGTGACAGATATGAGCAGCTAGGTACTTATGTGTTCACTGCAGGCAATTTGCACACGCAGTATGGGTTGAGTCGCGCTCAGTATTTCGAAATAACTAGAGCCGAAAAAAATAAACCACCCTCGGGTGACGCTGTACGCGGCAATGAAACCCGAATAGTTTTTTGATCACATATTCATATTTATATAAATCATACACAATTTTGTGACATTACCTCCCCCCTTAAATAAAGTGGAAACACTTTTAGAAAAACACGGAATTGAGCCAAAAATACAAACTGAAACGTAATTTATATTTGTAACAAAAAAATGCAAAATCACACTCTGCGTAAGTAATCGGCCCCTACGTTTTCCGACCCTCTGATTGCTTCGATCCGGAAACGATATGGCTGCAGAGTCAATGCCCAACGCATCAATCTTGCGTTGGCAACTTTTGCCTTGTTCAAATATATGAGAGGCTGATGGTCCGTTTCAAGGACAAATTCCCTTCCGAAAAGGTACGTGTGGAATTTACATATACCCCACGCCAATGCCAAAGACTCCTTTTCGATCACGGAGTAATTTTGCTCCCTAGGCAGCAATTTCCTACTAGCATAAGCAATGGGTAATGTTACCCCGTCTTGCTCTTGTAGCAAAACTGCTCCTAATCCCATGTCGGAAGCATCAGTTCTCAATATAAACGATTTGTTTAATTCTGGCAACTTTATGATCGGTGCACTTATCAATCAATCTTCCTTTAAGAGCGTTAAAAGCTCTTTCCTGGCATGAACCCAAGAAACTTTAGTGGGCTGCCCCTTCCTAGTTAAATCCGTCAATGGACTAGCTATAGCAGCGAAATTTGGAACGAACTTCCTATAAACACTTATCAACCCAAGAAACGATCGTATCTGTTTCTTGGTTTCTGGCCTAGGAGCGTCTTTGATCGCTTCAATTTTGCCAGGGTGTGGTTTTACTTGCCCTGACCCACTTACTAGATGACCCAATCATTCCAAGTTAGAATATGCTATACTACGCTTGGAGGGTCTCGCTGTGAGATCTGCCTTGTGGAGTCTGTCAAACAGATTGACTAATAAATTAACATGCTCTTCCCAGGTATGCGTATATACAAGAATATCTTCGAGGAAACTATCTACGTTATTCATACCTCTCAACAATTTTCGCATAAGACGCACGCACGACGCACCGGCGTTAACCAAACCGAAAGGCATAACCTTAAACTGGTAAAGACCTTTAGGGGTCGCGAATGCCGTTAATACACATACATTTTCAGCGATGGGCACCTGCCAATATCCTTTTGTTAAATCTAATTTAGAAATGTACTGGTGCCCTGTCAATTTTGAAAACAAACCCTCATGTCTGGCATCGGTTCAGCATCAAACATGGTGACTTACTCAAAATTTCCTTGACCTGCCGACGCTGACCTTCAGGTAATTCTGGGCACACGCTGACTATCTCTATTCCCTCTTTTCCTAAAACCATGGGGTATTCAAGGGGAGTTCCTGTGTTGGGGTGTAATTGCGGTTCGTCACTCGACTCATCTTCTATGACCGCAATACATACAACGTTCAAAACTCCCTTTTCAACAGTTTGATCAGGTCTCTCCACGTATCGCTTTAACATATTGGCATGAAATATTCTCGACCTACCTTCCTTGTCGATTTGGTAGTCCATTTCACCCTTGACCTGACTAGAGCCGAAAAAAATAAACCAGCCTCGGGTGACGCTGTACGCGGCAACGAAACCCGAGTTCATTTTTGATCACATGTACATATTAATATAAATCATACACAATTTCGTGACAATGGTTTAACTCAGAAGCCTACTGTCGTGGGCTCTCTCTTTCTTAACTCTTTAAAAAAAAGACTTGTTCAAAGATCGACTACAGCAACAAAGACAACGACAACGACAACGCTTGGTTCTCTCAGACAGTAGTGGACTCATGTATAACGGGCACTGCAAACACACTTAGACACGTAAAAAGTTTGTTACACGGAAGGTTCTCTCTACCTTGCGAATCAAACACTTGCATGAGTTTGGCTGGAAGTACCTTTTATCCCCTTTTCCAAGTTCTTCAAGACAACAGTCGTTGTCAACTGGTAGTTCCCATAACACGCAGACTACCAACAATGTTCCTCTAATGGGTGAATCGGATGTATGTTAGGTTTCGCTCTACCGTTTCGTACTTTGCAAAATGGTTTGATTTTTAAAGAAAACGAATTTCCCAGGTTTTCATTGGTTGTTTTGGTTGTTTATAAAACAAAAAGACCTTTCATATGTTACCTGTTGTTACAGTGACTTTTAACTCCCGTTATTTTGTGTATGATTTTTAGTCGTAATTTGGGTTATAGAGTATCAAGCTTGGCTTTACTTCAGTTGCGCTCCTTCAAAAGACTGAAAGCTCCACTTAGTCATTTTCACTTCCCGGACTTCAAAGGTAAATTGGAAAGAAAGAAAAAAAAATACAAGGAAAGATAATCGATAACTTTCGTCTAGTAATTATATATATATTTTATTATATGTTTATTGCCTTTTTCCAGTTATTATTGTTTAATGGTAAAGGCAAATTGTTTTACATATTTAAATAAATGCTAAAGTTAGTTTATGTTGGAATATTCCAAGTTTAATTCTCGAGGACATGGGAGCAGCCATTAGGCCTTCTAGCTGTTGTCTGTTGTAGTAATCGTGTTTTCATAACACCTCGTATAAAGAAATTTCGATCACACTAAATGAAATGCATGTTGTTATGTATATTTTATTTAATTATATCTGATTTAATATATATTTATTTCAATTTAATTGTTTTTCAGTTTTAATTTTTTGTATTTTTCATTACATGATATTGTAATGTAAATTTATTCACTAAAAATGATACTTTTTTTTAGAAAATAGTTTGACCTTGACTGTTAGTTTATAAACACCAAGTGTTGATCTAAATCCTGACCTTATTTCAGAATGTATATCAACCTTCATAAACAAGTTCTATTTTATTTAAAATGATTGGTTGTTTCTAAGGTCATGATGGGACTTTGTCTTTAAGATGTAAACAATGTTTTTAATTTTTTATTTCTCAGAGTAAAAATGATTGGTTTTCGTCAGGGTCATACTGGGTAAACGTGATCTGTAACAAGTACTTGCTTCTGTAACATTCCAGAGGATGATCACGTGACCCCTCGTTTACGTTTTAGAAAGACCATATAACCCATATTTTGGAGAATTATTCTCAGTAGAAGCTGGGCTGTTAAAATGTTAGTTGTGTGTTGTGCTGTTTGGAGTTATTTCAAATTACTTGGTTTGGAGTTATTTCAAATTTCTTGGCTTCAGAAGGATTAATTCTGTTATTTGTCTGGAAAATACGTGTGCTCATGTAATATTGTGGAACAAGGATATTTCTTTTATAAAAATTTATTCAGCCATCAGAACCCCGAGTGCTAATTCTAGTTTCTACAAGGAACTGTAGACTTCAACACTACAGATTGCAGCAGCATACGTCATAGTCTTCGATCTTGGATTTATCGTCGGGATTCGAACGTGAAATCAGTAGAACATTTTGTTATTAGGACTACTAAGATTTTGTTCTTGAATTATTCTTGGATTATTTTTGGATTTGATTCTGTAAAACTGTAAGTTCTTATTTTATTTTCATTTTTACGGAATTTTTCCAGGGAAATAAGTTATTGTATAATTTTCAAAGTTTGCTATTTTCACTCTTTTTTTTGTGTTTACTGTTTATTCGAGCCTAAACATGTGACATAAGACTGTTTGCAAAATACATAGAAGTTCACCTCATATCACTTCCGGTTTCAGAAGTATTAAATAAATGCCGACCCCAAAGTAAATGCCGATTATGGGGTTACTTAGCATGTTGATCAATAGTGTCATTATTTCCTGTGCACACATCCAATGAGGATTCAAAGATTTTTATTATTTTTTTCTGTGCAAAAATCCAATGTTGATCTAAAAAGTGTCATTATTTCCTCTGTACAGATCCGATTTTGATACAAAGAGGTTTTATTATTTCCTATGCGCAAATCCGATGTTGATACAAATAAGTGTCATTATTTCCTCTGTACATATCCGATGTTGATAGAAAGAAGCGTCATTATTTCCTCTGTACAGATCCGATTTTGATACAAAGAGGTTTTATTATTTCCTATGCGCAAATCCGATGTTGATACAAATAAGTGTCATTATTTCCTCTGTACATATCCGATGTTGATAGAAAGAAGTGTCATTATTTCCTCTGTACAGATCCGATGTTGCTAAAAGGTGTCATTATAACCTCTCTGCAGATCCGATGTTGATACAAATTGTCATTATTTCCTCTGTTCAGATGCGATGTTGATCCAAAAAGTGTCATTATTTCCTCTGTACAGATCCGATGTTGATACAAAGAAGTGTCATTTCCTCTGTACAAATCCGATGTTGATACAAAGTGTCATTATTTCCTCTGTACAGATCCGATGCTGTTCCAAAACTGTCATTATTTCCTATGTACAGATCCAATGTTGATAAAAAGTGTCATTGTTTCCTGTGTACAGATCCGATGTTGATACAAAGAAGTGTCATTATTTCCTCTTTGTAGATCCGATGTTGATCCAAAAAAGTGTCATTATTTCCTATGTAGAGATCCGATGTTGATACAAATGTGTCATTATTTCCTATGTAAAGATCCAATGTTGATCAATATTATCACTATTTTCTATGTACAAATCCGATATGTCGGCCTTTCGTTGCGCACAATAAAGAATGTAGTATTAAAAACTCAAAAATGCATAACGGCAAAGTCATAAAAAAATCAGAAAAAAATCAGATTTGTGTTGGAAACTTTATATAGATTGGAATAATTGTTTAGTTTTTAGACACAATGCATAAAAAAGTTCTTGTTTAAATATACAGTTCTGATTCTTTTTTTAATTTGTATTTTTCGCTGGAATCAGAAAAACGTTTGAAGAAATTATCCCGAACATTCTTTACCCTTTCCCTCAAAGCACTTGGGCGATTCTGAAATTATAAACAGAAAAAGCTGAAAATCACTTGTTCATTTCCAAGACTCTAATAGTAGTATAAGGGGGCGCTTTACGGACAATGGGAATTAGCATTAAAAACACCCTTGGGTCACTTTACGGACAAGGGAAATTTAACATGGAGAAAAATCGTGGGTCACTTTACGGACAAGGGAATTTAACATGGCAATAAATCGTGGGTCACTTTACGGACAAGGGGAATTGAACATGGCAATAAATCGTGGGTCACTTTACGGACAAGGGGAATTGAACATGGGATTTTTTTTTTTTTTAAAAAGTTTTTTTAAATTTAAATTTAAATTTAAATTTAAAAAAGGGGTAGGCAATTCAAAGACTATCTCTTTTCGAGAAATATGGCTGGCCCTGAAAAGGGCCTTTGGGTTTTATGTTAATGTATTCATTAACATAAATGGCACCGCATTGGTCTTCTTCTTGTCCTTAGGCTGCGTCTTACTGTTGGTCCGTACATCAGCACTCTTTTCAGGCATCCTTGTCTTTCGACGTAGATCCTACGTATCCACAGGCTGGTGTTTGTCCTGTGGACAACGGTCCACTTGGATCGGACATACATGAGCAAGTCTGTCCGAAACATCATGGAAGACACAAGGGTGGATGACTCAACTGTAGTCCACATCTTGAAGCGACGAGAACAGGTGAATCAATGCATTGAACGGCGCTTATTTATAGGGACAGAAAGGATTGAAACGGATTGAGTTCATTCACCAATCCGAACACGCGTTACAGAATTCAGTCAGCTCGCATCCAATCCGAAGAGAGCAGTCTGTGACGTCACGTAGTCAATATAGATTCGCTAGCGCTTGTGTGCAGTCAATCTATGCGACAGTGATTCAACATGACGGAAACTCAGAAAACGATCCATTGGGGTGCACCAGCAGGGGAGACTGCCCAAGGGAACCCGGACTTACTTTCAGAAGAGGTGAATTGGGATTTTGTGGATTTTCTCTCCTCGCAAGAATTTGTTCCGGAACCTTCGTTACCTTCTTCATTACCGCAAGTGGAAAATTTTAGACAGAGACAAAAAGAAGAATTGGAGAAATTTATACAACGACAAAAGGAAGCGGAACAGGCTTTTCTCCTACAGCAACAGCAACAAGAAGAAGAGGTAAGAAAAAAACAACAGCAGCAACAGCAAGAAGAAGTAGAGCAAAGAAACAAGAGGGTGAAAATCAAACGGTCACGGTACTGTTGGACATTTTAGCGGAGTTAAGAAGTCTGAAACAAATGTATCAGACTTCTTTATCACGACCGAAGAGAATACGACCTTCCCGAGCTAAACACGTTAACCCTGTGACTAAGCCTACCGTACCACCCTTAGTGATTTCAACCCAATCATCAACATTACGCAGTCCAGAAGTAGGCCTTGGCCGTGGCAAAGGCATAAGGCAGTTAAAGTTGATTGCTTAAACTCACCCTTTCACCATGAAGAAAAAAGGCCCTTTTCAGGGCCACCCACATTTCTCGAAAAGAAATACAATTTCAATTTGCCAATAACTCAAAAAAAAAAAAAATAAACCCCACCCATTTTACCCTTATGGTACGTGTCTGTGTATGAGTGCGTGAGTGTAGCTTCTTATTTTAAAATCACAACTCAAAGACACTTACCTTTTATCATTCATTTATTCTTTTCTCCATTTTTTACAATCCAATTCACAACACAACACTCTAATTAAAAGTTCATTGACTTCTTCTTTTCTCCTTGTTTAGTCTCTCTGTTTTTTGAATTTCTTCACCGTCACACTCTTTTCCTCTTCTTCTTCCTCCTCGCTTTCTTCCCTTCTTCTCTTCTCCTGTTTCTTTTTCTTCACCTGTCTTCTTTCTTCCTCAGAAGAATCCCTCTCTTCTTCTGAAGAATTCCTCTTTTCTTCTGACTCCTCTTGTTTCTTTTTGGGGCAATCTGGAGACCAATGTCCTTTTTCTTGACAATAATAACAGGTATCTTGACTTTTGTCTTTTTTATCCCCTGTTTTTTTTCTTTTTTGACGGTCTGGACACTCTGAAGACCAATGCCCTTTCTTCTGACAGATATAGCAAGTATCTTGACTTTTATCTCTAAAGGAAGGAGAGTAGTCCGTAGGCTGGTCTGAAGAGAATTTTCTAATGACCCCTCGCAAAGCTCTGACGAAACGTTCCATCTGGTTAGTCTCTTCCATCGTTGTGCTCGGCTTGAGAGTGAAATGAATAGTGAAAGGACAAGACACACACCCTTTTTATATACGCTGGTCTGCTATGACTATAAAGTAGTTTATGGTGTTTGAACTTGAGTCATTTGACTTTTTGCTTTCAAGATGAAACGATCCCATTCATTCGAGAAGAAAGAAGAAAGTAAGAGGCAGAAACGTGATCTATCGCCTCGTACCAGGGCTGAAATCTTGGCACAAATTCATGCCAGTGATTTTGAAGAGGACATGAGTGAACCAGAATCCGAACCCTCTAAACCAAGTTCATCACCCTTTGTCAACCCTGAAAAGTACTATTCCATTCGAGAGACGGAAAAGCGCTCCTCTAGAAAATTTAGAACCACGGCTTACAAATACACGGTGAAGTTTAAAGATTTCAAGGCTGAAGTGCCGTTAGAGAAAGCAGAAGGGTTCATCACCGAGGTGTGGGATTCTTTGCTCACTGCACTCAAGCGACAATGTCAACCCAAAGAAGACGATCGCTTGAGACTTTCCATACAACACGACGGTTTGAAATCCCCTGTTTGGATCGAGTTTAGCACCCCTGCAGAATTGACTGCTTCCAAAGTCATGGACAAGATTCAACACGTACAACAATCTAATGATCAGTTTGACATCACCGATGGTAAAGCCACACTGGACATGACCCACGTCTCTCCTCCTCAAGGGACAGGACGCAAAAAGATGTTATTGGTGGACGACCTTCGCAACACCAAAAAGAGTCTCGTCCGAATTAACAACCCTCATGACCAGATGTGTTTAGCCCGTGCCATCGTGGTGGGACGAACCTATGCCAACAAGAACGACACGGTAGAATGGAAAAGAACCTGGGACACTATTCAACGTTCCGACCGAGCCAAACAACGAAATGAAGCAGAACTCCTGTTACAACAAGCCGGACTGTCCAAAGACACACCCTGTGGCATTCCTGAGATGCAAAAATTGCAAGATGCCCTAGCTCCACGATACACCTTGAAAGTGCACCCTCAAGAAGTGCGCGGACCTCTGTTGTTTCGAGGCCAAGACTTTAAGGACGGAAAATACATTCACCTTTATCATCACGATGACCATTTCGATACCATTACCAGTATCACTGGATTCCTGAGATACTGTTATTATTGTGAGAAATGTGACCATGGTTATAACAATCGAGAGCAACACAAGCATTGTGGATCGAAATGCTCAGGATGTTCGGCCTCTTCACCCTGTCTGAGCGAAGGGCAAAAACCAGTGCCTTGTTCCACTTGTCTGCGCACGTTTGTCAGCCCTACCTGTTACCAACAACATTTGAAGACGCAAGGTTCACAGAAGAAATGCGCTTGTCAACTCCTGAGATTGTGCCCTACGTGTGGACAAGGCATACGTACCAATAATACCAAGGCACACGTATGTTCAGGAAAGAAAAAATGTCACATTTGTCACCACATCGTGGACTTGGAACACGAATGTTACGTGCAAAAATACCAACCCCCACCAGAGAAAGAGGACGGTCACAAGAAGAAAGGTAATTTCATCTTTTTCGATTTCGAATGCATGCAAGAGACTGGCATTCACATTCCTAATTTCTGCGTGGCTCATCGAGCGTGCGAGAAGTGCATTCAAGAACCTATCTTCAGTCATTGCCCTCACTGCAGCAAGATTCCCGGAGGGCGTGAAAAAATCTTTCGGGGACCCAACACGTTAGCCGATTTTGCCCAATGGGTCTTAGACCCCGTCGACAAGACATGGAGCCAAGAGGACATCGAACGTTACGGAGATTGTCATCGTCATGCCACGGTGATGGCTCACAATTTCTCCGGATACGATGGACAGTTTCTTCTCAGATATTATACGGAACAAGGCACCGAGCGTCCTAAAGTGACTTTGAACGGAGCCAAAATCATTTTCATGCAAGTGGGACAAGTACAGTTTAAAGATTCGATGAGCTATTTGGCCATGCCTTTGAGTCGAATGCCTAAAACGTTTGGAATGACAGAAATGGCTAAAGGGCACTTTCCACACTTTTTCAATACGGAAGCCAATCAACACGCCGTTCTACCCCATTTACCAGAGGCTCACTATTACGACCCCGACAACATGCGTACCGAACAACGAGAAGCTTTCTACGCTTGGTACCAGGCTCACGCCTCGGACCCTTTCGACTTTCAGGAAGAAATGTTAAAGTATTGTCGTTCCGACGTGGACATTTTACGGCGTTGCTGTGGAAAATTTCGAGAACTGTTCATGGAACACGGAGGGGTCGATCCTTTGAAAGAAGCTTGCACCATTGCCAAAGCGTGTTCCTTAGTGTATCGACAACGATTCATGCCTGAAAAGACCGTGGCTGTCATCAGTCCTCAAACGACCCACTTTGTCAAACGTCAATACTCGGTCAAAGCCCTACGCTGGTTACATTACTTGTGCGACAAGGAAGACAAGTGGATTCAGCATGCCCGCAACGGAGGAGGCGAAAAGACCATCGGAACGTATTCGGTCGATGGCTGGGACTTAGAAAACCCCAAGATCGTGTACGAGTTTAACGGTTGCTTATTTCACGGATGTCCCGTCTGCTACCCTGACCGTGACACTAAAAATCAGTTTTTGCAACGGACCATGGAAGACCTGTACCAGGACACTTGTCAGCGACGCTTGAAGTTAGAACAGCAAGGATACCAAGTGGTGGAAATGTGGGAACACGAATACGATCACCGTTTGAAAATCGATCCCGAGTTTAAACGTGTCGTGGAAAGTTACAAGCTGATGGACCCCCTGAACCCGAGGGATAGTTTGTACGGAGGAAGGACCAATGCCACCTGTTTGCTGTACCAAGCCGACGAAGAGAAAGGAGAAGAAATCAAATACTTGGATGTGTGTTCGCTGTATCCCTACGTGTGCAAATATTGTCACTTTCCTACAGGGCACCCGCGATTGCTGACGGAACACATCGACCTGGTCAACATTCGACAATACGAAGGCTTGATCAAGTGCAAAGTTTTACCTCCCACGAACCTATACCATCCCGTCTTACCTCACCATTGTCAAGGCAAACTGATGTTTCCCTTGTGCCGTACTTGTGCCGAAACGTGCAACCAAGACCAACCTTGTCAGCACAGCCAGGAAGAACGGGCCTTGACGGGAACCTGGGTCAGCGTGGAATTGTTCAAAGCTCTGGACATGGGATACCAACTGTTAGAAGTGTACGAAATTTGCCACTTTCCCAAGACACAACAATACCGCAAGGGTGACCCCACGCAGAAAGGCATTTTCGCCGACTACGTGGATGCCTTTTTGAAACTGAAGCAAGAAGCCAGCGGCTATCCTTCCTGGTGTCACACTCCCGAAGACCAAATACAATTCAAAGAGAAATACTACGAACAAGAAGGCATCACTTTAGACCACATCGAGAAAAACGAAGGCAGGCGATCGTTTGCCAAAGTGATGTTAAATTGCTTGTGGGGTAAAATGGCACAACGACCGTGTTTACCCAAGACGGAATATTTGACAGAACCTTCCCGTTACTTCCAGATGATTCACGACAAAACCAAATACATGAAACACGTGGACGTCGTTCGAGAGAATTTGATCTTGGTCAATTACGAAGAAGATCTGGACTTTGTGCAAGACGACCCCTTTGGAAATGTCATCATTGCGGCTTACGTGACAGCTCATGCTCGCTTAAAATTGTACGAAGCTTTAGAACTATTAGAAGAACGCGTCCTGTACTTTGACACGGACAGTTGCATTTACATCCATCACCCGATTCAACATCACCCTGACATCGAAGGAGACCGTTTAGGAGCCTGGACAGACGAGCATCCCGACGACAAGATTCTAAGTTTCGTCAGTGGTGGTCCCAAAAATTACGGCTACGAATACCGGGACAAACAAGGAGAAGTGCACACGACGTGCAAAGTGAAAGGACTGACTCTGAATTATCGTACCAGTCGAGTGGTCAACTTTGGGGTATTGAAAGAAGCCTTGCAATCGGAAGAGGATGGAAACTTTAAAGTGACCACCTATCAACCGAACAAGATTGTACGTTTACCCACTCACCACATCGTCAGTCGACCCTTGGAAAAAGTCTATCAAATCGTGTACCAGAAGCGAGTGCGACTTCCCAATCACTTTACGTTACCGTACGGTCACGTCGGTATTGGTCTGTATATAAAAAGGAACCCTAGACAAGATCGATAGTTCATTGTGACTACCAAGACCGAGCAAACAAGATGAATACTTTGAAAGAGACATCGTTCCAGTTTGGGGATTGTAAAAAAGTTGTATCTTCCTCTAGTGTGACTAATATTGGATGGATAAGACCCATGCATTGCGACGGAAAATGTCCGGAAGGAAACTGCGATTGTCCATGTGGTTACCATTGTAATTGCGTAACGGAGTTTGCAGACGAGTGCGATTGTGAGCCTTGCGATGGATATGATGCTGTACGTTGTGACCTGAGCGATGCCGTAAAGCATCATGGGAACTTTAGTGCCCCTACCCCTATCATGGAAAGTGATGCTGTGCGTGTCAAACCTGTGGGATGCGAAAGTGATGCCGCTCGTCCTCTTGGACATTTTACTGGGTTTCGTTTTAAAGGGGAATGTTCACCTTCACGTCTACCCCCCTACGGATGTCATCCAGCCTTGAGCAAACTCCTACCCATGTCACTCAACCCTCATCGAAACGAACCTGTGAAAAACGAATATTCGTTTCCTGTGCGTTTGTCGGAATACTGCGACTATGAAAATCGTATTCAATCGTTCAAAGGAAAATGGCCTAAGTATCTGGGAGGACCGACCCCTGAAGAATTAGCCAGAGCCGGATTTTTCTACTTGGGCGAAGGAGATGAAGTCAGGTGCTTCAGTTGCGATGTGACACTTCACCACTGGGAACCGCAAGATTCGGCCTACGTAGAACATGCTCGATGGTCACCGAATTGTCATTACTTACCTTTAGTGGGACCGAGACATTGAAGTAACTTCTTACCATAATCATCTGTTCATGGATACTTTACAAGAGAACATTCGTGCTTTGCCTGTGGAGTTGAGAGAACGCATTTACCGAGAGCTGGTCAAAATACAAGTGAAACGTAAAGAACAATTGCATCCGTTACGTCACCGGTGTTTGAACCACTGGTACCTGAAGGCTATACAAGGATTGATTCAATTGAAAGTGTTCCATCGGACAGACATTGATCAACGATCCTCTAGTTTTAAAAAGGATTGGTTTGGTATGGACGATTCTACCTACATCATTGTAAACGTACTGCATCGAATTCCAGAGGAAGATTTAACGAATTACCAACATCTTGAACACAATGTCAACTTAGTGAAAGAGGAAACTTCTGAACGAATTGTAATGTGTAGATTAGTGACTCAAAGATTTAAATTCGACACTGAAGTGAAACCATGTTTGTGCAAAGAGTACATTTCTTGTGTCAGACCAAAGAGGATTTAGTATGACCTATTCATGGATACTTTGCTAGAGAACATTCGTGCTTTGCCTGTGGAGTTGAGAGAACGCATTTACCGAGAGCTGGTGAAAATACAAGTCAAACGTAAAGAACAATTGCATCCGTTACGTCACCAGATCTTTAACCACTGGTACCTGAATGGTATAAGAGAACTGATTCGTCAGAAATTGTTTCAGTGGTCAGACCTTGTTCAACACTTTGAGTTAGTGAATGATCGAAACGTTCATTATTTTGGTTACTTCGAGATTCACCTACAGCAATACATTGAGGAAGACAAGTTAAAGGATTATCAACATATTTTACGTGGAATCTACTTAGAGGAAGAGGAAACTTCTAAACGAACTCTGAAGTTTCGGTTACAGTATGCAAGATTTAGATTCCCTACTGGAGAACGAAGATCTCTGGCTAGAAAGTACGTGTATTGTTTCCGAAACAAAGAGACTATAAAAACAGGCTGCCATGCCACGACTTATGTCACATGTCATCCAACAGATTCCGTGGAAGGAACTCAATGACCATATTCAAACCGTGGATCATTACCATCGATTATTACAAGAACTGTATCCATTCAATTTGGGACGACAAGTGGTGTGTGTCTTAGTGACTTGTTTTTTGGGATTTCGTTTACCAGCCGATTCTTTGTGGACTCTTTACGATCAGTACTTACCACCTCCATGGCCTTAAATGGTCACGAAAAACTCCTTTTGTTCAAAGCCTTGCGTTTTCATCTGGATACTTCTCGACCTCAACAGGAAAAAAAGATTCGTCAACTTTTAGAGACCCAAGACGTGTATGACGATGTGTGTGTAGCTTGTGACTTACACCCTCATTGGACAGATGTTCGTGATTGGAAAAATGGGGGTTTTGAGGCTTGGACCCAAGAAGTGGCCCAGTATGCACAAGAGTTGTTCAGGGAAAAAAGTTACTTTTCAACCCGTGTTAGTGACGGTGCCAGAAGAACCTGTCACCGAGAACAACCACTCGCTTCAGGACAGGACTGTCATGGACATTCCTGAAAGGTCATTCCGGGAGGACACTTGTGTGACAATACCTCATGTAGAGACTGTAAGAACATTACACACTGTCCCTAGGACATCTTGGTTAACCAAAACATGTTGTACAGACACTTGTTTATATTTCACTTTGATCACTTTGCTGTGTTTTATATTCCTGTACATCACTATTTGGGTTGTATGTATTTTTGTCTTTCGTGTTCATATTTGAAACATTCAATAAACGTGTTCTGAAAAAAGTATATAAACTCTTGTCTTGTTTGTTTTTCGTGTCACAAGTGACATTTCTCATACCATGGCTACCTCTGCTGTCTCTGCTCCCTCTTCCTCTACTGTCAAAGTCATCGACGAACACTTAGATCGTGCCAGTTGGGAGGCTTTGTATCTTCGCCATCCCTTTAACATGCTCATTGCTGGACCTAGCGGTTCAGGCAAAACCGAATTCGTCAAACGTTTGATCGAACATAAACATCAAGAAATAGAGAATGTGAGAATGTTAAAAATCACTGAAGACCTGATAGAAGAGCTCTTCAGAGAAGAAATGAACAGGGAGAAAGAAGAATGGACAGAGAAGTACAGACTTCAGAGACGTTGATTACACCAAGAACTTCTCCGTTGATGACCCCCAAAAGAACTTCCCCAGTGGCAGGACCTTCCCATTTAGCGGCAGTGGCTGCTGCTCACAAAGTACCTTCTCCCAAAATCAAAGTTCAAGAAAGATCGGGCATGTTACAAAGTTTACTGGATTTGTCCAAGCAAGAACTGGCTCGATTTAGTCCGTTACGTACCCCTGCACGACGTGTCATGCCTGTCCTCAAACTGATAAAACGTAAAGACAATCAGTGGCGACGCGTTCCAGTATAAAAAAGGCCTGTGACCGAGTAGGGTATCAGTGTTTTTAGGTGCTCCTAAAGACTCAAAGATGTCACCCTCCAGAAAACCCCAAGGAAAGAAAAGGAAAGGACTACCACCACGTTTAGCCAAACATGGGGACCTGTTATCTGTCCTGTCCAAAGCTTCTCCACCCCTACGAAAAAAACTCATTCAAACGGCCTCCAAAGAGGTCATCGATACCGTGTGCGAATGTTGTTTGAACGTTTTGAAAGGCACGATCCCTTTGTCCAAACACCAGAAACAATGCTTAGGCAAACATCGTCACGTTCTTCGGAAAATGGTTCAAAAGAAAATTCCCATTCGTCAAAAAAAGAAGATGTTGGTCCAACGTGGAGGCATTTTACCTCTCTTGTTAGGCCCCATACTGAAAGGAGTCTTGGGAACCATGTTGGGAGGACTGATGGGAGCAAGATAAAAAGGCCTTCGGAAGTCCCAAGATCTCAGAATTCACCCCTGACAACCCCATGGAAGGACGAAAACTAGCTTTAGTGCCTTACAAACGATGGATGGAATACCATCGGTGGCAAGAACAACGCACCCCGCATTTACCTCCCAATCCCAATTTGAGCGAGATGTCCCAGTTACAACACGAATTGCAGTCCTTGATGGATCGCCAAGATTTGTCCGAAACAGAAAAATCGCAAAAGTACGGTCAACTCTTGCAACGACTGCAACTCTTTCACCAGAAAGCTTTAGACGAAACAGCTCTACCCACTTTGAAAGATTTTAAGACCTTGATGAAAAGTCCAGCACCATCACCAGTACCAGTACCAGTACCACCAGTACCCGTGACCAAGACAGAAAAAGGAAAAGAAGAAGAAGAAGAAGGATTTCAAACTCCACCAGAAAAAGTACGCAAGTTAACAACACCACCTACCTCCAGAATTGGATGGATTAAAAAGATGATGGCCACCCCTTCTTCCTCACAAGAGAAAAAGAAAGTGAAGACAGAAGTGAAGACAGAAGTGAAACAAGAACCGATATCCCCCGCTCAGACATCCTCCTCATCTTCGACACCTATTGCTGGCCGCACACGCAAAGCCTTGCAATCCAAGAAAATACCCCAAGAGAAAAAGAGTAGCCTCTTCCAAGAGTGGGTGCCTTATTAAGACACCAATCAACACAAAAAAATGGAAAAAGTCTTAGCTAGCATTTACTACGATCCCTCCCATCCTGCAGGTTACGCAGGAGTTCAAAAATTGTATCGTGCTGCCAAAACCCGACTGAAAAGTCTCCGTTTACCTCAAGTGCAACGATGGTTACAAGAACAAGCTACCTACACTTTACACAAACCCATTCGACGCAAGTTTGCCAGAAGTCGCACCCGAGTGGAAGGTATCGATCATCAATGGCAAGCCGATTTAGCTGATGTCTCTCATTTGGCCAGCTACAATCGTGGTTACAAATATTTGTTTTGTGTCATTGACGTCTTTTCCAAATTTGCCTGGGTCGTGCCTTTGACTTCCAAATCCAGCAGCGAGTTAGTGCGAGCCCTGCAACGGGTGTTGAAACAAAGCGGTCGTCGCCCTCTTCGATGGCAAACGGACAAAGGCACCGAATTTCTGAACCAAGCTTTCCAAAAAGAATTAAAGAAACGTGACATTCATTTTTTTACCACCGAGAATCCCGAAACCAAAGCCAGCATCGTGGAACGTTTTCAACGCACTTTGAAAGAACGCATGTGGAAATATTTTACGCATCACCACACTCTGAAGTACATCGACATCTTACCGCACCTGGTGCAAGCATACAACCAATCTTACCATCGAAGCATCGGACGTGCCCCGCAAGACGTGACTCCCGACAACGAAGTGCTGGTGTTCGAGCGTCTGTTCGGTACGTCCCCGACGAGGGCTGTCCCCAAGAAAAGTGGAGAGTTGACCGTAGGAGATTGGGTGCGCATTGGCAAAACCAAACGCACTTTCGACAAAGGTTACTTACCTAACTGGACGACCGAATTGTTTCGCGTCACTGGACGAGTGCATGGCCGTCATCCTGCCGTCTATAAATTGGAAGACATGAACGGAGAAGTACTCAAAGGAACGTTTTATTTGCCCGAGTTACAACGTGTCACCAAAAAAGAAGACGACGTGTACGACATCGAAAGCATTCTCGAACGCAGAACCCGTAAAGTGGGCAAACGACGTGTCAAAGAAGTCAAAGTACGTTGGAAAGGATATCCACCCAGTTTCGATTCTTGGATCGACGCTTCGCAAGTCATCGACTATAAAAAGAAGAAGTGACCATCATGCCCTTTCACACAGCAGCAGACGCAGCTACGTCGACCAGTCCTTCTTCCCCTAGTTCTTCTGTGCAAGATTTACAAAAACAACCCTTGTGGGTGTGGTGTGGAGAACGTGTGCCTAAAACGCAAATCGTCTTTTTCTGCCAAATCTTCGTGGTGTATTGTGTCATCGGGGCAGCCATTGCCAATTTGAGTTTGCAACAAGGAGACAAACAATTGTGGACCATTTTATTGAGCAGTTGCATCGGTTACCTACTTCCCAATCCCTCCCTGAAATTCTCCTCGAACGGGAACGTTGTGTCCAGTGCCAGTGCCAGTCACCACTCCAACAACAACCACAACCAGAACCCCATTTTGGGCGTAGACACGTCTCTGACATCCACTAACCCCTCGGAAAGCCACAGAACTCTGGAATTATGAGTCACCAAAACCAATTTTACTTAACCTTACCCAGTGACAGTTCCATGGAGGTGTTTCCCAATAACACGTTGTGCTGTTACACGGCCAAATTACCTCAAGCCATCCCCTTAGACCACGAAGCCCATTGGGAAGTGGCTTTAGTGGAAATGATTCACCCGACCCAAGTCCTCAATGTCCTTCCCAATCAAAATAAATTTGATGTGGAAGTTCATGACGAACAAATACAACAGTATTTGGATACCCATAGCAAATATGACAAGAAAACCCGTACACCAAATCTAAAGTGGACCAGCTATCACTTGTTCATTCCCCCAGGCTATTATTTTAGTGGTCAACATTTGGTCAACACCATAGCCACCAGGTTTAATGGTGTGTTTATGAAAGCTTTGGAAAGTGTCAAAAAAAGTGTCACCCTGGAGTACCACAAAACAGCTCGTCGCTTCCTGATAAAATTTCCTGAGGGGCCCAAAATCATGTCTTTCTTATTTTGTCCTGAATTGTTTGACATGTTGGGCGGTGACATGGAGCTGAGGAAGAAAGTAGAACAACAAAAAGGCGAATTACTAGTCATTTCTGACAACGATACTTTTGCCAAGTATTTTCGTACCCCGGTAGAACTGAACCAAGGACTGAATTTGATGTTCGTGTATTCCGATGTGGTGGAATACAACGTGGTGGGACACACCTCCGTACCGTTACTGCGTGTCATTCCTTTCAAAGTGGATTCTGCCGCAAACGCTGACGAGGAAGGTGGAAACACTTACCACGTCCACCGCGAATTTGTCCATCCTCACTATTTACCTGTCAGCAAGTCGTATTTGGACACGGTCAACATTACTATAAAAGGAGATTTGGGACAAGATATTCCATTCACCAAAGGAAAAGTCACGGTGAAACTCCATTTTCGAAAACGGTTCTCTCACGATTCGTAAGTAAGTCATGTATCCAGTGTACCGAGGGGTGGCTCGACAGCGAGGACACGGTTTAGGAGACATGCTGAAATCGGCCTTTCGTTCGGTGGCTCCGGTGTTGAAACCGATGGTGACACGCGGATTGCACGCCTTGAAAGATGCGGCACTGACGCAAGGCAAAGAATTTCTCCAAAATGTCATCATCGACAAACAAAACCCTAAAGAAGCCTTCATGAGGGCAGGCAAAAATGTCTTGCTGCAAACGGGCAAAGACATTTTGGGCCGACGAGACACACCTATAAATGCCCTGCACGCTACCGAGTCAGGCATTCAGCAAGGACAAGGCAGAAAGAGACGACGAAGAAAACACCCTTTCACCAGACTTCAAGCGAGAAAGGCCAAGAAAAGAAGAACCGTTCGAGACTTAGACGTTTTCGATTATTGAGACACAGAACAAAAAAAAATGATGCACCGAGAGTCTTGCGCTTGTTCCAAGACGGAACTGGATCTGTTTGCCATGCCCCCCACCATGATGACCATGCAAGAATCTCAGTGGGTGGAATTTCACCCCGTCTCCTCATTGACCGATTCCGCTCCCATCGAGTTTGAAATCAAAGGACAGCCCGAAGATTACATCGATCTGAATAGCAGTTACTTGTACCTGAAAGTCAAAATTCTAGATAAGACTGGAGGTCCTATAGACGATGAAGCAGTAGCTCCCGTCAACAATTTCATGCATTCCTTGTTCAGTGGAGTGGACTTGTACTTGAATAACAAACTGGTCAGTAGCAGCATGGATACTTACCCTTATCGTGCCTACCTGGAAAATCTCTTGACGTACGGAATAGATGCCAAGAACACTCATCTCAATGCCTGTGTGGTATGGGAAGCTGACGAAACAGGCGAGTTTGAAACATTCGAAACTGATCCATCAGCCAAAAAAAACAATGCGGGATTTATAGAACGAAGAGACAGAATCAAAGGAGTCGACAAAAGTTTAGAACTGATGGACCGTTTGCATTTGGACATGTGGTTGCAAGAGAAATATTTGCTAAACGGAGTGAATGTTCGCCTGAGACTGAATCGGAGCAGTACCGCTTTCCATTTATTGGGTAATGCTGACGAGTACAAAACCAAAATCCTAGAAGCCAGACTCTACGTACGCCGTGTGGAAGTGTTACCTAAAGTGGGAAACGACATCAGTCAGACGTTGAGCAGAACGACCGCCAAATATCCCATACGACGAGTGGAAGTGAAAACGTTCACCATTCCTGCTGGACAGCGATCCATGATCGAAGATCATCTATTCCAAGGACAGTTACCCAAACGTTTGATCGTTGGTATGGTCGAGAATACAGCCTTCAACGGAGCCTTCGCTAAAAATCCTTTCAACTTTGAACACTTTGACGTGTCTAAGATCGAAGTCAGTCGCGATGGCAAGACCTTGTGTACCCGACCTTTCGAACCTGACTTTAAAAACAAGGATTACTTGAGATCGTACTTGTCCTTGTACGAAGCCACCGGTCAGTTAGGAACCAACACCAGTCACGGTATTACGTACGAAGATTATGCAGGAGGCTATGCTTTGTGGGCGTTTGATTTCACTCCAGACCAAGGCAGCGACGAGGGACATTTCCACCCTATAAAATCCGGCCAGATTCGTGTGGAACTTCAGTTTGCAAATCCTCTGCCAGAGACAGTGAACGTCATCCTGTATGCAGAATTCGATAATACCATAGAAATCAACAGTTTGAGAGAAGTCATTCTAGATTATTAGAAGCCATGGAAGACTGTTATCCCTCTTTACCTAGTGGAGAAACTTTAAAGATGGAATGTGAGGAGACCGTGGAAGGAGAATCCCAAGACGAAGAAATTGTCATGATGAAGTCGAGATGGCCAGAACAAGAAGCCCATTTAGTCTCCTGTTTTGCCAAACACTTGGTCGACAAAATGACGGAATTGATCAAGAAAAATTGCTATGGATGTCAAAACGATCATCCCAGTCAAATTCAACACGATAAATGCTTGATGTTAAGTCAAGAAGAAAAATTGGACGAGTATCTGGACGAAGCTTGGAGTCTCATCTCGAACGAAGACGTGTTGCACCAGTGGTATAAAGACTTGCGTGAACATTCTTGTCCACCATTAACCACTCAAGAGATCCATCGTATCGAAGCTCTCCTGAATCAGAGTGAGGAAACAGAACGAATAACCGTTTATTCGTCAGACATTTTCAAGCAAAAAGTCAGGATAGAATTGACAACGTATTATTACCTGTGAAGAAGAAGAAAAAAAACACACAAATCAATGGATACCTGGGAACTTTATTACCTTTTGAACCACAGTT
Organism: Sinohyriopsis cumingii; assembly: GCA_028554795.2. Taxonomy (NCBI): domain Eukaryota; kingdom Metazoa; phylum Mollusca; class Bivalvia; order Unionida; family Unionidae; genus Sinohyriopsis; species Sinohyriopsis cumingii. The sequence goes on along the minus strand of CM068841.1, from coordinate 32,654,816 downwards.
CGTATACGTCTTCTTGGAATCCCGTCGTCTGTGCTAAAGATGAACTCCCTCATCGCAAACCTAAAGACCATCAAGCTTACGTGATCAACACGGACGACAGTCATCTCCCAGGAACCCACTGGGTAACCGTCTACTTTCCTCAAGAAGGCTGTGTGGAATATTTCGATTCGTACGGATTGCCCCCTTTGGAAGACGATATCATCGACTTTATGAGAAGAAATGCTCAAACCACCCGATTCAATAACGTGAAATTACAAGGCACAGATTCCTTGGTGTGTGGACAATATTGTGTGTATTTTCTGCATCATCGCAGCCTGGGCTATTCCTTAGAACATTTAGTGACTCATTTTGATCCTCGTTCTTCTGCTAGAAACGATGTGAAAGTAGATCGATGGTTTTGTGACCATTATGCTTATCTTTTGTCTCAAGCTAGGAAACGTAGTGTCCATCAATGGCCTAATGATTTCCAACAGTGGAAATCACAATTTCATTCACAACGTTGTCAGCCTTGTTTAAAGTAGATTGTATTTGAAGAAAAAAATGTTTGTGATTTGAAAAAAATTATTTGATGTTATAGTGTTGGATTAATGTTAAAAATGTTGTTGTTGTTTAGTGTTAAGTGATTTTTGAATAAAAAATGTTGTGTTTAGAAAAAATGCCTTTGTCTTTTGTTTAGCTAGAAGAATGTTGGATTGATGCTCTTTCATTTCTTACTATCCCTCTCATGAACGTTGCGGCTCGAAAACCGTGTGGGGGGATGTTTTCCTTCACGTCCGCGCTTTCACTTTAAGAACCGGGTTGTTCCCAGTCTAGCCATCCATTGTCGACTCATCCTCCTAAGAAGATGTGCTCCAAACTAGCTAAGCTCAACGAAGCCTACGTGAATCTGCATAGGGTCAGACACAGTCTGATACCGAAACCAGAAGAAATAGAGAATGTGAGAATGTTAAAAATCACTGAAGACCTGATAGAAGAGCTCTTCAGAGAAGAAATGAACAGGGAGAAAGAAGAATGGACAGAGAAGTACAGACTTCAGAGACAGCAGCAACAGCAGCAACAACAGCAACAGGAGCAACAGCAGCAACCTGAAGCTGACAGAGGCTTTGTCGATTGTCGTATCGACACCAAAGAATTCTTCTTCTCTTTCCGAAGAAGCAGACCTATTGCCAGAAAGTCTATCCTCAGAGGACATCGCATTCTTAGAAACTAAAAGAATGCCATAGCAAAAAAAACAACAAAAAAAACAGCCCTTTTCAGGGCTACCCAATACTCTAGAAAAGAAATAACCATCAATTTGCCAATGTGTGTGTGTGTGTGTGTGTGTGTGTGTGTAGGTAGAGTAGTGTGAAAATAAACACTAACTCTTTATTAAGATATTGTGAGGGTATATGTTTGTGTGTTTGTGTTTGTAAGTGATAAAGTAGGTTGGTGTGGATAGTAGATTAAAATGATGTTTGTTTTTTCTGGGCTGTTTGAGGTGTAGATTTGGGGTTAGATTGGATTGCTTTGCATATGTAAATAGTCTATTGAAGTGATTCATAAAAAATTTTATAATAGTGATGGGTAGCATAAAAAAGTGAGCGAGTGTTTCTTTTAGGTCCGCGCGTTGTTGTTGTTGTTTTTTTGGTCGTGATCTAGGTAAGATGAATTTTATGTTTTTAGGGGGATGTTTTCCTTCACGTCAGCGCTTTCAGTATAAATTGAAACTCGTTCGGCAGTCCAGCTACCCTTGTTGATTGATCAACACCAAAAAAAATGAACACGAGACTTGAGAAACTGTTGGAGCTTCATGTGCATCTGGAATATGCCAGGCGCATATTAAATGAACTGGCCGCTGAAGCCATTGTCGAGGAGGGAAGGATAAGAGAGGAGGAAAGAAGAAAAAAAGAAGAGGAGGAGAGAAGATATAAAGAAGAGGAGGAAAAGGAGAGAAGAAAAAATTTCAGAATCCCAGAGAGTGAAAATTGGGATTCTGAAGCGACATATCCTGCCTCTGCTCTCTCCCCCCAAAAGGTAAAAAGTAACTGGGGGATAAGATGTGTATGTGGCGCCAGGCCTGGAAGGTGCCACCATTAACCAGGTGTCCATGAAGTTCCAAACAAAACAGCCCTTTTCAGGGCTACCCAATACTCTAGAAAAGAAATAACTATTAATTTGCCAATGTGTGTAGGTAGAGTAGTGTGAATATAAACACTAACTCTTTATTAATAGTGGAAGTGTGTGTTTGTGTGTTTGTGTTTGTAAATGGTGAAGTAAGTTTGTGTGAATAGTAAATTATGGGTTTCTTAGCGTATGTGAAGAGTATAGTTAGGGTTATATTATATGAAAAAAGTAGGGGGATGTTTTCCTTCACGTCCGCGCGATGTTGGGTCATCATCTAGGTAAGATCCATTTTATGTTTTAGGGGGATGTTTTCCTTCACGTTCGCGCTTTTCGTATAAGAACCCACAGTATTCGTTGTTCAAACCATTCTGCAAAGAATACAAAGAAGATGGCGTCAAACCAAATGGACAAATTGCAAACCTTGCAAGACGTTTTAGACAACTTAGGAATAATGGAACAGATGCTATTAAGACTGGTTGAAGACCATTATTCCTATAGTCCCCATCGTGTGAAGATGGAAATTAATAACTTAAGGAAAGCAAAGGACAAGATTAGTGGTGTCATGAAAGAGATCAAGGAGGAGAAGGCGGATGAAGAGGAAAGAATAAGAATACGCAATTGGAACGAAAAAATTGAAAAAGAAGAAGAAAATGAAAAGAAGAAGAAAGAAGAGGAGGAAGAGAAGAAGAAAGAAGAGGAGAAGAAAAAAAAGAAAGAGAAGAAGAGTGTAGGAGATAAAATAAGAACTTGGTGGAGGAAAAGAAGAAATTAGAAGAAGAAGAAAACCCAAAGGCCCTTTTCAGGGCCAGCCATATTTCTCGAAAAGAGATAGTCTTTGAATTGCCTACCCCTTTTTTAATTTTTTTTTAAAAAAAAAAAATCCCATGTTCAATTCCCCTTGTCCGTAAAGTGACCCACGATTTATTGCCATGTTCAATTCCCCTTGTCCGTAAAGTGACCCACGATTTATTGCCATGTTAAATTCCCTTGTCCGTAAAGTGACCCACGATTTTTCTCCATGTTAAATTTCCCTTGTCCGTAAAGTGACCCAAGGGTGTTTTTAATGCTAATTCCCATTGTCCGTAAAGCGCCCCCTTATACTACTTCTAATGGAAGTTAAAGTGAATAATAATAATAATTTATCCACAACAATAACTATACCTAGTTCTGCTGCTAATATTACTACAACTACTGCTACGACGACGGTTGATTATTATTGCCGTTAACAGCTTCGTTATCGTTGCCTTCGTTGTAATTACTTTAACATCAACATCATCAACATTATCATCACCTCTGTGAGTGAAAGAGAAAAGACCAGATATATCTGTTATACTATCATGCGTCGTCTGTCCTAGATACGTTTCGATAAAAAATTATACGACCATGCTGCAAAAAAGAATTAAGGGTTGTTCTTCGTTCAGACCACCTCGGTTATTTCCTTGAGAAAGAAATATATTTCAGATATATGTCGGTGCAGTAATTTACAGAAAAATAAATAAAAAATTGGTTCGCCGAACCTTCTTCGCAATAAAAGAAACCGCAATCTATTTTGATCATATCAACTATTTCTACAACTGGATTGACCGTAGGGTTGACTGAGAAGCTGCAAATGAAACAATTTGTCGATGAATTTGCACCTTCATGGTCAGTCTTTATTTCGTAAATAACTCAAGTGGTCATAACAACTAATGGCAGCGATCGTTATACGAAATTATGATTGGATTGCTGTTCTTACTGCTGATCTTGGAACTCAGTGAAAAGTAAACATGCTTGAATCTACGACACCAGGCTTCAAAGCTGGTCTGTTTCGTCTAACGCTCTAATTTACTCGGTATCGGTGTCACACTTAACAGGACACATCTTATGAACTTTTTTCTCGGCCGTGGGCGCGACACGAAGTTTGTGATTTTTTTTTTTAATGACTACATTTCCTCTTTGTGTCAGTAGGGTCACGTACATCACATGATGTAGGTCACGTAATGCAGAGCTGAGTACATATATTTTGAACGTAACCAGAATCAACAGGTATTCCGTAATTATATTCGTCGGGGGGGGGGGGGGGGAGAGGCCTTACCTTATTACAAGGTGCCACAGTCGTTGTCGTTGATGTTGTGTTCGTTGTTAGCATCTGAGATGTTTCTTGCTTCAAAGTAACTTTTTGGGACTTGTTTTATTAGTGGTCAACTTCTTTAATGTATTTCTTGGGGGAATGGTTTGGAGTGAAGCTGATTTATGTGATGTCGGACTTGGCGATGTTGTTTCAGTGGTTTGATGTGTTATCGTATTGGGTTTTAGTGTCGTTGTAATTTTTGCTGAATTTATTGTTGAGTTTGTAGTTGACATTTGGTATGTTTCTTTTTTTAAAGTAGCTGTTTTGGGAGTGGTTATATTAGTGGGTAATTCCTTTAATGTAGTTGTTTCGGGAGTGGTTTTTGTATTTGTTAATTGCCGTGGTGTTGTACTTGGTGACGTTATGATGATAGTTTGATTTTTGGCTAAACCAGTGGTTGAACTTGTACGTACAGGTGTTATCGTTGGGGATGGCGTGGGTGTCGACTGTGTTTTTGTGCTCACTGTTTTGTAGCTTTGTTCTGGTGTTTCCGTTGTGCTTGGCCTAGAAGTAGTTGTCGCATCCGGTGTTGGTTTAGATGTTTTGCCATTGCAGAGGTCCGATGAATTGTGCCCCTGTGAAAGAGAATACATGAATAACTAATTAAAGCACATAAAGTTGAATAAGACAGGTATCTTATATCAATGATACCTTAATAATGCTCAATGCAAAGGAAGGTTCTTCCCTCAGATCTGGAATAATAGGTTCCACTATTATATATATATATATATATATATATATATATATATATATATATATATATATATATATATATATACTGACACTGTTTTTAATAAAACTTGGGGGACAGTGCGCTACCATCCGTCAATCAGTGTCTTGCTATATATCACCTTTAAACGGCTAGGCGAAAAATACTAAAACTTTATCCTTTTCTTGCCCGAGCGATAAAAATCTGCGAGACGGATGTCATTCTTAGTTCTCGCCATTGAAGCCCGGGGGGAGGGGTGCCTAAAGGATGAAACGTAATAAAGGTTTCATTTACATTATTCATTATTCATTTACATTGACATGTTCAAATATTTTGTGACCAAATATCATTATACAGTCATAGTATGAAAGATCATTCGTATATGTGATTTAATTTTGAATTAGGACCCCAAAGTCACTACTATTTAAAGATGGGATGAATACCCGGAGGGTAAGGGACTTGGGCTATGCAATAAATAGCATGAAAATTTGATATACCAAGTCTCCTCGATATTCACTTCCCCGATCATCATTTTTCTAAGGAATATGCATATATGTGGTTGTAAGTATGAATATGTATATAGGCGTGTATGTGTATACGCATACGTTTATACGCATGAATATATATATATATATATATATATATATATATATATATATATATATATATATATATATATATATATATACACATGAGTATGTATAGATGGATATACGTATCTATGTTTGCATATGCATATGTATGTATATCTATATGTGTGTATATATCTTTACATCTGTATGCATACATCTACATATATTCGAAGCTATTATACTACAATCCAAATACGATTCAATGTATTTGTCCGAGAACGTCAGCGTAAAGCTCAGTAATATGAGAACTATTCATCAATTTCGGCATATGTACCAGTAAGTTTTTGTGCGTGAGCTATTATATCACATGTGGTTGCACCTTCTCTATTCCTTACAATATCTATCTCAAACAATGATTGCTTTAAATTATTATAGTTCTTAAATTCATTAAAATGTAACTTCCGTTTTCTATGAAATATTACGTATTTTGCATTTGTGATAGAAAGGCCATTCTAAGTTGGAAGAAACTCGCTCCTAACTCTTTCATTCGGAATTGTCTACGTTGTTTCTACAAGACTAAAATATGCCTCAGATGAGTGTCGACGCAGTAATTTACAGATAAATCTTACAGTTGAAATGCCTCCGCAAAAAGAAACCCTAATATACTGCGAATACCTTGGCTATTTCTGACATTGGGTTGACTGTAGGACTGACCGAGATGCTGCGAATTGAAAAAATCTAACTGTATCATTCATAACTTCTCGGCCAATTCTTATTTCGTAAATAGACAAAGTGGTCCGAATGGAAACCAATGATATACATTCGAGATATGATCTGTACTGACCTCGAAGTTACAAATGTAACCATTGTTTTCTCTTGATATGCAATCAAATATGTTTAAAACCGAAAAGAGATGGCGAGTCATTGCAGTTGCTGTCATTAGCAACTGTAAATATGTGAATATTAAAACATTTTATTTTTGTCATAAATTGTAATTCCTACTTTTCTTGGCCTAATAGAGATAAAATAGTGAAATGGGAAGAACAAAATAGGATAATATAAAGGATATGGAAAAGTAAATCGGGGAAAAGCTAAATGTAAATGTATTTGCATTATTCAAGACGTTCTCGTGTGGCAGCTCGGACACCATACCTCTACGTTGCAACCACTTTCAGTCCATTCCTGTCGATACCAATCAACTGAATCTGAACACCTATGCAATTTAGCACACCACAGGCACTTGAATGCTGTTTTCTGGGTGACACACGTAATACAATCTTTTGCCAAGTTACACGCTGAAAAAATACAAAATTCATTTATTTATGAAATAAGAAATTATATATTTATTTTTTAAACGTTTGCTGCAATCGAAACGCACAATGCAAAGCAAAGGCACGACCATAAAATCGACTTTGTCTTACGTTGAATTTTGTATGCTTTCAGAGCCTGATATAACATTGTACATCACCATCACCATGACAACCATCGTACAATTCGTGGCCGTACAGTCGCATACTATCCTTTCGATTATGCTCAGATGTCTGGATAAAAAAAGTAGGTAAAGCAAGATATAATAAGAGAAAGGCGATACCATACCGACAGAAGAATGAAGCAACCCAAACTTCAATTAGAGACTAAACGTTTGCATTTCTCTCTCTCTCTCTCTCTCTCTCTCTCTCTCTCTATATATATATATATATATATATATATATATATATATATATATATATATAAACTTCAATACAAGTAGGACCCGGTCGACGTAAAGGCATCTGGCCCGGAAAACAGGAACTCTGTAACAGAACATGTTGCTTTGGTTACTTTCAATCCTACTTGCTCGCATTGCTTGTTGGCCAAGGTGTTCGACCATATTTGAAATGTGCTATCTTTACAAAGTCGCGTAATCAGCTTTGTCACTATCTGGGTTAGATGCCGAGTATTATCGAAGTCTTGATGAAAAATGTCAATAATGTTGTCAAAGTCCAAACGACTGCTATTCATTAAAAAATTATAATGGTAAATAAGAGATTAGACAATGCTTTTCCATTATGATAAGATATATACACAATTAATCAACTTCGCAATTCGCGCGAGAGCGTTGAAAAAGAATACCGAGCGGTATGCGAAAGGCAGGTATGCTTACAATTATTAGCACTTCTTCCAGATGAGCCATGGTTGGTTTTGAGACAACTTCCCACTGATGAACCACGGCAAGATGCAAAGGCAGCGCAAACAATAAACCAACTCTAACAATCCGCACGAAAACCTGGTATAAGGATATTGAGAGGTACAGCAAAGACATCTAGACTAGCGCTATTAGGACTCTCTCTTCCTCCAGAGGAGCCGCTTTCGACCGTGAGACACCTGCGTTACTTATTAAGATTGCTCAACAGGCCAGGCTATCTGAAGTCACACATGTGGTCGCTGATGAGGAAAACCATCGCCATATCGGACGTATAATTGCTGGCTAGGCTGTTGCGTGTAGCCCTCAAATAATAAAATTTCCAGAATTCAAGTTACACAAGCGCTCTCGTGATCTCGAAGATTACCAGGAAATTATCCCAAACATAAGAAAGCCAAGCATGATTGTAAAGTGTCAATTTTGAACTGTTTTGAGCCTTAAAGTTGAATGCATTGAGCGTTAAAATTTTATCACATTTAAGCCAGAAAAGTCTTTGTGAAGGGTCATTTCGATCTTTCTTCTTTTCTCCCCCCCCCCGTCAGTGTTAAAACTTGAAAGGCTAGAATTTATAACTCAGTGAGATTGACCAAGGCATTGCAACGCTGTCCTGAGAGAGCAAACATTTGAGCTAAGAACTATAACCGCTTGATAGGAACCCATGTAAAATTATCATTTTCAAAGAGAAATTGATATGCACCGTAGTTCGCAGATTCTATGCTGTCTAAAATATGACGAAAGAAATTATTATCTTGCGATAATGTAGGAACCGCTGCTTACGACTGGCCAGAGTAAATTAAGGCGTACACTTTAGAAGTAATGTGAATTTAAAGTGACGACCCTGGTCGAAATTCTTTAGTCTGAAATCCTGTGAGAGGAGAAGTGGCTGCTTGGAAGCCTAAAAAGAATAGTGCTTTCCTCGTTACAAAAGATAAGTGGATCAGATGGCTGTGTCTTGTAAGAAAAGAAAGGGTTTAGTGCTTGGACGCACAATTTCTGAAATTAGAACAGCATTAAGGTATGCAATTTTAATTTTCCACGCAATCTTCTTTTTTTGATTGTTTGTTTTGTGCAAATGTGCTTGATATGACTGGGATCTATATTATGCATCGTTAATTCAGTTTCATGGAAATCTGTTGATGCTAGGGTTGTTATGCAATTTATCTCTGTAATTTTACAGTTACTAGTTCATTGAAAGAAATGACGGTTGGATGCTATCCATATTTTCACATGTGTAGGATTTCATAGGGTTATATGAAATAATTTCCTTTGTTAGGACGACAATGATTATTGTGAGTTAACGATACTTGCATATTTACATCTGATTTTGTAATGTTTAAATAATCTTGTAAGTTAGGGATTGCTGTGAGCTAGAATTGTTTAATTGTACGCAATAGCAATCGAGCATGTGGTAGAGTAGATAATATACGGTAATATTGGATATGCCGCTCACGTGTTAATTTGTGGTCGGTCGCTGAGAAGTAAGAGTGGTGATCTATCGGATTAAGTCAGAATTTATTTATGCAGTGTGGATAGCTAGTATGCTTCTGAGTAACGTAAATGAGGGAACTTAGGTACATGTAGAAAGTGGTACATATAGAAATTTAAGGGTAATTTTGTCCTTTACGTAACAGCTTTCTGGGAGAAGACGGTACAGTCATCTTTCTTATTCTACCTAAGGCCTAATTATATAAACAAAATCCACTACAAGAAACAAAGTAACTGGATGTATGCCGTATTCCAAACTAAATACACAAGAGCAGACTCATCATTACACAACAACAACATTATTAATGCGCACAAATTCCGCCTAGATAAATCTGAACTTAGTCGCGTGCTATGCATAACTTTGGAAAGGAAATGGCATTTCGTTCTCCTTAAAATTGTAATTTGGAGTCATATTGAATGAATACGCATTATAACAAATTTTCCATTTGACCTGGAATGAATAGATGATGGTATTTTTTGTCGATTCTACGAAATTTTGTGATATTGGGCTGGATTCATATGTGCAAATTCTACATGAAATACATCGGATTTCAGCAGCGAGGGAGAAGCGTGTTTATATCTGCAAGTATGTTTCTGTTCTGTCATTGAATATTTGAAATCATCATGTTGGAAAAATATGAAGTCTTACAACTGCAATTATCAAACATTCGCTATGGAATTTAATGTTTATTTCATTTTGAGTGCAGTATGGAGAATATAATTGCACTTGGAATGTTGTCTAAATTACAGTACAATCTCGAAATGTGTAATCAATCATGAGAACCCTTGACATGGCTCATGTAATTTGGATTTGCACAACTCAGAAAGTACATTTTGAGGAAATTCAGGATGTAAGTATTTTTTTTTTTTGCAATTCTTATTGCCAGCTAAAGTAGACAGTTTATGCCTTGTCACTTGCATGTTATTTGTAGGCACCCAGCAATGTTATGAACTCTGGCGTCTATCACCCAGATAAATCTGAAACATGGTATGAAAAAGTTAACCCGGAATGTATCAAAGTAGCAGGTAAGTGACAGTCCACGAAACATCTGCTTTAGTTCATTCGGAAACAATTTTAATCAATAAAACGTAAAGGGCCTCGTGCTTGAGTATACATGATTTGTTTACAAATCTTAAGTGCTGGCGTCTGCGTCTATTGTTTGTTTACAATAGAAAGTAGTTCCTTTATGAGTGCAATATGAATTGTGCGCGCTAGTTCAATATCGTAAAATACAGCACGATCGAGACAATGTAAAGTTAACGGAGTAAAAAATGAGCAGATAATAATATATACTATTCACTTTATTTTGATCTTTGACACCATCAGTGGTAAATACAGAGTCTCAGCCTTGATGACTCAAGTCTCTCTGTGTTACATATTGTTCAGATTCTCAGCAAATGCACCCCCGGGCGATCTGCTCTCGATTACTTTGACGGAGCCTGTGTATCTTCCATGTCACAATCCATGGCTGTCGCAACTTTGTTTCATCCTTGTCGACCAGGATGTGAACCGCTTTAGACCTTCGCGGAAAACCTTTGATAATACGACTGTACGTTACAGATCGACATGACATTTAATGTATACTGTGACGATTGTATGCGGGAGAATCGTTTGTGTTGGCGACACGAGACATCAGGTTTATAAGACAATGCACGGAAATGGTCTCGGTGATGTTGTTCACAGAAGTGCATGGGTCCTCACTTCAGGATTTACACCAGTCACTAAGAAGCTACGATGTAAGCTGATGGTAGTATCAAAAGTGCCGCTGTGAATTAGTTGAAAAAGTATTGGATAGCAGATATTGCAATCGAGTATGACGATTAGTGACTCGACAACCAAAGATTTAACTGAACGTTCCATTTCACTTCCATCCATGAAAACAGCCGCAGTAAAACTATCAACAATGCACCTCACCGACATCTGGTCGAGTTCATTCAAACGACAGTCTGTAAACTGTCGTTGTTGCTGTAGAAAATGTAATATGTTTTAATACCAATTGCAATCTTAGATTTGCGCAGCGTCAAGTACAGCTTCATTGAGTCTCGTCGTCGTCTTCTTGTGGGATTCATCTCAGTCATGTATGCGGGTTTTGCAGAGATGTCCGCGAGGTTGTTTTCAGAACCAAATACAAACTTATGTTATACAGAAAACCAAACACCAAAGACTTGGCGTGATGGGCGTGTTGATGTTAAAATTGAATCGTCAATATTGACTTTGTGGTTTCCTGTAATAACCCCTTCGATCGATGCAGAAATGTTTCTGTTGTAGTTTATGGGCTCTGTAGGTACCTCAGCGCTGTCGTATTCCACGCTCACCACAATCTCGACACAAAGCAACATCCACCAGTTTTCATGGTAAATAGGAACCCAACCAGGTTTCAACACTCCAAAAGACGTGTTTATGTTGTTCCAAGAAATGGCTCCAATGAACGGCGGGCAGGATGATATTTAACCGTTCAGGAGTGTATGAAGTTTCTTTCCATCAAGAACCCTCCGAAAACATTTTGCTTGACTTCGAGAACAATCATGTCGCACGTGCATGTCACAAGCTATGGTTGTACGTGTATCGGCATGAAAACGTTGACACGGGTCTGCCGATTCCAGAAATACTTCACTAACTTGTACCCGATTTAATACTTTCTGTTGGAACAACTAAACATGTACTTGCAGTCCGTGGTTGGCATGCACTTTCATGCACGTGTAACGGATGCCCCGCTGACGGTAACTGATGTCATGTTGTGATTCTCTCAGGCAAGACTATGTTGTTGGTGTCGGATGATGGCCCATGACGCTATTGTGTAAAACTTATAAACATTTGTCATCATTGAACAGTAGCTTCAAAAATAATATCACATCACGAAGTTTATGTTGGTCTTAGTGAAAACCAGAGCTTAAAAGTAAAGAGCGCAATAAGAAATGATTGCGGGCTCACACTGGGCTTTCTTGAACAAAGTTCACTGGAAATGACTCCTTGTGGAGAACTCACACACAACTTAACAACGTTCAGAAGACCAAATAAAAGAACACCTCGGTAACCTTAAAAATCATGAAGTCGGAGGTGACCCAAATGCAACAGAGAGGTGGAATATTTCCATTGATCGCGAATATTCTAGTACTGATGGCGGCTGCAGTTCATGTGGTTGCAAAAGCGTCTACGATAGTGGCCGTTGGAACTGCATCCGGCAGAGCTCTAAAAATGCGGTTGGTGGACGTTGTTGTCTCGAGTCCAAATAGTGTTTCATTGACTAACAGATATAAAATAAATTCTTTGACTCACTGGGTTAACTCGAGAAATTAAACCTCTGGCTAAGATTTTTGCCAACCCGGAACGGCTCGTAAAATATCCTCAAGGAAGGGTCTTACGTTGTGACCTCACCGATGACAGTCACGAAGCCGAGTCCATTGTCCAATTATAATTTACTTACTATGGCGAAGTCATTCAAGCAAAAATCGAATATTATAATTAAAATCAGATCAGAAATATGACATCCACAACTACAACAAACTCAGCCAATCGAATTCCTGAGAACCTGAGACTCCAAAGGGTCGTCGCCTCAAGATTGAGCTGACAAAGAGTCTACTGTTATTACTGGCCCAAAATCTGTTCCCATCCTTTTGGCGGCATTCCGGCCAACAATATCTTCGTGTTCTAATCCGACAAAAGTAGCACCTGGAAGACCGTAGACCTGGTAAGAGACGTCTAAGAAACCAAACCCATTAACCAGAAGTCCAGTAGTAGATTACTGCCCTGAAAGACGATGCCATCAAACTAAGCATTGGAGCCAAGGAGCCAATCCTTTCTGCAGCGATGGACATCGGTTTCGCCGCCTACTGAGTTAATATCGTGAAATCAAGCCTGCGTCTTCTGCTTGGGTGGCCCGACATGGTCGACTCCGATAGCACCATTGTAATCAGAGCTATAACATTGTGTCCAGCATCGGGTAGATCACCACAAAGATTTATGTATTGTACGTGGAATAGAACAAACGATGAAGATCTGGCACACACAAGTAAATATGCGTGACTCGATTTTTAGAAAACTAAACCGATAGAACTTATTTTGGTGGCGCTATACAGTTTCGCATTTTGCATAGGGTTAGGATTTTAAAGAAAAAGAATGTCCCCGGCTTTCCTCACTGGTTATACTGGCTATTTAAAAAAGACCTTGTATATCTTAGGTATAATGCAAAGAACCTTTAATTCCCTTTATTTTGGTGTATGATTGATGGGTGTACTATGGGATATAGAGTATACAGCTTGGCCTTACTTCAAATGTGCACCTTGCAAAAAAGTGCTAGCTCTACTTGGTCATTTTCACTTCCTGAACTTCAGAGGTAAATTGTATATAAAAGAGCCGATAACATTTTTTTACATTTTATATATTTGGTAATTCATTCATTGCACTTTCAGAAGCTGGTATTGTCTTGTCTGGCAAAATTCATTTTCCCTGTTTTAATAGCTGCTATGTATAGTGTACTTTAGACTAATTCAGACTGATTTTTTAACACAAGGGAGCAGTCATTTTAGTTAGCAGTGTGCTTAAATCATGTAAAATTTCCAAAAGTACAATATCCAAAAGAAATATCATCCACATTACATTAATGTAGCATAGCGGTATGCAAACATTCTCTCCTCTGTGCATGCTTTAAATACGAACTACTTCACCTTACATACGTCACTCTCTCAAAAGTACATATTATCTGGTGAGCGCCACCTTTACTATACTCATGTCATACAAAATGGCAGCCTAATGTTTGAATCCCGTTTGTCCCAGAATGTTTTGACCTGTTTAACATGGGGCTCCCCTGTGTCCGTATCATAGAGACCAATACTGTTAAATCAATGGACATTTTTTAACATTACATTTCACGGGGGGGGGGAGGGGT
>CM068841.1:30213269-30220769 GCA_028554795.2 Sinohyriopsis cumingii | reverse complement strand
TGTGGAAATCCCCAAGTCGATATTTATAGTCTCGAAATTTCCAGCATCAGTGACGTCACTGTACTGAACACTAGGGATAAAATATCAACGGTGTTGCAAGTGGCTGACCTGAATACGCGCTACTGCAGGTAGGTAGGTAGAGTGTATCTGATAGGGATAAAGTGAGTTTTATACGGACAAACAGAGACCAATAGACACACACAACGTACGCGCGCAGACACACACACACACACAAACACACAAACACACACACACACACACAACGTACGCGCGCCGACATACTCACACACACACACACATACTCTCTCACACACACACACACACACACACAGAAACACACAACGTACGCGCGCAGACATACTCACACACACACATATAAACACACACACTATAAAATAGATAAAATTAGTAACTACTTACAATATCAACTTCTGTGACGATCGTCGATAAATACCTATGTATCTATAATCAGCTGAAATTCCTATGAAATCCCACTATCTATTTATAGCTCCAACTTGTGGGTTTTTCCTTTGGAAAATCCCACTATCTTTTTATAGCCTCAGCTTGAGTGACGTTCCTGTTTATGAATTCTAGTATATATGTATAGCTACAAAATGTGGAAATCCCCAAGTCGATATTTATAGTCTCGAAATTTCCAGCGTCAGTGACGTCACTGTACTGAACACTAGGGATAAATATCAACAGTGTTGCAAGTGGCTGACCTGAATGCACGCTACTGCAGGTAGGTAGGTAGAGTGTATCTGATAGGGATAAAGTGAGTTTTATATGGACAAACAGAGACCAATACACACACCCACACAACGTACGCGCGCAGACACACACACACACACACACACATACACACATACACACACACACACATACAGAGGGAAGAGGAAAAAACAAACCCCAAATATGCTATCAACACAGAAGGGAGATGATACAAACCCCAAATAAACTATCCACACAAACGTACGCGAACGCATACAAACCCCAAATATGCTATCAACACAGAAGGGAGATGATACAAACCCCAAATAAACTATCCACACAAACGTACGCGAACGCATACAAACCCCAAATATACTATCAACACAGAGTGAAGAAGTAAAAGTTTTTTGAAAGCACCTAAGCCCTCACCTGCAATGACCAACTCTGCCAAACACCTACACCCCACCCCACCCCACCCCCCACTTCTAACACTACAAAACCCATTTAACCCGTTATTTTATGGCATCAGTGTGTGATTTAGGAAACATCAAGACACAAAATAATGGAGGAATAGACTGACTATTGTTTACCGACTTGCATGCCTAAAGAGCGTGCGTGAAGGAAAACATCCTTCCATTTCAATTCTAACTAAAACATGATCCAGAGGGATAGAGATAGGTGAAAGGGCACAATTTCATAAAGTGTGAGTAGAAAACAAAACACGCCATCCTTATTATACAATGTCAAGACCAAGAGACACGTACGTGTTCTTTCTGGTCTATTCTCTTTTAGAAGGTAGTATGAAATTTCACATCAGGGCCAACGCATCGGCTCACATTGTCAATTTTTCCATTTCCATGTCTTTACTGGCACAAGTTCTTCATCATCTTCAATTTCTTCTTCTTCTGAATCCCTCTTCTCTGTTTCGTCTTGTTTTTGTTTCTTCTCTTTTCTCGTAGGGCACTCTGAATTCCAGTGTCCTTTCTCCTGACAACGATATTAGGTATCTTGACTTTTGTCTCTCTTTCTTAGACGAAGCAGGTATTCTGGAGACAAATACCCATTTACCTTTGCAGATAAAGCAAACTTCATTAGCACTTACACACTTTCGTATGACTCTCATCAAATCAACGATCAAAAGAGTAAGTTTTGTTGCCACTTTCGCATGTGAATTATGCTTTCGTATGACTTTTAGCAAATATTTGACCAGCAGGTCGATCTGTGCTGACTCTTCCATCTTCTTGATCGTTTGAGAGCGGAATGAATACTCTGACGCTAAGACACTCTCCTTATATACAGGGACCTGCTGCGTATGAAACCTAGTCAAATGTAATTTTGCAATAAGATGAAACGATTTCATTGAGGAAGTAAAAAGCAATGATGTACCGTATCGCCTCACACAAAACCTGAAGTTTTAGTTCAAATCCGTGTCAGCGATTTCGAAGACGACATAACTGAGCTTTAATCAATGCTCTCCAAATTATGCCACAAAACCACGAGTCCTGATTCACGCCAAAAGAAATTTCGTTCGGTCCATAAAAAATAGTATCATATCTGAGAAACGCAAAAAGGAACTTCCAGAAAACTGAGAAAGACGGCTTACACCTACAACGTAAATGTATGAGTTCAAGTAGTGCGTAAAACTTAGTTAAATTAAATTTTTATAGTCAAGACGAAACGATCTCTTTTCGAACAAGAAAGCAGACACCAAGCGACAATGGCAATCCGTGTCACACAACACTTTTCAAAATGTATATTATCAGAGGTTTGTTCTAGCGATCTGCACGGTTAAATTAAATGTTGATGTATTTTGCAATAAGACGGACACAATTTCCATGGGATCGCCCATGGTACGAATGTTCGTGCATTAGTTTAATTTTTAAAAATATTTTTTTTATATAAATCGCCTATAGGATAGACCCAGTAAAGCATGGCCATTCTCGTCACTGTCTGAATAGCTACTCAAGTCAATTCGAAGCGAACGCGGTAAGAAAATAAGTATAGCCAATGAAATGGCTTACAACGGGTGATGCATTGTTTTGTTCTAGGACTGTGTGGCATAATAATCCCTATGTTCTTGCGTTGTTACCATTACAGTGCAGACAGACTGAAATGTGAACTTACAAGCCCTCTTTGTGTGTGTTGTACCATTTCCTCTTACCACATCAAAATACTGAGCGTCACAGTATTGGTTCGCGTTTTCAAACTGACCATTTTTTTTATATCTCACTTAAACATTTCGACATAAACACTCACACTCACATCGGTAGAGTCAGAACAGACGTGTTACAGTATTGAGGGGCATGTTATCTTTGCGTTTTCAAACTAATAAATTTGGGGCTTGTATGAAGTAAAGAACCGAAAGTACAGTGAAACTCAAGGATGATGACCCAATCTGTCTGTCTATTGATGCGTGTATTTACTTAAGAAGAAATATGACCTCTAAAACACAAAGAGATACGGCAAGCATGATTAGATCAAACACAACGATGTTTTCCTTCACGCCCGTGTAATTTAGAGTTTCAATCGTCTTTGAAGACAAACTTGGTCTCCTTTTGTAGGGCTTGAAATAATAAAAGAAACTGAAAAATCTTAAGCACTTTGCTATAGATAATTTCATCAACAGACTAAACAACATAAATACCGTTACAACAATAGAAAGCCTTAAATCTTCTATCAAAAAGAAATGCATGAAACAAATTAAAGATTAACGATAACTAACCAATGAAACCGAATTTAACAAAGGCAATGACATGTGAACAAATGCCTCTCACTTTGGAAAGGTAGGCGAATGTAATCTGTCATGCACCACCAACTTGAAAAATATTATAAACAGAGAGAAACCTGAATTCAAAATTCAGTTGTTTCTTTTTCTTCAAAATTGTTTCGTTTCTTTTTTCTTTTTTTTGGAACAAATCTAAGCACTAATATAGAGTGGAAAAGGGAAAATGCACATACAAGCTTTGATATTTCTGAAAAAATGAGGGGATATTCCTAACGTTCATAATCACCTATATATGCTTGGACTTGTCTGTGACTTATCCACAAAACAAGATGTACATATTTCTGGTCAAGCTGCAAGTGTGTGCGTGTTTTTGAAAATGGTAAAAATGGGATATACAATTTTCTCGTGACACTTATAAAGTGAAGAGTCTGTGCAAGTGTCAAAAGCCAAAGTCATATAAGTTTTGTATTTTGTACGGCTTGTAAAGATTTCCACTTTAGAAAATGTGAAGTATCACAAGTTATTATCACAAACAGAAGTGGAACATAGGGGCTTGCAAGAAAGAAAATAACCCAGACAGTTGGTGTCATCAAGAGTGCTAGAGACGGTACCCGAACTTGCTTGCTTGCTTACTTGAATTAAAGTGATTTTCGCTCTAATGGAGCATGTATCACTGGTTTAATAACGCACCGCGTGATTTTTGATTACTCCTGGGGAAGGAAAGAGAGCCTCATCCCCCCAGGCTTTTATGTACTCACAGACTACTTTTAAATTTAGCCAATCAGGTGTAGGACTAACTAGTCCTTAACAACCTGACTGAAAGGCTTTAAACATGAGTGGGAATTGTCTCACCATACACTCATTTTTCTGTCCGAGCGTGGTAAAGGAGGAAAAAGGTGCTCAGCAAGACAGCCATGGATGTTAAGTACTCACCAAAACGCTAGCCCGTACTTATTTCAAATCAAGTCGTGTCACCAAAAAAGACGACGTGTACGACATCAAAGGCATTGTCAAACGCAGAATACCTCAGTGCTAACTGGCTAGGTCTGCATTTCTTGCTCCCGCTGCTGTTGCGTATATTTCTTCCCTCCACACCGAGTTCTGGGCCTAATTCTTTAAATTTCGTTGTACCCGAACTTATATTATCCATATTATCACCAACAAAAAAAAAACAAAAAAATGAAAAAAACGCACAGACCTAAAAGAAACACTCACTCACTTTTTACAGAACATTACTATTTTTAAAATTTTGATAAGCGACGGAAACGAACAACTTAGAGTCACACTTTCTAACCAAGATAAAGAAATCATGTGCTGATAGACTCACTTCTGTATTTTTTCTTCTAACTGACTAACATATCATAGGCAATGGAATGTTATTTCTTTTCGAGAGTACGGGGTAGCCCTAAAAATTTTTGGGGAACTTGAAGCGATCGCCATAGCCATAGCTTCAAGTTCCCCAAAAAATTTTTAGGGCTACCCCGTACTCTCGAAAAGAAATAACATTCCATTGCCTATGATATGTTAGTCAGTTAGAAGAAAAAATACAGAAGTGAGTCTATCAGCACATGATTTCTTTATCTTGGTTAGAAAGTGTGACTCTAAGTTGTTCGTTTCCGTCGCTTATCAAAATTTTAAAAATAGTAATGTTCTGTAAAAAGTGAGTGAGTGTTTCTTTTAGGTCTGTGCGTTTTTTTCATTTTTTTGTTTTTTTTTTGTTGGTGATAATATGGATAATATAAGTTCGGGTACAACGAAATTTAAAGAATTAGGCCCAGAACTCGGTGTGGAGGGAAGAAATATACGCAACAGCAGCGGGAGCAAGAAATGCAGACCTAGCCAGTTAGCACTGAGGTATTCTGCGTTTGACAATGCCTTTGATGTCGTACACGTCGTCTTTTTTGGTGACACGACTTGATTTGAAATAAGTACGGGCTAGCGTTTTGGTGAGTACTTAACATCCATGGCTGTCTTGCTGAGCACCTTTTTCCTCCTTTACCACGCTCGGACAGAAAAATGAGTGTATGGTGAGACAATTCCCACTCATGTTTAAAGCCTTTCAGTCAGGTTGTTAAGGACTAGTTAGTCCTACACCTGATTGGCTAAATTTAAAAGTAGTCTGTGAGTACATAAAAGCCTGGGGGGATGAGGCTCTCTTTCCTTCCCCAGGAGTAATCAAAAATCACGCGGTGCGTTATTAAACCAGTGATACATGCTCCATTAGAGCGAAAATCACTTTAATTCAAGTAAGCAAGCAAGCAAGTTCGGGTACCGTCTCTAGCACTCTTGATGACACCAACTGTCTGGGTTATTTTCTTTCTTGCAAGCCCCTATGTTCCACTTCTGTTTGTGATAATAACTTGTGATACTTCACATTTTCTAAAGTGGAAATCTTTACAAGCCGTACAAAATACAAAACTTATATGACTTTGGCTTTTGACACTTGCACAGACTCTTCACTTTATAAGTGTCACGAGAAAATTGTATATCCCATTTTTACCATTTTCAAAAACACGCACACACTTGCAGCTTGACCAGAAATATGTACATCTTGTTTTGTGGATAAGTCACAGACAAGTCCAAGCATATATAGGTGATTATGAACGTTAGGAATATCCCCTCATTTTTTCAGAAATATCAAAGCTTGTATGTGCATTTTCCCTTTTCCACTCTATATTAGTGCTTAGATTTGTTCCAAAAAAAAGAAAAAAGAAACGAAACAATTTTGAAGAAAAAGAAACAACTGAATTTTGAATTCAGGTTTCTCTCTGTTTATAATATTTTTCAAGTTGGTGGTGCATGACAGATTACATTCGCCTACCTTTCCAAAGTGAGAGGCATTTGTTCACATGTCATTGCCTTTGTTAAATTCGGTTTCATTGGTTAGTTATCGTTAATCTTTAATTTGTTTCATGCATTTCTTTTTGATAGAAGATTTAAGGCTTTCTATTGTTGTAACGGTATTTATGTTGTTTAGTCTGTTGATGAAATTATCTATAGCAAAGTGCTTAAGATTTTTCAGTTTCTTTTATTATTTCAAGCCCTACAAAAGGAGACCAAGTTTGTCTTCAAAGACGATTGAAACTCTAAATTACACGGGCGTGAAGGAAAACATCGTTGTGTTTGATCTAATCATGCTTGCCGTATCTCTTTGTGTTTTAGAGGTCATATTTCTTCTTAAGTAAATACACGCATCAATAGACAGACAGATTGGGTCATCATCCTTGAGTTTCACTGTACTTTCGGTTCTTTACTTCATACAAGCCCCAAATTTATTAGTTTGAAAACGCAAAGATAACATGCCCCTCAATACTGTAACACGTCTGTTCTGACTCTACCGATGTGAGTGTGAGTGTTTATGTCGAAATGTTTAAGTGAGATATAAAAAAAATGGTCAGTTTGAAAACGCGAACCAATACTGTGACGCTCAGTATTTTGATGTGGTAAGAGGAAATGGTACAACACACACAAAGAGGGCTTGTAAGTTCACATTTCAGTCTGTCTGCACTGTAATGGTAACAACGCAAGAACATAGGGATTATTATGCCACACAGTCCTAGAACAAAACAATGCATCACCCGTTGTAAGCCATTTCATTGGCTATACTTATTTTCTTACCGCGTTCGCTTCGAATTGACTTGAGTAGCTATTCAGACAGTGACGAGAATGGCCATGCTTTACTGGGTCTATCCTATAGGCGATTTATATAAAAAAAATATTTTTAAAAATTAAACTAATGCACGAACATTCGTACCATGGGCGATCCCATGGAAATTGTGTCCGTCTTATTGCAAAATACATCAACATTTAATTTAACCGTGCAGATCGCTAGAACAAACCTCTGATAATATACATTTTGAAAAGTGTTGTGTGACACGGATTGCCATTGTCGCTTGGTGTCTGCTTTCTTGTTCGAAAAGAGATCGTTTCGTCTTGACTATAAAAATTTAATTTAACTAAGTTTTACGCACTACTTGAACTCATACATTTACGTTGTAGGTGTAAGCCGTCTTTCTCAGTTTTCTGGAAGTTCCTTTTTGCGTTTCTCAGATATGATACTATTT
>CM068841.1:30045769-30208269 GCA_028554795.2 Sinohyriopsis cumingii | reverse complement strand
TAATTAAGGTGCAAACATTTAAAGGCTAGAAACGTGTTGACCTAAGATAAATGTCCCTCAGATCATTTCATTTGCAAAACATCAGTGCCCTCTCCTAACCTCGCAACCTGATTAAAACGTTGCAGACGAACGGAACGCACTGGATCCTATTCCACAATCGACACTGTCATAAACATGTAAAATAACTCCAGCTTTAAAAACAGCCTAAAATAAATCCTAGATATTCTAAACAACTGGTGACAAGTCATCGGTATTAAATCAGCAAACAAAATATATTTGGTTGGCTCCATAATTTAAGTGCATAATCTGTCACGCATCTTTAATGGGAGTTTAAGTTGACAAGTAAATAGATAAGAAAAACCCTAACAACATGCAGTTTTACTTGCTCAGAAGCTTGTAGCTACGATGTCGTAGCCTCAACTTGATTTGTTGTGGCTGAGGCTACGAATTGATCCCATATCATGTAATGGAGCAAAAAAATCATCACCAAAGTGAGAAAAACAAACAGTGTAGAAATCAACTACATAAGTATAATCATGTTGTGAAAGAAGTTTGGCTTATTTTGAATTTATTAAGCCCATACGCGATAAAATAAATTGGCATGGTAACTCTAACCGTATCCTGTCCGCCATGACAGATAACGCGAGACTCTCGCCGTGACCCCTTTTCTACGTAAGGCTTGCCAGACCATATTTTTGGATATTCTACGCTATATTATTATCAATCAAGTGCGAATAATCGCTTCTTGGTGGAATTTCAAAGTTGCCGATAAACCGTATTTACTTTTAATGCGCAGAATTTCTGAACCAAACGGCGCCAAATTTTTACTATGATTTGTTTACATTTCCAAATAAGGCGTCAATGGCCTTATATGGCACACAAACAAACGGGCTGAGAACGGAAGTAATCATTATTTGAAATAATATGGCGGACGATCTAAACGAAAATATCGGCTAAAAAAGGTAAACGAGATTTTACAACTATTTTTACAATGATTTTCGATACTTCCGGTATTAAATAAGAGGACTACTCAGTTTATTGGATTATATGCAAGGAATATGTTTAAAGTATTATTATTAGGCTAAAAGAGTGCCGGGTGTGAATCACACGCGGCTTGCTCCATTAACACGTATATGCTCATGTTAGTACCCTGTCCACGAGGTACGAGTAAGGGTACTAATATTAGTACTATGCAGCTTGTACTGACTCCTTGGACTGGTAATGTGTATTTCGACATCCACGGAAGTTGTCAGTTCAATGCACTGTGCCTTCGTTCTAGATAAAACATTTCAACGTTCAGTCTTATTTTTGGTCGTGGTGATCAAGGACTCTCACCGGTTGTAAAATATCGCGTCAATGTTGCGAGTTGTATTTCACATCCAGCTTGTAGTGGCTTTCTTGTAGGTTATTAATTAATATACAACAAGCATTCGGTATTATCTCTAAAGGAGAGATGGTAAAAATATGCATCCATACTGAAGACTAATGGCATATCCAGTAGCATAAAGCATTTACAAAAATGATCTTTAAAAAATGCACGTGGAGTTTGCAGTTGCAGTTATTTCACACACCAAGTTTCAGCTCGTATTTCAACATTGCGGAGCAAGACAAGAAACATTTTTTTTTTCAATGCGAAACTGAAATTTAAAGTTCAATGAAAAAAAACACAAAAAAAACATGATTCCTTACCTGTACGCGTACGTCCAAATGATGAATGTGCGAGATAAAATAGGAAACTATAATATAACTGTAATCTGGCAAGAAAACAGTGTGTTGCTTTATATATGAAGTACCTATCCAGCGTCGTATTTGCCTACGTTATAGTTGGTTAAGGTTTAAAAAGTAAACGGTATTAAACTTCTTTGAAAAAAAAATTGGTAATTACATAAACTCAAGTATTAGTATCTCGTAGGGCTTTTTTGAGCAAAAAATAAGTATTTGATAACAAAGGTCTCAATTAGTTTAAATGCACGACTGCTTAAATTACTGGAGTGTACTGACATACGGTAAACATCACAAAAGTGTTGGACTCGTCAGATTATGTTAAAGACAAGGCGTGCAAACATTGCCCGAGGCAAAGTTGCGAATATGAACTGAAAAGTAGATAGATTGTTTGGTATACTAACACAGCATAACCTTTTAGAAGTGGGCTAACGATACCATAATAAATATTTTCCCATATAGATGGTCAGAGAAAAAACACGCGCTATATTTGAGAGAGAAAAAACGAAGATACACAGATAATAGAAACGTCATTGTATTTAGGAATAGATAAAGGTCGTTGAAAACTCTCATATGCTTCAAGCATGCAATCTGTGGATTATCACCCGACTTTGACCAGGTTTACTCTAACGTTAATTGTTGTTTACTTATTAGTATGCCTGCTTAAGTTGCATCTTAAACTCTATATGTATTTTTTTGTACTTAAAAAAATACAGTTTTAAAAGTAATAGCGTATTGTACAATACAAGCTTTCGTCGGTTAACACATTCAAAACACAATTTCTATCAAAAGGAATGCCATCCACAGAAGACAGTAAAGACAACACACACACATACACACACATTCTTGTAAAGCCTACAAAAGGGGACATATCATTTTTACCATCAAAACGGGGTCATTTTTATTTTAACAATTTATGAGCGATAAAGATCTATTTTATATGCATTCGATACATACGTGTCATGTCTAATTGATATGTGGTTGATTTCCAAGAAACACTGTATGAGAATCGTTACCATCAGAACGGGGACACACACATATACAGAATGGGGACACACACATATACAGAATGGGGACACACACATATACAGAATGGGGACACACACATATACAGAATGGGGACACACACATATACACAGTGTTAGAAATTATACAATCAAATAGGGGACATTCAATAAGCATGTATTTTGATTCAATCTAAATAATGCAGTAATCTCACCTGATACACATAGTTCCCTTCCATATTAATAAACTAAATTAAAATTATCATGTTGACTCTTTAAATAATGTGTGTTGTATATATAAGTAAAAATGGTGTTCATGAGTTTGAAGAAGTTGAATTGTCAGAATTGTGTGAACATGCAGAGAATGTGTACCTTTTTTAATAATCAAAGATCTGCATGTCAAACTTCAGTTAAACTAATTTTATTGGCAAGACTACGGTTTAGAAATTAAAATGTCCCACACAATAACACACTTTTAACTTTGGTGTACAAAAATTTACCACTTTAGTGCAATCCCCTTCATTATTAAGCCAATACATGATAAGATCTCTTCAATATGAAACACACCAAAAGTTTATTTTGTATGATTGCATGTTTGGTCCTAGGGAGCTCAGGTAAGAGCCGCATGCTTGTCTCTGGAGCCAAATAGTCCCTAAAAAAATCTAATTGTGTGGATTAATTGTGTGAAGCCATGTACAGTATTCATGATAGAGACTGGTAAATCGTACAATTGAATGATCGAGAAGGGACTGTCCCGTTATCTGGATACGCCTTTTATTCTTACTATGAAGGTAAATATGGTGTAGAGTTACAGGCGAAACGAGGCTTAAAATTCATCATTTGACTGACTTAAGGTAGCGTAGGAAAAATAGTTCCCGGTATTAGGTGTTTGAGTTGTGATTTGTAGTTTATGGTAGTTAAGTACCAGCGCCACGTTCCGGAAATGTATTAAGGAGAAACGATGCATTTGTGAGGTAGGCAGGCAATTGTGAAGTTGTGATGTAAATGTGTAGTTGTGATATTGGTGGTCATGCATTAATTAGAGGAAAATTATTATAGTTTGTTTTATTCATTCACTAAAAAGACCTATTGTAAGTAACATTATTAATGTTCTGCCTTTCGTTTAGTGAAGTCAGTTGTAAATTTAACATTGCTTATTTGTGGTCATTGATTAATTAGAGAAAAATTGACGACTGTTATCATCTGGTCCATAGAAAAAGGGGAAAACAAGGGACTTACGGCCAGAAAGAAATGAAGCTAGCAAGAAGGAAGAACGACAGACAGAAGTATTGATGCCGAGAGAGATATAATATATAAAGGTAGTGACTAAACGAAAACAGAATGTGAAATATTTGATAATTTACCTCTGAGTCGAACACA
Organism: Sinohyriopsis cumingii; assembly: GCA_028554795.2. Classification (NCBI taxonomy): domain Eukaryota; kingdom Metazoa; phylum Mollusca; class Bivalvia; order Unionida; family Unionidae; genus Sinohyriopsis; species Sinohyriopsis cumingii. Next base: position 30,204,163 of record CM068841.1, on the reverse strand, counting down.
ATGTATCTGATGCTTTTTCCCCCCACATTATTTATACTTCAGCCAGCATGCACATTTATATGATACATCGAGATACACTAAATTTGAGTATAAAAACTTGCATTTTCAGCGTCGTGACTGGTGCCATGTACAAGCACTTACACAAGTTATTTTTATTTCATATTGGCTCTGCCTTAACTTGTCGGATTTACCTCGAATGCAGTTAATTGGAGAAAAGAAATGGTATTATGTTTTGGTTACAATGTAGACTGTTCGTTATTATGCTTCTAACCACATTTTAATGAACTAAAATCAACGTTGATATTTTCCAGTGTATTTCTTATCCAAATGTGCATGGCTCAGAGTTAAATATGAGATAAAATATACAAGCACAGATGAAATGCTAGAATCTCTTGTCCATCGTAAAATCCGTGCATAATAAATGCATGAAACATTATATTAAGTTTTCTTGGTTCCCGATCTAATTTGCGAAATGTGTTACGAACGTTGGACTACCCCTTAATAAACATGTATATCGATAGTGCTGTGTTAAAATAAAAAATATCATACATATTTATCTATGTTTATATAAATGATTTAAATTCTGTTAGCTCTACGTGATGCCATCTTCGGTCAGTAATTCGGGAGCAAAGTGCGCAAGCCGACAGCACAACAGCACAACAGCGTGAATTTGTATCGCGTAAACGGGGACCCAGTTTTCCGACTGATACACGCGAGGTTTTGAGTCGAGTGGGACGTGTGTATTTTTGTGTATATCATGATGTGAAAAAATAACAACAAAATGGGGACATGCTCAGATACGCTTATTTTAAGGTTTGTATCATTAAATAAGGCCTTGACATTCCATTTAAGCCGACATTACAAAACGGGTACGTCCCTGTTTCGAGGCGTGTCCCCGGTCTTTGGCGTGTATACACAATGATGTCCCCGTTTCGCGCCTTTTACACACACACACACACACACACACACACACACACACACACACACACACACACACACGCACACACACACAACAAGACTCTTAAAACAATGACAATTTACATTTTGGCAAAGAAAAGTAAACTATATAGAATGTAAGATGTTCCACTTAAAGAAAAATAACAAAATAATCCCAGAAACAACTACAGGTCTGGAAAGGGACTTATTATATGTGAATAAGGCTAGCAGCACCATTGCATTATACCACTCAGCATTAAATAGTTAGATACGTTATTGCGAAGATATGGACTCAGATCACACTTATTTTTCCTGTACGGTCCTTGCATTTGTTTGTCAGTACTGAATCCTCCTAATAAATTTGATATCATATCTTAAATATCTTCTAAAATGAACTCACGGTAAAGTTCTCGTCGTAGGTTAACCTGTATTTTTGAGAGGCTGGACTGTAAACAAAACAACGTGCAATGGTTCGGAGTTTTTAACTTCATGACTAGCAACAATACCTCATTACTCACTGTGCACTGTCGCCAATATTCAAACAGACAACCACGCTATAATGCTCATGTTCCACAGGACCCCCCCCCCCCAACATTTTTTCCAAATCAGTACCAAGAATGTCCAAATCTAACTTATGCATCGTGACCAAAATCTGAGAGGAAGAAATTGTCTAATAAATAGACAAGGACTATATTCGTTACTTCTGACCAGGGAGTAATAATTGTGACCTAAGTCTATATCTGCTTTCATACGGCATCGGTAGTAGCGCATTGTTTTTGACCTGTAGATTTACACTCCGGATATTATTTTTACTGCAGGAAACAAAGCAAATGTGCTTATTAACAAGGGAAGGTGGAAAGACATACTACTAATAATACTAAGACTACATTCATAATACTGTTGAGACTGGGGCAGAGTAGACTGACATGCAAAAATCGATGCACCGTTGGATAATCAATGCACTTTTAGATTTGGGTTTTTCTTTAACCCAGGTTCCCTGTGTGTTCGTACCTGCAGTATCCAATATTTCTCTTTATGGATACGTTCATTGTCAGTCTATTTGTGACCTGACTTAATGTGAACAATTTCGAGGCATATCACTGAAATTTTATGTTGGATTTTCGAATATGGCTAAGAAATGACGAAATGTTTATTCCTAACGAAACTGTTTGATATTCTTTTACAGCTTTTTGGGCCATTTTCAAAACGAGACAGTATTCTTTGAACTTCATTTCATGGATTCATCAATTCTTGGTACTTTTTAAATAATGGATTCAGGGGCGTATTAACCATTAAGCAGACTAAGCACGTGCTTAGGGCACCAGGGCCAAAGGGGGCACCACAAAGTTGAGAAAAGGGTGAAAAGAAAAAAAAACGAATGAAGATTTGTAAAAAAAATTGATAAAACTAGTGCAAATTGATCATAATGTTCTGTTTCTTGATCATGGTGCACCCTAGGGTTATCTTCCCAGGTGTACGAGGAAAGGAGGGGGGCACCAAGATTTGTCAGTGCTTAGGGCACCAGTGAGCCTTAATCCGCCCCTGAATGGATTCGACTATTGACAAGCAATAAAGAATTATTAATACTTTTTATATTATGGATTCTACTATTCACAAAAGGGCAGTATTCTTGTTACATTTTATATTATGGATTCTACCATTCACAAACTGTACAGTATTGTTGCACTCACACGGGTATTTACTTGACCGAGCGGTTGTCAAACCCTGGCGCGATTCTCGCTAGAGGTCATAAGTTTACCCCGACTTTCCAAAGACTTCCATACAACTTCAGTTGTAAATTAGAAAGCCAGACGTGTCCATTCTGTACCTAAATTTTACTGTAATTAATGCAAGACCACAGATAAAACAACCTACCAAATATCTATGAACCACATCTGCATGTTTTATCTTCATCATGTTTCCGTACTGCCAACCGTTCATGCATTAGAAAATATATGAGTATCCCCTAACACTGGGAACTATTTTAACTCCGCCACCTTGGACCAGTCAATGTATGCTTCCCAGGCACATTTCGCCACTATAGCTGCACCATATCTGCCCACATGGCGACATAAACGGTATCTGCCAAGTCCCTTCTTATTTATTCCTTTGTGCAATTTACCGGTTTCCTACCGTAAATACCGCCCTTGCAGTCACACCACCAATGTACACCACTAGATTTTAATATGGACTATCTTACAACAAGGACATTCATTCTGTTTCGGCCAGAATTCAATACTAGTGAACCATGGCATCATGGAAACTCACTAACACTTCACTCCGTGACGTTTGCTCCTAATAATTTGCTAATGTTTCGGGCTATGAATATTTCCATGGCGCCGAATTCCAATAATCACACAAGTAATCACACAAATCTAAGAATTCCTTAAAACGGTGCGCTATAACCAAATGCGCATGCTTTAAATTTATTACAGTATTATCAATGCTTTTTATATTGTGGATTCAACCATTCACAAACCGTACAATATTATTAGTACTTTTTATATCATGGATTCAACCATGCACCAATAGTACAGTAGTATTAATATTGTTTATTTGATGGATTCTACCATTCACAAGCATTCTTGGTACATTTATATTATGGATGCTACCATTCCCCCTAACGTGCAGCATATGGTTCGAATGGCTTGGGATATGATGTTCTGTTCTAGGCAAATTCTCCAAGTTGTGAGTAAAAGAATTGTTGAGTTCACATAATTGTGGGAATTTGCAAATAAACTAGAAAGAAAATGTTTCTTTTCATTATGTCTATGATTAAAGCGACGGCGAACCTCGCCCATTTGTGGTTTGATTTTGTTTATGGTAAACTACGCCCATCTGCGGTTTGATTTGCATATGCTAGTACCTTATCATGTTTGCGAAGATGTGACAAGTTTACTAATTTATAAACAGTAATATGTAAGTTTTGCAATGTATTTATGTATGTATGTAGGTAGGTAGGTAGGCAGGCAGGCAGGTAGTATGTAGGTAGGTAGGTAGGTAGGTATGTGTGTGTGTGTATGTGATTTGGATTTTTAACGTAGTTTTAACAATTATTCAGTCATATTGTACGATATCTGCAGTGTGACAGTTTATAGTGATGTCTAGCACTGGGGCATCATGCCGCAGACATGTAAATGATGTCACACCCAGTCACAACACTAACCTCTTAATGCTGAGCTCTAAGCGAGGCAGCTATTAGTACCATTTTTATAAGTCTTTGATATGACTCGGCCGGGGATCGAACCCACGACCTCCCTTATCTGATGCGGACGCTCTAACCAATAAGCCACCAGAGTGGTCCTGTTCATCTTGCATCTTTGGAACTATCAATTGTACCGACAGTACCACTAGAGACTTTGCTTTCTGCAAGAGTCTCCAGCATAGTTTTTCTTCAATTCTTTCCAATTCCAGATAAGTTGTTCTTTTTATTCCTCTGCGACTTAGACATCTGTATTGTTTATTTTTCCCAATTGCATATTTTGATACCTCTTATAATTTGTTGTGTGGTTAATTTTTTTTCATTGTTACGTATTGCTTTGACTTTTATGTATTATGTGCCGTTTAACTTAGTTATGGTAGATTGTCAATATTTCATTGTTTTAAAGTTTTTCTCTCGATCAACTTTTCCTTGAAAGGTTTTGCAACAAACAGTTTAAATACTGCACTAAACTCACTAAAACACAAAGGAACAACTCCACCAGTAGCAGTCTCTGGAATTCCGCTGTCGTTATTATCACACCACCTGAAACTATAGCAGTGCTTACCACCACCCTACATAACTTTGTATACTACTTTGCATTTCTTTCTAATACATCTAAAGTGTTCCGTCTATGTGACTCATGGCAAACACAGATATTCTATTTTTGTATCATTCGACATATCTCTGTAATTTAATAGCTGTAACAAGTTCACGCCCTTCTGGCACTGGGTTTTATGTTTCTGGTATGACTGGAATCTTTTGTGTCCTCGATCTTTTCTCTTGCCATAATTTGATTGATTGTTTATTGTAAAGAGTGGATCCTTCACTTCGTACTGCTATAACATCTTTAACTGCTAGATGTGTGAACCAACAACTTTACAAAGTGACAAAATAAAGAAGACTCCCCAAACCAACTATACCAGCACCCGTGAAACAATATATTTTCTTTAATCTTCATGAACATATATATTTTCTTCTTTTTTTTTTTTGTAACATGTTGATATGCTATATATTCTTCTTTGTCTCACTTCAGATGTTCAGCTTTGGTTTATAAAACGTTTCGTGAACCTTCTCTAAGTTGCCTTCGAAGTTCAAGGTTGTTTTGGCTTTTGTAAAGTAACCTTCTCGGGTTTTCTGTTAAACGATGCAAACCTTAGATTTGTTTTCGTTTTTATCTTGCTCATCTTCACTTTATTTTTCATGGACATTTAGAAATTTATCAACAGTCAACCTTTTCCAATCTTGTGAAAATTAAATTCTAATGCAATTGAATAACTGAAAGAAATGCATTTTATGATATGTCGTCATATGTGTGCAGGTGAGAAAGATATTGCTGAGTTCAACAAAATCTAGACTAACTTTAAAACCTTGTATAAAAACGTAAAAAGTCTTCTGGAGCAACAAAAATAAATTTTGAAAACATGAAAAATAATAACATAGAGTACATAAATCGATAAAATAGGATTAAAAAATGCAAACAGCGACGAAAATGTTAGGCTGATTCGCATTGGAAAAGTGAGAATTTTATAATCAGTGAAACAAAACTTAAAATTATATATAAAGCTAAACATGTTTTGAGTGTCGTCTATAATCGTCTGCAGACAATGGCAAATGGTTACAAAACCTGAAGCTATTTAAACTGATTTGGAGATAAATCACTATACTCTGATATGTTCATTCAGATCTGCAAATGAAATACTTCCCTGCAGACACTATATATGAATGCCAGTGGAAATAGATGTTAAGTATGATAAGATGCCACCGAGAAAGGAGATTAAACTATATTCATTCAGAAGATTTTCGAGGGCATTGTCTAGTCTGCTTTTTATGATCAGATTACTTATTTTCTTTTTTAAAATCCATCTGATTTACTAGATGTTGATAGAAGCAACGCCAGCTTGAGTGATATTTCAGTGAAATATATTCCGTTCTTAATCATGTAATTATATGTTAGTTCTTCCAGTAAACTGTCTAATTTCTCACTTGGAGGTCGTCTGCTGTTTAATGACATCACAGTTAGATTTCCTAATATGAAGACGAGTTTGTGATTTTAGAAGCTTCAGCATTGATAAAGAGTTTACGTGTCTTCTTAATTTGTTGACATTTTTATTGAACTCTTTCATTAAAATCTCTGCTCATTATCTCTTCGCTAGATCGATTTGCAACGTTTATATATGGTTTGTACTCCTGAAATTCTGTGAGAATTTTTTTATATTATTATACCATTTGGCGAAATAATGAAGCAACATTTTAAACAAATTGTCGTAAGAAAAATTGCTATAGCCGATGCAAAATGTAATCAGCGTATTTGCTTGACTATCTGAAATAGGATCCTTTAGATCTAGGACAAAGATTAATTCCTAGATAGTTTGAATGATCTCATTACAAAAATAAATTAGCAGAAGGTAAGAAGACTGCAAAACCTTCAATATCTAAATTATTGTCCATGTTTAAAAAAACCCACAAATATATTATCTACTGTCCTAGTTTGATGTTATATGTTCAGTTTGGAGTCAAGCTAAATAATTATACATATAGAAGTAAAGCCAAACAAATATCCATAGAGCAGATGGTTTCTATCAGGAACTTTGGTCAGCATTATTCATAAAACTCAACACATCATTTGAAATAAATAGACTTCAGTAACTTTTGAAAAGAATTTATAAAACTAAAGAATATTGTTGAGTTCGGTAAAAGTTGGAATTTTCAAGAAAGGGAGTCGGTGGAATAATTATGAAGTAATGAAAATAACGATTTTAAATTTTAGAAAGAATATTTCATCTGTAGGGGGAATAATCATAGATGATGATATGCCTTTAGTCATTTTAGAGGACAAAAGATTCAATCAGTAAAGCCTTGTCTGCAGGGTAGAAGGAGGCGCAGGGGATCCTTCAGCAGACTGGGAGGAGATCGTCATGCCTGATTACTCTTTGGTCATTATACATGAGCTGTGGGATCGGAAATACATCGTGATCATCGACTAGACGCCACGTGTTACATATTTTTGTTCCGTTGGAATACATCTTAATTCAATATCACTATTTTTATGACAATGCAATTCAATTTCTACTATTTTTGTGAAATATAACCTAATATCTCCATATGAAAGTAAGTCAAATGTACATATTTTACTTTCTGATAAACACACCTTTTTCGTATTTGTGTGTAAATTCTATACATTGAACATCCATGGTTATATATATATATATCCTTCTATCAATCATATTTATTTATATATTGCTATGCATTGGTCATCCCTAGTGATAGATCCATATATCAATTAAAAACATTTGTGAGTTCCACATGTTGAATCACGTTTGATTTCTTGCTGAAGTTACATGTTTTTATTAGTTCCAACCGTTAAAAACTGTTAACAAAGTGACGATAGAGTCTTCTGCGTACTCATCTGTCCATGCAGTTAAACTATTCTCTTGGATTTCTGTGTGACGGCTATGACGGTAATGAGTGTTCACAGAACTGTCGTTGTCAAAGTGTAGGACTCGATCTCCGAAACCTTCTAAGGTATCACATAATTGTGTACGAGCATTGGCTGTCACGTACGCTTCAAAAATAACATTTCTGAATGCATCCGGAGGTGCTAACTCTATCACTTCTTTGTAATTGACTATGATCAAAACATATGGTCCATCTCCAAGTGTTTTACAAGTTTTCTTTAATCACCCACCATTTGAAAGCTTCTGCTTGGATCTGTCAATTATTACGTCCTGTGTAATACGTTGTACCAATTTTCCCGACAAAAAAAATAACACGACTTCAAACGATCGTCTTCCTTCGTTCTTTTCCACGTGCTCTAAAGAGATGCCCTCTAAAGATCGGCTTCATTCTTTGAGTTTCTCTTTGAGTCTGACTCGAAGAAAGATAGCCATTGTCTTATTGTTTTAGCTTGAGACATTCATTAACGTAGACTGAAGAATAAAATCCTTCATTGAGTCGTCGTCTTGATATTGTTCTGTGGTAGGAACGTGTCATATTTCGTATACTATTATCAGTTGCTATCCACGATCCAGAGCACGAAGGAATTCGATACACACATGATTCTGTCAATGTGCGTTGTACATCCTATTGGAGATAAAGTTGGTCTTGATTACACGTCTCAGCACTAATAAAACATTTCTTTGCAACGACGTAAGATTGGATGGTACAAGTGTTTGTTTGTGTGGGGTAACACTTTGCATTGAATCTAACCTTCGTATCGGCGAATGTGCTGCACGTCAATATGTTCTGTCAATATTTCAGGGTGACCAGCATGGAGTCGAGTATATTTGCACATCAAATATATAAGGAACGCACATTGATGTATTTGATTCGATCTTCTTGACATTCGTCCACATCGTACAGCAGGCGTGTCGCCAAACTGTCGTGTGGGTTCAAAGGTTCTATGTTTACAACGTAGTATCTTTCGGCAATGCGTCTGAATTTTATTTAAATCCTACTTGTAATCCTACATTTCTACCACTTTGTATCATTGTCTTTCTAACCCCATGCGTCGAAGGTACCTTTGCTAGTTTAACTCTTCCATGGTGAACTCTGAGAAAATACTTTTCAGGCTTTGTTTAAGAACACGTACGGTATCCTTGAAATAAGCATCCCTGGAATTCGTAGACGATCTTGTGGGCTTTGAAAATCCCAACTATCCACAGTGAGATTTCAAATATTCCATGGTTCGCTTGTAATTAATTCGTTCTTTTCTGTAAGGAATGCATTGTTTCGACTGTAAACAGGCCCGGTATCTCTCTCTGTAATAAACGTGTTGTACTCGATTGGTAAATCTTTGGTAACATTTGTCACAGCAGTAAACATATGGAGAAATCATGTGATACTAATAATGGGATGGAAATGCTATTGATTACACTGGACAACAAATTTTTACAAAAGTCATGTTACTGAAATAAAATTAGTCAATTCTTATCAATTTTTATGTGCTGAACACGAATATGACAGTCAAATTGCAAAATTGGCTCTAGTTTTTTTGTAATCTGCAAGAAATTAATGTTTACATAACGAAATGCATTCCAATAGTAAAAGGTCAACTGTAATAGCCTACCTATAAAAAATCAAGTCATTGACTACATCTTAGATTTCTTCGCCTGTCTCTTGTACAGCTGTTCGGGAGCATCTCTGAGGAGTGTCCAGCAGTAGTCAGCCAGCATTGTAGTGGACCATTTTCCCTGGTATCTTTGTTCCATTGTTGCGATATCTTGATGAAAACGTTCGCCGTGTTCATCACTAACAATACCACAGTTGCTAGGAAAGAAATCCAAATGGGAATGAAGGAAGTGAATCTTTAGAGACATATTGCAGCCAAGTTTCTTATACTTCATCAACATGTCTTCTACTAGTTCCTTATAGTTTTCTGCCCTAACATTTCCGAGGAAGTTTGTAGAAACTAGGCCAAAAGCATTCCATGCTTGTTTCGCGTCACCTTCCAGCAAGTTGTTGAACCGGTCATCTTTGAAAAGCTCTCGAATCTGAGGACCCACAAAAACTCCCTCTTTAATCTTTGCTTCGCTGAGTCGAGGGAATTTTTCATGCAGGTATCGGAATGCTGGCAAAGTCCGGTCAATGGCTTTCACGAAGTTCTTCATCAAACCTAGTTTGATGTGAAGGGGTGGTAGCAAGATTTTCTGAGCCTCAACCAGAGCTGGGTGTTGGATATTCTTCTCTCCAATGGCTACATTCTGCCTGTGAGTCCATTCCTTCCTCATGTAGTGCATTTCCCTTGCTCGGCTATCCCACTCGCATAAGAAACACATGTATTTTGTATATCCTTGCTGCAGTCCCATTAAAAGGGCAACTACCTTCAAATCACCACAGAGGTGCCAGCTGTACTTGTTATACTCAATGGAATTCAGTAGCTGCCTTAAGTTATCGTATGTCTCTTTCATGTGGACAGCATACGCTACTGGAATAGATGGAAGAATGTTTCCATTGTGCAAAAACACAGCCTTGAGACTCAGTTTCGAAGAGTCCACAAATAGTCTCCATTCTTGTGGGTCATGAGTGATTTTTAAAGCATTCATGAGGCCCTCAATATCGGAACAGAATATCAGATTACTTTCCTTTCTGAAGAAAGGCTCCAATTGCTGGTGGCGCTTTCGATATGCAGTAATTGTGACAGCTTCTTCTAGAAGATTCCATTGTTGGAGTCTTGATCCTAGCAATTCTGCCTTGTTCTTTGATAAGTCCAAATCACGAATCAGGTCATTTAGTTCTTCCTGTGTTATTCTGTGTGGGGTTGATGATGCACCACAGTGAAAATCTGGATCACTGCATGCTGATGGACCAGGAGAAGAACAGGTCGACTCACCTTTGTCTTCGTCAGATGAATCAAGAGAATATTCTGCTGGAGGTTCTGGAATAGGAAGTCCCTCACCATGTGGAACTGGTCTCAATGCAGACGGAATGTTTGGGTAGACTATTCTCGACTTCTTTCGCTTCGTTATTCCGCCGGAAAGAGGAGGAACCAAGCAGAAGTAACAGTCATTTAGGTGGTTGCTTGGCTCTCTCCACACCATTGGGACTGCAAACGGCATTGATGACCTTTTGCAATTCAACCACTGTGAAAGCTGTGTTGTACATGTAGCACAGCATATATGCGGAGCCCAAGGCTTGTCTTGGTCACCAACCTTGCATCCGAAGTAAAGATGATATGCCTTCTTCACTTGAGAATTGATACTTTTCTTCTGGTTGGCAAATGTCACTTCCCCACAAATATAGCAAAAATTGTCCGCGGTATTAACACACTTTCGAGGCATTACTGTTCTTTATTGTACGTAAATGGATAAAATAATAAGTTTTATGTAACAGTAGCTTGAACTGTCTCGCACAACGTCTAAAATATTTTAAATGCTGAACCTATCTGATTGGGCTTTATATAGTACACTGCTTACGTCAGCTTCAGCAGCCGCCTGGCATTAGTATAATAGGCCTACACATGTATAGTACACTGCTGACGTCAACTTACTTAAGCAGCCGCATGGCATTAGTATTGCATTGCATCAGAAAATGATGCAATCAACTGTGGATGATGTGAGCATGATGGTATTATGCAATGTTACATCATTATTCCGGATGTTGCTGCAGTCCTACTGGAGAAATTTACACAGTGAAACATAGAAAATGAGGTATATGAATATCTTCAGAACGAGAGCCAATACAAATTTTTCACGGTTATATTCGTGTTCGGCACACCAAAATACTACAGATTAGGGCCTTTTCAAGTCAGTAATGATTTCACTGTTGACCAGTGTTATAATAAAAGCGAGTGTACATGCCTTTTGGGAAATCGGGTACTGAAAATAGGAGATCTCCACGAACGACTTAAAAATATATTTTGGACGGTGTTAATTATACTGATGCACTAAATGCAATCCAAATAGGAGATTTCAAACTGTCGTGACAGACGGAGAATCTCAAACGATCCTTCTCTTTTAGCCCGGCATTGTCATTTCGAACATGGAATCCAACCAATCTTTAATGAAGCCTGCTTCATTCGCGGTTGGCACTTCAGACGTGAACACTTTTATTTTTACCGTGTCGGTATAAACTGTAGTTGTAAAGTTTTCTGGAAATCAGTTTAAAATTGAAAATAACTTTCGGTAGCTACTGAATGATTTTCTTTTTTGTGTGGATGTGGACTATTGGTTTTGTGGCATTATTTGATATTGTTGGTTATTGATCCTCAAAATCACTGCCGTGTACTTGCGCTAACGCTTTAGTTACGTTAAGAGAAGACATGGAAAGTCGTCGTATTTTGACTTCTTCTGCTTTCTCACTGGAATATTGTAATCTTTTTATCTTGATTGCAAAATTTGATTTGACTATATTTTCACCAATTATCGAAATAGGGTTCCAGCTTTATAAAACAAGTGTAGCATAGAGCGTTGAAATAAAATATCGCATTTCTTATGATTTTTGAAGGCATATTCTAATACAAATAGATATTTCCTGATGAGGACTGCTTAAAAAATATATGGGACATAACAAAGTTATTTTGGTGCCATATTACATTCAAAATGCTCAATAAACTTGTGTCGCTTTACAAACAAAATTAAATTTTTTTAAGTATTTTCTTTAACAACGGTAAAGCTATGACATAAACATTTCAGTCTGTTGATATGATGCTATGATAAAAAAATAAAGTTCGATTGAAAGTTGTGTAAGCTACTGTAATGAGAAAAAACATGATCAGTTATTTTCGTGTCGTATAAGCTAAGCTAATTTTCGTTTCGTTAAAGTCTATGTTTGATTTTAAATGTTAGCGGGCTTAAGCAACGGCTAGCGTCTTAGTTTTTGGAACACGTGATTTGCCTTAATTACGAAATCCATTAAATCAGAAGGACCAAATGCTTCCTTAAGCTGCGATGAATTCATAATGCAGGCTGATGAAGTGCGCAGTCCGGTGAGGTTCCAAAATGGAGGCTGAAAGAGTTTACCTAGAACAATGAAACAATGGAAAGACGATGGAACGAAACGAACAAATATAGCTATAACATACATAGACAAGCCTGAATACGTCATAATGTTCCAGGAATATACAGCAGCAGGGGGGGCGAATCCGACATTTTGTCCAATCGTCATTTGGCTTAATTAATACTTTCTGCACTCAGCGGATCCGGTGTCGTCAGCGCCTGGTAAAAAAAAAAACGACGTCGTCGTCGAGGGGATCGTCCGGACGTCATTTGGTTTAATTAACACCTTCTGCGCGCCGATCCCAGCGTCGTCAGCGTCCGGTAAGCACATCGACGACCGCGTCGATGTCATCGCCCCCCCTGCTGCTAAGTGGTTATTTACAATGAAAATTATTTACAACTAACCGAATATTTGGTCAAGTCCGATACGATATCGTGTCCGAGGATCATGTAAATTTATCGTTACGAATCCATGTGGGGTCGACTGAGCATGACTAAAAAAGTTTTTAAAAACATTAAAGTCCATGTCACCGCCGCACCATGTCTGCCAAATATTTCGTAGCGTGTGTGTATCAACGCCGTTGAATACAGCAAGAATATTGCAGTTGTCTCTGATTACTTTTGGAATCTGAGTGTATCGTTGAGTGACATATATCACGTCGGTGTTTTTATGCCTGCCTCTGGAAAATATCCTAGCTGGGTTTTTTTGATTGTCTAACATAACATCATCATACACGACTAGATTGTTAACGTCGCCATCAATATCATCAATACCTGGTGCATCATTGATATCTGTAATAAACTCAATAACATTTTTTTCAGCGATCGCTGATGCATTCTCGTTAAAATCTTTCAACACCTCGTAGCATCGTTGATCATCCACGCTAGGAGCAACCAAATACAACTTGTCCCACTTCATCCATCTCATTATTAAATTAAGTAACAATTGCGTCTTGCCGGATCCAGATGGTCCGATGATAATCATCCGGATCGAGTTTGGTAACGCTGCAACATGCTTAACTGGTTCTCTTGTTTTAGTCGCCGAAAAATCAATTATATTCATATCTCTATACATAAATTATGGATCTATATTGTGTGAAGTGTAGAGTACGTACTGGCACAAATGATATGACAACCGCTACAACAAGAAATAACAGATCGGCCCTTACTGGTAAGTGTGTACAATGCGGTACAAAGAAATTTAGATTTATTTCTATTAAACCCGGGGATGTTTTAAAAAAAAGCGAGGAGGTGATATTGCAGCCAGGTTATCAAAACTCCCCGGAACCCGGTGGGCAAAGTATCCAGGAGAAAAGCACCTCCCAGGATATAGCTACTGTGGCCCCGGAACACGATTAGATATCAGACTCGATGATCAAAATCAGCCCAAACCCGGTGAGTATCCAATAAACGCTATCGATAAGGCGTGTCATGCTCATGATGTTGCTTACAAAAGTAGCGATCTGCAACAGCGTCATATCGCGGACGTAAAATTAATTCACGCGTTAAATGCTATTCCTGATAAATCCTTCAAAGAAAAATTGGCCTCATGGTTGGTAAAATCGGCTATGAAAGGTAAATTAATGATGGGCGCTGGTAATTAATAACAACATGGAATCCATCTATTATTCTCCGAGAGGATACTGGAAAGGGAAGGCCGCAATTAGTAAGCTTGCAAGCGCTGCAAAAGTAACAAAGGCCACTGCGGCTAATTGGTTATCCAAACAGGCTATATGGCAAATCTATCTACCACCGCCTAAACAAATCAACTTCTCGCGCTTTGATGTCAGCGTACCTAATGAAGTTCATCAGGCTGATATACTATTTTTGCCGCATGACAACGGTTACAAATACGCGCTAACCGTAGTTGATGTTGCGAGTCGATACAAACAAGCGGAGCCGTTAAAAACAAAGTCAGCAACTGAAGTAGCCGCTGCGTTTGAAAGAATTTATCGAAGAGGTCCTCTGCGCTGGCCAAATCTATTACAAGTTGATCCTGGTAGTGAATTTCGCGGCGCTGTTTTATCAACGCTGAAACATCATAGCGTCGCGATACGACGAGGTCATACTGCGCTACATCGTGATCAGGCAATTGTTGAACGATTCAATCGGACTCTTGCTGAACGGTTATTTGGATATCAATACGCGAAGGAATTCATCCAAGAAAAACGATCTCGTGAATGGGTTAAAAGGTTGCCAGGCGTAATTGCAGCGTTAAATAACGAGATTACCCGAGCAATTAACATGAAGCCCAGCGACGCGATTAAATACGAGTATATACCCGGAAAATCAAAAATAAATAGCGTTTTCAAGCCGATTCTCGGCAATGTCACCGTGAGATATCTATATGAACCAGGAGAGCTTGAAGGCGGTAAAAAAAGAGCTACTGATCCTATTTGGAGTGTTACCACACATAACATATCAACGATAACACGATCAACTGGTAGACCACCGATCTATAGACTGGATTCAACTGCTCCTCAGCGCGGATTTACACGCGAGCAACTACAAGTGATACCTGACGATACTCAATTACCCCCGCGTGGTCTTAACTAGCGCCGTTGCGTCTATTACACTCAAGACATGTCAACCTCACATTGTTTTTGACATGACCGAGACTGTTATCGATCCTGTCCACGGTAAATTGGCGAGCGTCTTTATCCGAATAGCGCCAACTCATTATACAATTGCAACTCGCACAGTGATTATTCTGTTGTTGTCGTAACGCAATTATTAATTCGGCATCAATATCAAAACGCCGCTGTTTTTTTTTATCCTGTTGGCGGTAACCCGAGAGTTTTCTATCAATGACGCTTGCATCGATGGTGACTTTGTCGCCGGCTTCGTCGGTGGCTTCGTCAATAACAATTCTTCGAAGCTGATTTATTCTCCGTACTCGGGACACTGCAAGATAGACTAGATTCGACCATTCGATGCGATTATCAACCATCCAAACAATTGTGTCCGTGATGGTTAGTCCCTGCGAGGAATGTATTGTTGTTGCGTATCCTAGCGTCCACGGGGATTTATCAGCACGTAGCGCGTCCTCAACGACGCCGATATCAACGAGCACGATATCATTCAGCACGAGAATTTGTTTTTCTGTCCGGCCTGGAATTTCAACTTCAGTGTTCTGCCGCCGTGTGTCCGCGGGTCTATAACATAATGGCACTGGACGCGTTGGAAACCTTTCCTTATGCAACGTAAACAACCTCCGCTGAAGTGTGTCTCTGACTATCTTTCTGCTCGCTACAATCAAATCGTTTGGTCTCCATGTTTCCCAGAATTCATTTAACGGCGTTTCCGGAATCACCTCGCGAATTATTTCACATTGAATTCTATCCGGCTGTAATCTGATTAATTTCTTAACCCCGCGCAGTTGTTCATCAAGTGCCCGGTAATCAGTATCGGTTTCTTCATAATAGTCCACAAAACCCTTTAACCAATTATGTGGACCCTCGCCGACAAATGGTGCTGGTTGGCCATGGTCGCCACACATGATCACCGCTGTATTCGCGCGCAGCAACCAATCAAGAAACATTTGTAAAACATCTAACGAAACAGTACATATTTCATCCCAGATGATAACTTCAGGAATAAATTTTTCACCCATTCGATCAGGAGTCCACTCACCGCCGCTGTATCGAAAAAAGCTGTGATAAGTAACGGCGTCAACATTTCGTTGTTTTATCTCTCGCGCTAGTCTATGGGTCGGTGTAAGCACGATTATACTTGCCCGCGTTCGAAATAATTCAATTGCCCGAGTCGTCTTTCCTGACCCGCCACAGCCGCTTAAATAAACCGTTTTGTGTCTACAAATTGGATCAGAACACGGTGGTGCATCAGACCATTCCGATAATTTATCGCCGCGTAGGTAATTGTTTTCAACGGCGACATCTGCTGACGGGGAATAATCGCGTCGTATTTCATTTTTAATTCTCCATGTACCCCAACTCTCGTCCGGACTAGTAAACCCGGCTACGTTTTCCTTATACGCTACGTCAACATAAAATGAATCAACGGCTACTCTAACCGCGGTATCGGGAAATTTATTTATCATCGAGAACAAATTTATGCAAGCATAACCCAGCATAGACGCCCTCAAATGCGGGTATGCTGGGCTGTCTCCATCGCTGTAGGTAACAACTGTACCCAACCTTGTTCCATTGGACAAGAAAGCTGTTTTGCAGTTCACGTATCTATTTTTTGCCACTGCGTCCTTGATTACGAAATCATATTCTGCGTCATCTATAATCAGCCGTGAGCAATATCGTTTGTAGTCGCAGTTTTTTCCACCTTGTGTGAACTTACCGATTATTCTTCTACCGAGATCTTTTGCCTCGCGGTTTCGTTGGTTAAATATCCTCCTGGACCATTCGATGATATATTCCTCGTCGGCATCAATGTTTTTTCTGGACTCGTCAATTATGCTATCTAGACGCTCCGGTTCTGGTAACCAGACTTCAGTCTGCGCCCGGTATGATATAATCGCGTCACTGACAATCAACGAAATTAGCATTTTACAATCAATCATATACCGTAGCAGCGCTATTGGCAACCACTTCTTTTCAGCCATGTGTCTACCGATCCAAATATAGCAACAGCGATGAAGTCCTGCCGCGAACTCAAATGATACTATGCGAGCGAATCCGGTTAAATCAAAATCAGGCAGTGGTCCATTAATAGCAACACGAGTCATTTCATGTCTGGGGTGTCCAAATCGTTTGAAATACTCAGCGGCGGATCCATACCCGAGAAAACTCGCTGCATAACAGGCAACCATATCAACGGAAATCATAGCGTCGCGGTTGTATTCAGTGTTCCATAGTCCACCGTGATAGTATTCCAAACAACTGGATTGTACATCCGGTAGAAATTCCTTGCGCGTTGGACTCCACGCATTTTTCCTCGCTGCAACATGAGCTACAACCGATGGAATCGTAAAACAATTTGTTAGCAGTTGTTCATCATGCTCCTCAAATTCTATGGCGGTTTTTTTCATCCTGTTGTGAAATGCTTCAGTGCGATATAATTCACCGTTTGGTCTTACAAACTGATCAAAGGTATCAGCGCTGCGAAGTAACCACACTGATACAGGGTCGTTTTTACACAAATAAGCGATAGCATCAAATAGTTTCCTCTCCGCGAGAAAACCATCTTGTATAAATTCCCCCGGGATATACTTTACCGTTCTATCCCGTGGAAACACTGTGATCGCGGGCGTCCATGCGTGTTCGTTATGATCAATAATTTTGATTGGGGCTCCATTTGATTTGTACTTTGATTCGTATAATACTTCACCGGTTATCGTTGTAACGGTTATTGGAAATCTCAACGACGTTTCTAATCTCGCTATGTCGCTGATGGTTGCTCCTCGCTCGCGCACTGTCTCCTCCCACTGGTTGATTTTGCTACGTCGTAAATCAGTCAATTTGTTTCCTCGACACGCATTTGTAAAATGCTCTATTACTCGTTCTGCTACACAATTTATCCCCGTTGACTGTTTCATCGGCGCTAGTTTTCCGATATCAGGTTTCTTATTTAACGGGTATATTCCATAAACAACTGCTGTTTCAGGATACGCTCGTTCATAGTATGGTCTGTCAATTCCGGTTAACAGCCCCGGCTTGGAGTCGCGGCTAACAATGACTGTTTTCTTGTCGCTGAGAACTGGTTCAAATTTATCACGTATGATCCAATTACCTGATTCCACCCGGACAATGAATTTTACTCTGAAGAAATACTTGCTGGAGTCAAGTTGTGATATTATCATTGCTGCGCGGTTGTCGTTCATGGTAGCATCAACAACGCCATCAATTCGAAATGTTGACCAACTATGAGATGCACCATCACGCTTGAATTCATTGATACAATCGCGTATTTTACTCAACAGGGTTCTATCGTTTATTAACGCTTTTGGTTCGTCCTTGAGGACTCTATCGAAATTGAACTTAATATTTTTCCAGGGCTTAATTGCTGCTAATCTCTCGAACTCATCCATATAATTAAAACAAGTATTTAAATGAAAGAATATAGTATAATGAATCACTGCAAATGGTTGATGATTGGGTCGACAACCCCGTGCAATAAATCATGTAGAGGTGAATTCTGCGGGTACCATTTACAAAGCGTTCGTAATGGTTCTCTTGGCCCCCTCCCGTGCTTGGTTTGCCACGTCGGTGTAAGAGGAAAATCGCAGTTGTGTATCAATTGTGGCGGAAAGCGATACAGGGAACTAAAACGCTATTATGACAAGCGAATTAAAAACGCCGTCATTGACCCCACCGCTGACTTCGTCATCAAAACCCCCCAAGACTACGTTGAAAGATTCATAATTAAACCAAATAATAAATTAGACAAATAGTATTATTATATAAATGGACCAAGAATTTCAGCCGCATCCTGTGCTCGTCAATTACGAGGCATCTCGCGACGGCATTGTTAGAAACCGCAAACTGAAGAAGCCGGTTGGTACCGTAAGTAATCAGGGGTATCTGGTGTTTGGTGCCGGAAAGAAGAAGTACCATGTTCATAGGGCGGTATTTGAGGTATTCAACGGATTAATCGAAAATGGACTTGTGATTGATCATATTAATAATAATAAGACTGATAATTCTCTTATAAACTTGCAAGCTGTCTCGCAGAGTCAAAATACCAAAAAAGGCCAAACCGGTAAATACCCAAAGAAAGCAAAACCCGTAAAGTCATTTGATACAACAACTCACGAGGAAAAAATATTTCAGTCGATGAATGAAGCCAGTAGATACTTTGACATTTGTATCGCCTCAATACGAAAAGTAGCAGAACGAGTATATCAAACAGCAATCTCAAAAAAGACCGGGCATAGAATTCGATTTTCATATGTAAATATCAGCGAGTGACGAAGTCACCGGCGCCTATGGCGCTGACGAAGTCGCCATGACAATAAATTGTCCATTCCGGAAGAAAACAAAGTATTCAGTGTTGTTGAACACCTCGGTATTGATACACGGGGTTCATTTTTTTTTATTTAAAAACAAGATGTTTTATAGGAATAATGAATATCGAAGACATCAATAATATATTAGCTGAGATTTCAAAATTAAAAAATCAAGGAATTGAATTATCTGATGGTCTCGACAGCGAAAAAATATTATCCGATTATGAAATTATTAACGAGCAATCAAAACGGGGACGTTTTACCCTGGCCCGCGAGTACTTTTTTATAAAACGATTACAACATACGATCAATGAAAACTTGTACCACAATGACGCAAATGCATTCATTGGACTATTCACTGCCGTTGAAATAATACGAAAAAAACTTGGACGTGTTTATGAACGACGCCGGGAGATTTCTAGCAAGATCAAAAACATTAGAAGGATTATAGACGAAAACTCCGGCGGGGAATTAGAAATTGCTTCGCAATTGCAATAATGGTAGGCGAATCACTTACTACTCGGCTAGCCAGAGAGCGGCTAGCGGCGCTTAAAAGGTTTATACCGTTACGAGACAGGGTCCGAGAGCAACTTCAAACGCGGCAGCAACTACAAACCGATTTTACTGTTGGAAGCGAACAACTCTTTGCCCCGGTAACTAAAGCGACCAAAGATGTTACGGCGGCAACTGTACCCGTTCTCGATGCGCTTGAAAAGATAGCGGCTCAGACCGAACAAACAAAAAGGTCTTTAGAAACACTAGCGGCTGCTACAACACGGAGGCCACCACCACTCGCTATAACCGAACCACAGGAACCTTATGTTACAATGGCCGACGAGGAAGAACTAGGTGCTACCGCAAGAGAACCAGAAGAAGAAATACCGGAAGAAGAAATACTGGAAGAAGAAATACCAGAAGAAGAAAAAAAGAGGAATATACCCCGTAATGTACTCAAGAAGAGCACAATAGATCAAATTAGAGTCTTCAGCGGGGGGGGGGGGGAAGAATTAATTAATTTTGCTGCCAACAATTTTGCTAAGAGCATACGAGATAAGAAGCATATCAATAGCGGTTACGAGAAAAATATAAAGTCGTTAAAGGATTGGACAAAAATAGTGTATTTGGCGAATAAACACGAGAATGTATTATTACGCGGTGATAATGATTATATAATATTCCACAATAAAGTAAAAAGTAGAATACCAAAAAAAGGAAAAGGATACTCTGTTGGTAAAGAATCCTACGGCGTTACCTGTCCTGGTAGTGTTCTCAGTGATATATCACGGCTAGAGGTACTAATCGGAGGAAAACGAGCCGGAAATAACTCTCCGGAAATAATCAATGAGGCCGCTGATATTTGCAAGCGGTTATTTACGGGCGGTATCATGGACGTTAGTGCGTATCGAACGCTCATAGACGAACTCGTGGATGATTAAAACAATTATCGTTTTGTTAATTCTGACCGTTTTTGGTCGTTTTTGGTCGTTTTTTGACCGTTTTTGGTCGTTTTTTGACCGTTTTCGGTCGTTTTTTGACAATTTTTGACCGTTTTTGGTCGTTTTTTGACCGTTTTTCGAGGGCAAAAACCCCAGGAAATCATTTAGAGAAAATCGATGTTTTTGCTGAAAAATCGAAAAAAAAACGACTATAGGCAACAAAAAACGACCAAAAATGACTAGAAATCAGGAAAAAACCGGAAAAAACCGGATTTTTATCGAGGGCAAAAACCCCAGGAAATTTTGATAAAATTTATTCCGGTTTTCCACACGGCGGTGGGGGGGGGGGGTGATGATCACAATCACTAATTGGAAAACCGGTGTTTTTATAATAAAGATGATTATACACTACAACCACGATAAACCAGTACTCGTCTACGTGGTAAACTCGCGATTGCCTGTTTACCGCGCGTACTATGGAGATGGTCTCGGTAGCACCATTGCGGGGTTATTTACAAGAATGGCTCCAAAAGTAGCGCCGTTAGCCAAACAATTAGGAATGAAGGCTATTGATGTTATTCGTGATAAGGGTATTAGTGCTATTGGAGACGTTGCCGGAAAGGCGCTTTCAGCCGCGCGGGACAAACTAATGTCGTTGGTGAGAAGAAAAAAGCAAAAACCACCGGTGATGCCATCAACGACAGTGATGCCTGCAAATGTCAGTAAAGTAATAAATAACGCCGTGGAAGAAAAACTAGAGTCGTTGGCGGCTCAGTCATCCACCAACGCGCCCATGAACGCAATAGCGGGGGAGTGGTCTTAAACAGAATTCAAAGAATTTACGACGAAAAAATCGCAATTGAAAACATCAACATGATAAATAATAAAATGTTTGCGCGAACCGCTGATCCCGCGTTTGATATGGATGCCCCAGTGCGCAGGGATGATTCTGTCCGTGATTATCAATATTATTCTTATTATGCAGCGCAACCTGACCTACGATCGCGAATTGAACTTCAAGTCCAAGATACCAGTAGATACTTTCTGCCATGTGAATCGTTTATCGAAATTGAGGGAGAACTCGTGACAAATGCTGCCGATAATGCACCATACGCAGATGACGATCGTGTTCGAGTTGGTTTCGTCAACAACGGTATCATGGCGTTATTTGAGAGTGCCAGATATCTTATTGACGGGCGAGAAATTGAATCAATAGAACGCGAGGTTGATGTTGCAACAACGATAATTGGGTTAGCGAGATACTCGGATGATTATACAAGATCGGCGGGCCCATCTATGATGTTTGCGAAGGACACCACTAATAACGCTGACCATTTTCAGTACGTTAACGTGCTAATAAAAGAAAATACCACAGTTGACCAGGTTGAAGCAACCAATCCAGATCTCAGAGCAAAACCAGGCGCTGATTTCACTGTTATAAAAAGTCTTAACGATAACTACAATATGGGATTCGCAGTACGAATATTGATGCTAAAAAGACCACGCCGTCAGTTTTCATGCGCGATTCCACTCCATCACATATTTGGATTCTGCAGAAATGTCAGGAGGGTTATCTATGGGGCCAAGCATACAATCGCGCTGACGCGAAGGGGCGATGATAACAATGCAATATGGCATGCTGCTGGCGTCGCTGCCGGTAAAGTCGTTTTAACTAAAATGGCATTGTGGATGCCGGTGCTGACTCCATCAGTTACCACGGAAGCACGATTGTTAGCATTTATGGAACAGGGAGGGAAATCGTTGTTGAGTTGGCTAGCGGTAACAACTGATGCTAAAGAGGATAACGTTGCCGATACGTTTACATGGCACTTGGCGTCAAAACAGGGTGTTTCAGCCCCGCGTCATATATTCATAGCGCTACAGAATAGGGAACGATTGGGCAGTCAAGAACGCAGCCATATGATATTTGATCAATTAGGAGTCAGGGATGTTTCGCTGAGAATAAACGGACAACAGGAACCATCCGAGGATATACAGCTTAATTACGACGACAACCATGTCGCACGTGTGTACCATCGATTGCTGTCATATATGGGTCGTGATCAAAACGTCGACACTGGTTTGCAAATATCACAACTTGATTTTAAAAAGGTGTATCCGATTTATTATTTTTCGTTGGAACATCTTGATTTAACGAGACAATCCGTCGTTGATATACACTTCCGAGCTCGTATAGCCCCGGGTGGTGTTAATTACAGAGCGGTTGCTGTCATTCTCAGCGATAAATCAATGCTGCTAGAAGGCGTTGGTGGACGAATGAGAATCGTTGATGCGCCAGTGGAAAACATGTAATTGAAAGCACAAACACGTTTACAATAAAATGTCGTATAGTGTCGTCAGTGTAGAGTTGACTGATGGTCAAGTCAAGAAATTACGATCAAAGTCGGCTAAGCAATGCGGGACCACAATAACGCTGAAGCCGTCGCAGATGGCGGGTGGTAATCATAAGATATCGTTGACGACGCGTCAAATAAAACATTTCAATAATGCGATGAAGAATAAAAAGGGTGTTCAGATAGATTTCTCGGCCGCAGCGATTAAAAACATGGAAAAGACCGGTGGGATATTTCCGCTGTTAGCTGCGATTCCAGCGTTGATTGCCGCGGCCGCACCAGCAGTGGCTAAGGCGGCGGCGTTAGGAGCCGTTGGTACCGCGGCGGGGATGGCACTGAAGAAGGCAACCGGGAAAGGCTATAAAAAAAAACGATCCGTGGCCGGAAAGGGTCTAAGACTACCGGGAACTCTGTATTCATGGTACTCGGGAAAGGGTCTAAGACTACCGGGAACCGTTTATTAACTCAAGAGTCTATGACTCCAATGTCTAATTTTGATTTAATAGACGCCGCAAACGCGCTAGCGATAAAAAACTTCAGAGGTGTTTTTATGAGGGATCAATTACCGGCGGCACCAAGGAATATTGAAACCGGCATAATTAACCTCGATGGGTCCTCCGGAGCGGGAACTCATTGGGTTGCGTACGCGATTGATCCGCGTGCGATCGTCTATTTTGATTCATACGGGTTAGCCCCGCCGAACGAGTTCATGCGGTATATCCGGACGTGTTCAGCCCGGGTTTTTTATTCCACGCTGCCAACACAGCAGTTAAGCGACCCGCCGATATGCGGCCGTGAGGTATTGAACGTACTCGCGGCGATTTCATCATCGCGAAAACCACCTCATGTGGTTGTAAACGAATACACTAGTGGGGTCGTAGAGGCCCGGCGGGTTAATTAGAAACGCCGTTTTTTTTTACAATAACGATGATTGATATTTGGGGATGACCGGTTTCGGCGCTGAAAAAGCCCACGGAAACGCCCGCCACCGATGACATAAAAAAACTAATCGAGGATGAAATCGCTGATACGTTGAATTTAACCAGTGTTGACCCAGGTGAAATAGTTGTATTTCAAGACCGCCAGGGTAAATTGAAATCCAGTAATGTGTCGCTGGATGACGTTTTAATACGACAGCGTGATGCCGCCGAGGACGCTATCGCGTTGTATACCGGCGACGGACGACTCAAACCGGGTGAACATCTATCGACGATAACATTAATCCGAGACGGTTTTACAAGGTTGGATAAATCGGTGACCGAACTTGACGCGCAGGTGAAAAAATCTATCACCGATATACAGCTCACTACCGCTAGTTTTTTCGGGACCCCGACGGTAACCGAACCGAATCTTGCGGGGATAAAAACTACTATTTCGGAGTTTACAACGCTGTCGGGCCAATTTTACACGTTACGAAAAAATGTTAACAGGATCGATAACAACTTTGATAAATTCTTTGGTAAAAAAAATACCAAGCTGGATGAGATTACAACAACTATGAATGATATCACTGCGTATGGACAGGAAATAAAAACAGTCAAAGATGATGTTGCAGCAAACAAGAGGAATATAGACGCGAATGGACAGGAAATAAAAACAGTCAAAGATGATGTTGCAACGAACAAGAGGAATATAGACGCGCATACAGGGGAAATAGAAACAGTCAAAACTGATGTTGCAGCGAACAAAAGGAATATAGACGCGCATACAGGGGAAATAGAAACAGTCAAAACTGATGTTGCAGCGAACAAAAGGAATATAGACGCGCATACAGGGGAAATAGGAACGATCAAAACTGATGTTGCAGCGAACAAGAGGAATATAGACGCGTATGGAGGGGAAATAGGAACGATCAAAACTGATATTGTAGGGAACAAAAAAAGTATAGACGTGCATGAACAGAGAATAGGAACGATCAAAACTGATATTGTGGCGAACAAGAATAATATAGACGCGCATGGATGGAGAATAGAAACAATAAAAACTGATGTTGCAGCGAACAAAAGGAATATAGACGCGCATACAGGGGAAATAGAAACAGTCAAAACTGATGTTGCAGCGAACAAAAGGAATATAGACGCGCATACAGGGGAAATAGAAACAGTCAAAACTGATGTTGCAGCGAACAAAAGGAATATAGACGCGCATACAGGGGAAATAGGAACGATCATTACTAAGGTTGCAGCGAACAAAAGGAATATAGACGCGCATACACAGGAAATAGATACAGTCATTACTAAGGTTGCAGCGAACAAAAAAGATGTGGACGCGCATATACAGGAAATAGATATACTCGTTACTAGGGTTGCAGCGAACAAAAAAAGTATAGACGGGCATACACAGGAAATAGGAACAATCAGAACTGATGTTGAAGCGATTAAAGACGGACTACCGAGAGTAGCAGAGCAATTCGAAAAAATAAAAATCCCTCATGAGAACATCATCAACACAGTATACACAATTCGGCATGGATCATTCGATTGGACTCCTACACAGAATACAGTAAATATCACCGCAACTGTTAAGGGCATTTATCGATTGACATTGATTTCGGCGATGCAGTTTAGTATATCATCGTCGAGTTCATCTGGGTTTAACAATACAGTGTCAACAATCATTGACAAGGATACAATTGAACGGTTTATAATTAAGGCCGTTGATAGCAGTCTATTTAGGACAAACATCACATGGTATGTGGAATTTGTAGCGAATCTAATTAATTAAAAACACTAGCTCTTTTAAAATAAAAATGACCACCAGGGTAATTGAATCAGAGGTATCACCGACGTCACATCAATATCGATTCGATACCGCAAAAAAATTCTCCGCGAATTTGAAAACGCTTTCCGAACAATACCGCGCAAAAATAAAAAAATACCGCAGAAAAATAACCACCATCGACGCGGTCGTGTACTCGGTGTCGGGTATAGTAGCCGGTACCGGTGTTATTTTATCCACGGTAACCACGATAGCCCCGATCGTTGTTCCAATCGCTATCTCCGCGATGACAACAATTGCTGGAGTCGCCAACGCAATCACTAAAAAGATATCATCGTGTTTTCAGAAAAAACTCGACGAGTATACAGTAAAACATCAAATAGTATCCGACGCGTACTCGAAATTATCCGGGTTGATCTCGTTATCGATTGATAATTTGTTCATATCCGATGTTGAATTCTCCACGATGGTCCAGTTGTATAGCTCCGCGATGTCAAAAATCGAGGATTTTCAACTGGAAGCCGGAACCACCTGGTTGTTGAAATTAGACACTAAAAACAACGAATAATAATAATGTCGCTGAACCCCGAAGGGTCTCAATTACTTCAGCGGATCGCGGAGAATACCACTCCGGTACAAACAAATATGATATCGATAACGTCAACGAAGCCAGAATTCAATGTGAACTTCCCGTCGCCGGTTCCAGTGAAGGAAATAGCGCTGGCAAAATTGCGAGTATATCACAGTTGGCCTAATATCCGAGCGGACGCATTTAACGGACAACAACCTAATAACTCGCTGGTTTTTGCGTGGACAAATAAGCCCGATGGAACCCCGACTGGAATAAGGTTACAATACCAACTGGGTCATACCAAATAGAACAAATCAATGGAGAATTTCAACGCAGGATAAAATCGATCACAGGAAAGGAATCAAAAATCGCTATTACGGTTCATGAACCGACGTTATCGTCGACGATTGAAATAAGCACACCGGGGTATATGGTTGATATTTATAACAGTTCAATAAGAACCATACTAGGATGGCCTAAGAATCCACCCGCGGACGCCCCCCCCCCCATCAACTATCCTCAGATACGATAACGGAGATGGTGGTAGGCATATTGCTCCATACAACGTAAATATTGCATCGGTGATAGCAATCAATCTGGTGTGTGATGTTATCGAAGGGAGTTACCAGGTGGATACCAAGCAATCAAATCAAGCTCAACAGGGGTATATCCTTTATTCATTTTCACCAACAGCCCCTCCGGGATTTTTAATCGTTGAGAGTCCGATTAATCCGGTCTATATGCGATGCCATAATCGGCTTTTAACGAGAATTAATTTCAGACTTACCGATCAGTCAAATAACCTAACTGATTTACAAGAGGAGGAGTTAGTGATCACTCTGTTTGTAAGATCATAGCAGCAGGGGGGGGGGGGCGATGACATCGACGTGGTCGTCGATGTGCTTACCGGACGCTGACGACGCTGGAATCGGCGCGCAGAACGTGTTAATTAAACCAAATGACGTTCCGGACAATTGTCGATTTGGCCCCTCGACGATGACAACGACGACGACGTCGTTTTTTTTTTTACCAGGCGCTGACGACACCGGATCCGCTGAGTGCAGAAAGTACTAATTAAGCCAAATGACGTTTGGACAAAATGTCGGATTCGCCCCCCCTGCTGCTTATACATGTGCTCGTAAGGTATGCAAGTAATATAGGGCAAGTAAAAGCCCGAAAGATAACCAACCAATCGGTCCTGGACCTGGTGGATTTTGAAAAGAATTTTAGTTACATGTCTGCAGATGAAGTCCAAAGCTCCTTCTGGAATTCAAATGTTGTTACGTTGCATCCACTGGTGGTCTACTTTTGAAATAATAGTGGCATAAATCACAGAAATTTTATGATTTTGTTAGATACATTGGGGCGCAACATACAAACAATTTCATCAATAAACAATACAATTAAATCAAAGCTTGAGAAGATTCCTTATTGGGCCTATAGTCGAAGTTCACAATAACGAAATAAAGCAGCTACTTAACTAATATCAATTCATCAGGAGACATTTGAAGCATCTGCAGAGTGGAACTGTTTTGATAGTGGACCCGGAAAGGGGCCTTGAGACGGTGTCCGAGGTCCGCTAAAAGGATGACCTATTTTAGTATTAAGCAGAGTAAGACAGTAATTCAAGGTGTGACAGACGTTTATACTCGAGATCAAAAGTATCATACCAGCGCATCATACATTTTTTTTTTCATCACACGATCGTACTGTCAATAACACACTCGTTTATGTACAGATACAAGACAAAAACTTTACACTGTCATTAAGACACTCGTTCATATACAGATCCATGGCAAGAACTTGACAATGTCAATAAGATACTCGTTTATAAACAGATACACGACAAGAACTTGACACTGTCAATAGGACACTCCTCCTTATACAGAACCACGACAAATATTCCAGTAAAGGGCACATTGTAGATACGTAACGTGACAGTTGAATCAAAAAGCGTCACAAGAACAAGAATAACATCTTGTAAACCACTGTTTGTTATTGTTTGTGTGCGTTTAGTATGTTGGTGTTACGGATTCAGTACGGTGATATCCAATGTCCATATACATGTTGCTCTGTGGTACGCAAGGTGAGTGAGTAGCATGTGAGTTGCCTGCATTGCACGTGCCTAACATGCAACCGTCGATTACATTAACAAGTTCCCGGTTTCACTGTTCACTCCTCCAACGATTCTCAAGGAGTCAACTTCAACATTTCTGAGTGCAGTATGATATTCAAATGGCATCAAAGAAAATAACTATTGTATATCAGAATACTACACCTGGCAGGTCTTCTTCTTATGCTTCTTCTTCGCCTGGTGATTCATTTAAGCATCATCACGTCTGATTAAAATTAAAGAACCCACGGAGACGTAACTTTGTTATCTCACCCATATACCCGCCAGAAGGTATTACAATCTTGTCAGTGTTAAAATTACATGAATGGAAACAGCCACAAAGACTACACTGTGAGCAGGATAATGAAGGAAGAGCTTCAATTAAATGGAAGCTGAACATGTTCTGAAAATGACAGAGTGGAAAACCGTTGTTAATGAGAACTCGTGGCACATTAGGCAGTTGGTTGAGGTTGACACCACGTAGTGATTGTCTTGTATCCTTTCTGCGACGATGTGAACTTAAAGGAACAAATTGACCCTCTTGTTAATGGCTAACTCCAATAGATGAAATCAGGATAGAGTTTACATATATAATGTAACGTCGTGCTCTTAATAAGAGGTGTGGTAAATTGGGTTTGGCTGGAGTTATCTAGAGGATAAACTTCCTTGATATTATAGCTCGGCGGGAGTGAAAGAAGAATATAATTTCAACAGAGAACTGAGCGAGAATACTGGGATAAATAAAGCAATACGAGCCCCCTTTGACAAGAAAATAACAAATTTAATCAGAACAAGTTAATAATGGCAATTCCAATTCAAGTCACATTATATCAATGGAATTTAACAGGTGTGTCCAGTTTGGATTTATTTCATCATCATAACGAGAGGTGAAAAGAGCGCAATGTCCATGATTGATGTGCATCACCTTCCTTCCCTTTGACCGTATATCAAAGTCTCCTAGTTCATCCTTTCTAAGCCATATGCTTTGCCCCTTCATGGACTCCCTGGTCCTTTTATTCTGACCTCGTCCTTCTTTTCCTCGGTCTTCTGTCTTCAGACTGTTTCGTCTCTCTCCCAGAAAGCTGTTCCTTAAAGGACAAAATTACCCCACTCTTTAAAACGTAAATAAAATTCACCCACATTATTCATAGCATGTTTTCTCCACACACTGCGTAAATTCTGACTTAGCACGGTAGGACATTGACCTCGCTTTCAGCAGCAGGTTTTAAATTACCACGTGAGCGTCTATCGAATATTACTTGTATTATTTTACATACGCTACTACATGTTCGATTACTATTGCATGAAATTCACAAATTGTAACTCATAGCAATCCTTAACCTATAAGATTATTCAAACATTACAAAATTAGATATAATTAGGTAAGTATCGTTCACTCACGATATTTGTATCGTCCTAACAAACAAAGGAAGTTATTTCATATAACCCTATGAAATCATACGCATACAAACATTTGGATAGCATGCAATCAATTATACCAATGAACTAATAACTGTATAATTAAAAGTTAAATTGCATAACAATTCTAGCATCAACAATTTCCATGAAATTGAATAAAATAAATTGCACAACAACTCTGGCTTCAACACTTTCCATGATATTGATTAAAATAAATTACATAAGAACTCTAGCATCAACACATTTCCATGAACTGAATAAACGATACATAATATGGAAACATAGTCATAGCAAACATATTTGCATAAAACCAACAATCAAATAATAGGATATTACGTGAAACCTGAAAATGCGTACCATATTGCTGTTCTCTTTCAGAACTTGTGCGTCCTAGCACTAAAACCCGTCTTTCTTTTTACAAGACGGCCACCTGGTCCCTTTCTTGTTTAACGAGGAAAGCACTATTCTCTTTAGGCTTTCCACGGAGTCAAAACTTTCCTCCTTTAGGACATTTCAGACTAAAGAATTTCGACTAAGGTCGTCACTTTAAAGTCTGATTGCTCTAAAGTGTATGCCCTAATTTATTATGCACAATCGTAGGCGGCAGTCCCTAATGTTTCCAAAGAAATAATTCCTTTCATCAGGTTTAGACAGAGCGGAATCTGTGAATGATAGTGCGTAACAATTTCCCATTGAAGAACAAACGATAAGTGGACATGGGTTTCCATCCATGCGGTTAGGGTTGGTAGATCAGATGTTTACTTTCTAAGGCCCGTGTTAAGTTACCCCGGTCAATTTCACTGAGTTCGAATTCTGCCCCTTTGAAGTTTACACTGACATGGGGGAGATAGACTAAGAAAGGACGAAGTGACCCGTCACAAAAACTTTTCTGGCTTAAATGCGATACAATTTTAATGCTCAATGCATTCAACATTAAAGTTCACTGCAATTAAAAATTCGACACTTCACATAGGCCTCTCTTTAAGAGTAAAATAGGGATTTTTCTTTCCGAATTTTGAAGCTGTATTTCCATTTATTGTTTACGTGCCCTGAAGTGACCCATTCACCCCAGAATTAATTAGTTTACTCAGACAATCTGCTCCTACACTGGCGCTTCCCTTAATGTAACGTAATTGAACTTGATATTGCTGGAGAAATAATGACCATCTCATTAAACTTCCATTTGTTAATTTAGCTTGGGCCAAATAAGCAAGTGGTTGGTGGTCAGTTTCGAGAATAAATTTTCTCCCATACAGATAGCGCTGAAATTTAGAGATCCCAAAGATAATCGCAAGGCATTCCCTTTTGGTAACAGAATAATTACGCTCTGCTGCTGACAACTTCTTGCTACCATAAGCAACCGGAAATAAGTTCCCATCATATTCCTGCAGTAAAACTGCACCAAGACCCTTGTCAGAAGCGTCGGTACGTAAGACAGTTCTTTGTCACGTCCGGTCGTCTCACTGCTGTGTTTGACGTCAACCTATCCTTCAACGTCTGAAATGCTCCCACAAGCATCTGTTCAAATAGCCTTCATCGGAGCATTCTTCCTTGTCAAGTCAGTCAACGGACTAGCAATAGCGCTGAAGTTTGCAACATACTTAACGATAATAACATGCAAGTCCTAAAAAGGATCGCACTTCTGTCTTCATAGTCGGACGTGCGGCGTTCCGAAGTTGGTCGACTTTAGCACTGTCTGGTGTTAATGTATCTTCACTGAGTGTGTGTCCTAGATAAGTCAGTCTCCGAAATCCTATTCTACATTTAGACAGTCGAGCAGTGAGCTCTGTCTGTCTAAGTCGTTCCAGAACTTTACTCTGTAAGACCACGTGTTGTTCCCAAGTAGGTGTTGCTAATAACAAATCGTCCATGAAATTTCAAACTCCGGTCCCTCTTAAAGGTTCTAGCAGTTTCCTCATCATTCGGGGGAAAATGCTGGGTGCATTCTGGACCCCGAACGGCATGACTACCCATTGGTATGTCCCATCTGGTGTTGCAAAGGCAAGTTTTGGACGGTCTTCACTGCGAACTGGAATTTGCCAATATCCCCTGGACAAATCTGTTTTAGATAAATATTTGGCGTTGGTTACTCCGGCAAATATGGACTCAGGATCCGGTAACATTTCGACCTGAAATTCTGTGATCATGTTTAATTTCGGATAGTCGACACAAAATCGGTGATTACCAACTTTCTTCAGGACCAAAACAACCGGTGAACTATATGCAGATTCGGCTGGTTCAATGACCTCTAAGTCAAGTATAGTTTTAATTTCGTCCCGTTTCTAACTTCGCATGAGGTGTTTCATTCAGCAGCTTGAAACTGAACTCTTCGAAATTCGTCATGCCTGGTCTTTCTGTCAAGACACTTGAGTAATCGTGGAGTATCTCCTCCACCTTTTCACGTTGTTCTGATGTTAACGTTACGTCAAGGACAACGTCGACGTTGGTTTCAACCCTCGCCAAATAACAACTAGAAAGTACTTCTGCCACTCCTCCGTTGTCGTCGGGTTCTTCAGTCACAGCTGTAGCAAACACGAACTCAGTGGGTGTCTCCCTTTTTAGATAATGTTTAAGAAGGTTGACGTGGTACAACTTCACTTTATCTCCTGTCCACCCTTCTTTTCCGTTACAAGGGACGGTCCCGTCCAGGATACTTGGAGTTTTTTGTGCTCTAATGGTAGTAACAACACCACCTTGTCAGCCACTTCAAACTTTCGTTCCTTCGCCTTCTTGTTGTAGTACTTGGCCTAAACGTTTCCATGAGTCACAGAGATTCTTCTGGGCCAAGTTTCAAATTTCCTCCCGTTGGTACGTGAGAAAGCCTGCCAGTAGCTTCTCGTGGGTCGGTGGTTCTTCCCTGGGTTTTCCAGGGTTCTTCCTCCACCAATTATACTGGCCGCCATGTATAGCCTATCTTGTGCTGAAAATGGCGTTAAACCCTACAACAACAACAACAACAAATTTCCTCCAGTTTGTTACGGAAATCAACAACATACTGATACGTTGTTCGTACTTCCTCAGATGTTCGTCCTTTCACATATAGCGAATCAAGGTCGATCTAGACAACTGGGAGAGAATTTTTCGTCCTATTAGAAAATTGGACTTCCATTGTCTCATCTGTATAATCTGCAGATTTGACAAAGTTGCTATCCACCAAGGCTGGATAACTACATCCGGTGTCATACAACACGGTAGCCTTCTCTCCGTTTACCGTAGCTGTTGCTGTATTAGACCATTCTACTGGTTTACATCTTCTACCAGTACCTGATGTCACTGCATTTATCGTAGGACGATATTTCCTGCAGTCTTTGAGAATATGGCCAGGTTTGTTGCAGCCGTAGCATACCACTTCAGCTTCCTTAGTAAGGGTATCCTTATCTACCCATTGGGTCCTTCCTGGGCCACGGAACTGATCACGACTGGGATTATCAGCCCCTGGCTTCCCACCATTTTGACCATTCCGCTCATGAGGTGTCAAACCGTTAGCTCTTCTAAGGTCAATGGCGCTGGGTCGATCCCTGCCACCCCAGATAGTTGGACGGGGGTGTGCACTCTCATATCGCTCCGCCATCACACTGGTGTCTTCTAAGGTAGCGAAATCACGCTCCGCTAAGAATACGATCAGGTCTTTCCGATACGTACTGAGGACATGTTCTTTCAAGATCTCCTCCCGTATACCTTCATAAGTGAGCGCGGTGCCTGTCATTTTAATCCATTTATCGAAAAGCACTCGTACGCGAATATGAAGTTGCGCGTATGTCTCTGTTGTTCGCTTAGACGACTCTCGGCAAAGTTTACGAAAACTGTCAGCCGAGAGCTCGTAGAGCCTTATCAGCGTTTTCTTGAGAGCGTCGTAATCATCTACTTCAGTCGGTGCCATATTATGATAGACATCCTTGGCAGCTCCTTGCAAAATTGCAGAGATGTTAATGGCCCACTGGTCTTTGGGTATATGATGGATTAAAGCTAACTTTTCAAACTGAGTTAAAAAGTTATTGATGATTTCGTCTCTGTCGTTAAACGTCGACATTTTATCTGGACGATGCGTCTATCCTCGTGTCT
Source organism: Sinohyriopsis cumingii (assembly GCA_028554795.2). Taxonomy (NCBI): domain Eukaryota; kingdom Metazoa; phylum Mollusca; class Bivalvia; order Unionida; family Unionidae; genus Sinohyriopsis; species Sinohyriopsis cumingii. The sequence goes on along the minus strand of CM068841.1, from coordinate 30,170,001 downwards.
TTTGCTTGTGGGTCCGAAATGTTCATTCAGTTCTTCACCCCTGCTAGATCCCGCTTCGAAGTAGTCTCTCCATGGCTAACGTATGCTCTCTCTCCATGGCTCTTTTTCGGCCTGCAATCTGGTTAACTCGATTCTTTCTCTCTCCTAGGCTTGTCTGATTCTTTCCTTTTTTACCACCTGTTGTTCTTTGTATTCTCTGGGACTCCGCTCTACAAATTCCGCTGAGTCCGTTCATTACCCAGTTCGTCTCTACCAAAATATTTAAACTCTTTGACCAACTTTCTATCAGTTGCCATTCTAGTATACACGACTGTGTCATCAACCAATTGACTTATCTTAAGTATCTACTGACTCTTACTACCTTACAATAAACAGCTTCCTTAAGAATACTTACCCGTGTTCTAATCCAATAAACACTTAACATACAGACTTACTTAAATTACTCTAATGCAACCTAACAGCATTTGGCAGTACCAAATTCTGAATTTCTCTCTAAATTCAGTTTGCTCGCACCAACAATGTGCAATTACTCCCTCGGGCATTCCTTAATTTTCGCTTCTCGCAAGAGTAACTAAAGGCAATATTTCTTTCTTAATTACTTTAATTCAGACAATGACCACGCTATCACAGCAGTTCAGGTACGGAATCTTAATTTCTTACAGTGTTATAACATACATTAAAAAAAATATCAAACAATAGCATGCACTAGCTACAGAATGAATATATACTGACTCGATTCACTCTCGTAATTCCTTGCTTGAACAATAACCAAATTTATCACTGCTATGGTACTCTAATTTCTATTCAATATCCTACTCAGCCTCTGTCACTCACACCGTTCAAAATAACAGACCCGACATTTTAACGTCGCCCTCTTAGTAAGAGGGGTGGTTAATTGGGTTTGGCTGGAGTTATCTAGAGGATGACCTCCCTCGATATTATAGACCGGCGGGAGTGAAAGAAGAATATAATTTCAACAGAGAACTGAGCGAGAATACTGGGAGAAATAAAGCAATACGAGCCCCCTTTGACAAGAAAATAACAATTTTAATCAGAACAAATTAATAACAGCAATTCCAATTCACGTTAGATTATATCAGTAGAATTTAACAAGTGTGTCCAGTTTGGATTTATTTCAACATCATAACGAGAGGTGAGAAGAGCGCACTTTCACGATTGATGTGCATCACCTTCCTTCCCTTTGACCGTATATCAACGTCTCCTAGTTTATCCTTCCTGAGCTCTATGCTTTGCCCCTTCATGGACTTCCTGGTCCTTTTCTTTAGATCTCAGACTTCTGTCTTCAGACTGTTTCGTCTCTCTCCCAGAAAGCTGTTCCTTAAAGGACAAAATTACCTCATAATTCTGTATACCCTACTCTTTAAGACGTATATAAAATTCACCCACGTTATTCAGACCATATCTATCCACGTGTTATAGTATAGTAAAACACCAGATTAGTTTCTGGATTTTCCTTTCAACTTAGGGGCCGTCCATTTAGTACGTACGCGTGGAGGGGACGGGGTTTAGTCCAAATGCATACGCTTGCGTGGGGTCGGAGGTGTCTACTGATAATGTACGTACGCATAGAAACGGGAGGGGGTAGGTGAAATCTCGATAATAATTTGTATAATACGTAACCAGTGCGACTGGGTTCAGTCGGCGTTTGAATTTTAGTGGACACTCGACAAACATTTTACATTTACGCAGCTTATTTCTTTGATTCAGCCAGACATTCAACGTCGGTTTTATCAAACATGTTAATATTATTAATCCTTGATCGTTTCTGCGTGGATTAAATATAAGCCGTTTTTCAGACTTGGGGGGTGGGATGGTCCGCTAAGCATACGTACACGGGGGGGGGGGGGGGTGATTAAAAGTACGCATGTGTACAGGGAGGGGTCAAGCTTTGCCAGATTTTTTCGTACGTACTAAATGGATGGCCCCTTACTATTTATGCATCGACTTACCCGTTACCCAGCACGAAATTTACGCAAAAGGTATTCGTACGATTACGTGTACTTGATATGTAAAAGGTGTTCGAACGGTTGTATAACAGTCATAAAATATTTAGATTATTCGATAAGGCAGATGTTTAATTTGTATAACCGACGTTTATTTTGTCCCTTGTCAGAAAATCACACGTTTAGTACTTTTCTTCCGTAAAATTCAGGGCCGGATCGGAGTGGTGGGAGGGGTTGCAGGAAACCCACAGGTTACAAGAAAAAAGACAAAAAAAAAAGAGACAAGCTAAAACAAAACAACCACCCACCCTCGAACAAAAACGTGTACACAAACTTAGTCGCTTGAAAATTTGACGATCGTTTAATTCTTCCAAACGTTTATTGGGTATTATGCACACTTTTTTGAAAATAAACATATGCTTTTGCTCTGGTGATCTTTTGAGGAAAGTCAGTGCCTTTGTGGAATTTTGGAATCTTCCTCCCCGAGAACGTGACCTAACCGGGCCCTGAATTAACAGATTCATTTTCGCTCCTTTGCACAATTTTTGTTAGTTGTTATAGCTAAAACTGGTAGTGTTACACAATGTCGTCTCACAAGCGTTCAATACCAATATAGTTTAGAATCTGGATGGAAGGATGGGTGGGTCTAAAACCCGTAGCAATGTTAATACAAAGTTGGACCCCCATCCCCGCCCCATTCAATTCATTTGATGATTCGACACAAGATCATTCACAGTATTTATTGCGAAATTTTGTACGCGCGAATAGTCTTTGTAAAATTCAGTACACGGCCACAGTACCAATAGCCACGCTATTAACTAACTTCAATTAAATACACAAGAATCTTGTCTTGTTGTGGTGGAATCCAGAATAAAGTTATATATTTTTGAAGAGAAAGGGCGATAACCTCGGAACGAAAGAGGTATCGTCTGCATACTTTTTGCCATAGCGTAGAGAGACAAAATAGTTCAAGACTGCAAGATAGTGTTTAAAAATCTTGCGCAATCATTCAATAATTTAAGAGCATTTTTAGTTAAATTGTATAAGGTAGAATGTTACCATATGATGGTTAGACTGAAAGCATAACAAAGACTTACGAAATTAGCGGATTGATACGCTAATGAACGTGTTACGAGAAAGGAGCGCTGTTGGCTGCAGTTGTAAAATTTTGGGTAGACCTAATCGTTGCAGATATATACGGAAAATATTGTAATATTTAGAGGTATATCATAATAATATAGCTTTCAAACATATATAATGTTAGTACTTAAGATATATTCACCCTGGCAAGACGCCATTCAACATTTTGTTATTATTTCCAATCTAGCGAACTGTTGGCCGCAACTTATTTTCCGTGGCGATTGTACTTTCAATGAAATATGTAGGGTTTATTATGTTTGGAAATATGTGTATTATATATAATCTTAATAAATAGTCTGATGTACTTAACATCTTGAGTTTGTATCACACATTTGTAATAGGTATTTAGATTTTATATTAGTTTGGGTCATAGAAGTAGATTGTTGATATTGTGGCAGAGTTGGGGCGGGTGCTGTGTACAAAATAAAAGAAATTTTATATAACGTCGGTGATTTGAGTAAAACACATAAACACTAACCTTGTACGAGCTATGTTACCGATATAACAATCGTATTTCGTGAGTCAACAGACAGTACATACCGACATAATCGCATTTCGTGAGTCAGCAGACAGTACATATTTATAGTGTAACGGTACACATTTAGCGTACAGTATCCTCGAACCTGCCATGGATCGTGCATTTAACATGAATTATAACGTTTATAGTATAATCTTGCGTGAAACTATTAAAATCGCCCAATAAAGTGTTAAATTCTTAATTTATTGATGGTTTCAAAATGTTAAAAGAGTCAAAAAAAATTCTTTGTCAGCTACAGTTTAACCAAGGATGTCAAAATTGGTGCTATATGTACGTCTTTGGTTAGTCCCCAGAAACAAATGCCAAGTGACGTAACATTGGAATACAACAGTTAGACCAGTGTATATAAATCAGTAATTTATGATGTCCCTGTATTATTAATATGTGCATGTGTAATATATTTAATTTCTTTCAAATATAAGCAGCAATAAAACATAAGTAACGATGAAAAAAATATCAAGATAAAATGTGATTCATGTTTGGATATTTTTTCTTTCAGCCTTTCAACAAAATTATCATATTTATACATGTAGTAATTTTTAACAGATGATTTTCATGTTATTTTATGACAAAGATGTTTTCTCATTGTATTAAAATATTTTAATGGAAAACTTAATTCTGTATAGTTTACAATTAATTTCATTATTCGTAACATTAAATAACAAGTGCATATTATAGCAGCCTAAGTTTTTCATTACCTTTGCCATCATAAAATTTCTGACTTGGTTTCCCCGCTCATAAAAAGGTAAAGAAAACCAACATGTGAACAGTGGCCCTGACTTGAACAGCTAACACTCACCCAGGCCATAAGCTTGTGGCAAATATTGCATTAGTAAAACTGGACATTTCCAATGTGTTTTATTTCATTGGGATCATAGCATTTATTTAACTTCAGTTTGGTCAAATATTTCTTAATCATCACTTACTCTTACTGTTAGTGAAAAGGTATTGACCCAGATGGTGACATCATGATCTTGAAACATGGGGCATGAATTAAGGACAGGCACAAAGTTGGGATGGTTGATGATACCAATGGGAACAGCCTATTAAAAGACAGTACAAATTATATAAGAGACAGTACAACAGTATATTAAAAGACAATACAACAGTAGATAAAAGACAGTACAACATTAAATTAAACTACAACATGGTAGTAGACAACAGATGTGCAATTTTTTTTATGTATGGACATGCATAACCCATCATAGAGAGGTGAACACTTATTGTTTAAATACAGAAAAGTGACTATTTTATGGTCTAAAAACATGCACAATGTCAGTGATCACAGCTGATTAAAAGACAAGACAATAGTATATTGCATGAAGCTAAAGGTGTTTGGGAAGACCAGTGTGCTAAAGGTTTAAATAGAAGAAGGGGCTTACTTAAAATAGGCATGGTAGCTGGATTTAAGTCTATAGCAAAGAAGGTTACCATGTATCTCAAGTAGCATTGACAGCTAAATAGATATACATAATGCCAGTGTACAGTGCAGCCCACATCATGTTTGAATAAGTCTATTGAATTCTTTTAAATCAGAAATTGTTCTTAGTTCATTGCGTGGGCTGTTTCAGACTATCACAGTGTTAAATTTGAAAGAGAGCTTACCATTCCTAGTAGTCATTACTCATGGTACTATTACCAGAGTTTGTTTTCTTAGATTGTATTTGCAGATTTTGAAAGTGTCCAGATTACTCTGGTAATTAGTTGGTTTTTATTGTGAAGTACCTTGTATACTCCAGCTGCCATATATCTTAATCTACTAGTATGAAGAGTAGGAAGGTTTGCTTTTCTTAGCAGAGGATCATATGAGCTAGTAAAATCATCAAACACTAGTTTAGTGCCCTGTGCTACATTGTTTCCCCATTTTGTCTGAATTATGTTTTCAGCAAAAATGCCAAATAATGGGGAAGTAGTTGAAATTTGACCTTATAAAGCACCTGCAGATGAGTGGCTTAGAATTAGTGGACAAATAGTCGTTGAGACATTGCGAGGCGTTTAATTTTCTTGCTCTGAGAAATCGTAGTGGTTTCTAAAATTCAGTTGCGAATCATTATTACAAGGAGTTTCAGAGTCCTCACATGGTATTTCATGGTTTTCAATTGTGATATTGCTTACTTTTCATGTGCTTTTGCAAAGAAAAATAGCTTGTAATTTCTGAGGGTTTGCTTGCATACCATTTGCTGCAAACCATTTGGTCAGTATCTTGTTCTAATTTTGTAGAACAGATAGTACATTATTTTGATCTTTATGAAAGTAAGATATGGCATTCTCATCAGCATAATTCTGCACTGTTGTTTCATTTTTGTAGTAGAATATGTCATTATAAAGATATTAAGTATCAGAGGTCCTAATGTATTGAGCCTTGTTGTACACCTTTGCGGGTTATATCCCAGTTACTATATGAGGATACCAGTTTAACAAGTTTTCGGTTATGCAGATAGTTTTCAGTTTGATTAAGTTGAGATATAAAAATTGTAGACTTTTCTTTTTTTGGATGATGAAGATTGTCATGGCTCTGAATAGGTACTTTAGTACTGCACCAACATTGGAGCCATTGTCATCCAGTCTTCCACCAGTTTCAGTAGAGTTTCTTTGACATCCATGCCCTTTTCTTAAGGCAGATAGAAACCTATGAAAAATGTTATCGACATGCAGTTTTATCTGATTACATAGAAGCTTTTCAAATTTTTTACCTTGAGCATAACTGGAAAGGACTTTGCATGGGAACCATTATCTCATCTATTGTTTGTTCAGCTCAGCATAATATAAATTTAGCCTAAATTATTATTAATCTGTTGCTTAAAGGTGTTATTTTATTGCAATATGTGGCACATTTAGTCAGCTTCAGATTATTGTTCTTTTAAATTCGAATGGATATTGACTACAAGTCAGCAAACTAGAATATTGAACATTGTTATAAACAAGATTACATTTTTAATTGATAAGAAGCATGAAAGCAGAAAGAGACAAATCAGCGATCATGTTAATATTATAGGGTTAAATTTAGTTATTTCAGGTGCTGTGGTATTTATATACGTTTTAGAAGAGCAGATATATTTGTGCATACATTTTCTAAATTCTCTCCATAAATATAATAATAGTACATCTATGACAGAGTTACTGTTAACTCAGGCTGAGGTTTAGGGTCAATACAATGTTAGGATTCAAATGCTATGGTGTCAAGCTCCAGTGCTGAGAAATTGAAACAAAGGAGTCAGTAGGACAGTTGGATGACATGTTTGTAAAGCTAATTAAAATCAATTATAGCAAGTTTGCCTTAATACTTAAACATCAAAATTAGTGACCAGTTGAAGGGAAATTTGAATCTCTTTTAGTAATTTCCCTCTCAATATTTTTGGAAATTCTAACATACAGTATCGTGGGAAAAGAGTGCATGGAGAGTACATAGATGGCATTATTTTGGATTACATAATTTAGATTCTGTCCATTTTGACATGTAGATCAGAGTTAGATAAAGGGTATGTACTTAACACAATCAGACCAGAAGTTTAGTTCTAGAAAAGGTCTTCAGGGAATGCTATATCTGAAGTCCCCTAGGATTGTTTAAAACGCCAGGTCAAACATAGTGCAGGGAGTCAGTAGGAAGAAATAGAGGTATCCGAGTTCCAGTAAATGTAGAAAAGAAAAACTCTCATGCTTGTGACTAATTCCCCATAGCACAGTTACATCAAATAGGCGCTACTACATTAACCCTTTACTCTGCATCAGTCTGCTTTGAAAAAGATTTATTCATTAATTTAATAATTTGGAATTTCTGTTATGTTTATTTCTTGTGCAGTTCTAATTTTCTTTGTAGTGGGAAATTTGTTATGGACACTGGATTTGTGTTGGGTATATGCCATGGCAACCAGATATAGTCCTGAATGTTTAAAAATCATAACAGAATTACTTATTTTCTTAGTATTCATTTAAATTAAGCCAACTTCTTAAATGCCAAATCAAGGTTTGAATTTTTTCAGTTTATGAATGGAAAAAGTGAGATTTTCTAATTATTTAGCTTGGATTGTCCAAGTTCCACGAAATATAGGCATAACAGGTGGTTTGTTTCAGTGAACTGTTAAGATTGAAAACACTTAAAGTTGGTAAAGTTTTGGCTGTATATTTGGTGCTTTTATTTATCATTCTTGTACTCACATGGTCTTAAACATTTCAAGATAGGAGTCATTGAATGGTATTGGGTATGTGTCTCGCTGCAATCATGACAACCAAAAAATGTGTGGAACTTATTCGCCTAATTTAATAGCCATGTGAAGTACATTTAGTTTGTAATTGTGTCACTATATTTGTTAACTTATGACATTTAAATTAATAAAAAAAAGAGCGCTTAATTGGATTAAATTTGAAATATTCTACCTAAAAAAAATCATATTTAAAAGTAGACAGGCTTGAATAGGTAAAAATTATTGGAAATTCTGTGAAGTAAAGCTTGAATAAATAGGATATAATAATGATACATATATGTTGAAATAATCACCAACAGTAACTTTATAAAATGACACCAAATAATGATTGGATACATTGTTTTATTTGTTTTAATCTATTTAAATGGTTACACTGGTAATGTGTGCCTTTTATTATCTGTGGCAGATAGAAAGTCATTAATTTTTTTTCCGTTTCACAAAAGTTGATTTACTGACCCAGTTGTGTTCCTGTTGCCAAAATAATTTCTCTTGATTGCGCAAACAAGTCAAGTGTCTTTTTCAATTCTCAGACTTTTGTAACTGGATTGTTTAAAATTACAATTTGGTTTATATTCAGTATTCCATATTTTATTATACTGTATGAACTATATTTAATAAATCTAAGACCAGACACAATTTCTATAAAGCAAAGCCACGAAACTGAAACTTAAATGATGTGTCACATATATACACCTCATTATATTTTTATATCCATTTACTATGAACATTGTTATTAAGATATTCAGACCAATTGAATAAGAAATTAATTTATCCCTTCTGTTTCTTTTATTGATTAAGAAGTGTGATGTTAGCTAAGTTTTATTATTCTGTAAATTTTCTATATGCGATTAATTTGTTGGTTATCACAGCAGATATGGAAGTTGCCTTTTGTGCCAGTGTGACGCATATAGTTCACTATCTTCATTCATTTGCCTGTAAAGTAAATCTATCTACAAAAAAAAGGTTTGTTTCTGAGAAGAGATAAGAGTTACATTCCCTGTTCATAAGGGTCAGGTTGTAATGATAGGCAATGTTTTGGTTCATGGGTCACAAAGAATGGTTATAAACTGATTCTGTTAATTTCCTATTCATAAGAGGCTAATTTACATTAGCTGACCATCTTTGGTATTGGTTGAGCAACTGACTAATCCAGATAGTGTTTTTAAAGCAAGAAGAAACTAAGATCTGAGAATGATTTAAGCTGTAATGACTTAGTTTATAGGATGGATTAAAGTGTGCAGCTAAAATAGTCTTGTGTGGAACATAAACTTTGGAGTGGTCACTATATTTGGTAAGTTGTTAATTTGTTGTGTAATGCACATTAAACAATCTTGATAATAATGATAATAATAATAATATTTTGAATATAGTATTTATTCCAAAACCAATTTTAAAAGGTTAACTTATACAAAAGCTGCCTCAGTATACAAAAACCAGATTTTGTTATTTTCCATGGGTTGCCACAAGGAACAAGTTTGACTGAGTATGTTTAAACTGATGGATAGAAATGGGGGCCTGGTGTCCATGGAATTGGGAATTTTTATATGTAGCTTGACATAATAAAGGTGAAATTGGTAAAATTTGTAATGTTTAGCTTGTTCGGTCATTGATTACAAGAGCTTATGGGAGAGTGTTTATTGTCCATCTGTTGTCCAGTGTGTTCATCCATTATCACAAGTTTGTTATTGCTACTCCACCTAAACTACTTAGATGAATGCCATGAAACTTTGAACACACATTCATTCTTGGTCTGGTTGATCCTAGATGAAGATACACCTGCTTGCATATCCATTATGGCTGCCACAACAACCATCTTAAAAATCATGTTTTCACTACTTGTCATAAATGGATTGTAATATCAACATGGAATTTTCATTGAAAGACTTCATGAAGTCTAGTTGCGCCTAAATGAAAAATATGCTTGTTTGTGGACTGCCATGGTAGCCATCTTGAAACTGCATCTCCAATTGAATTCATGGTCATATCAGCATGGGTTTTTTATTAAAAGACTTCTTGTTTGTGAATGAAAATGGTGCCAATATATGTCTAATTTGGCCAGTACAGCAGCTGTGGTGGCGCTCTATAGTTTCGTATTTTGCATAGGGTTAGGATTTTAAAGAAAAAGAATTTCCCCGGCTTTCCTCACTGGTTATACTGGCTATTTAAAAAATGCCTTGTATATCTTAGGTATAATTCAAAGAACCTTTAATTCCCTTTATTTTGGTATATGATTGATGGGTATAATATGGGTTATAGAGTATACAGCTTGGCCTTAGTCCAGATGTGCACCTTTCAAAAAAGTGCTAGCTCCACTTGGTCATTTTGACTTCTGAACTTAGAGTTAAATTGTATAAAAAAGAGCAGATAACTTTTTTTACATTTTATATATTTGGTAATTCATTCATTGCACTTTCAGAAGCTGGTATTGTTTAACCTGGCAAAATTCATTTTCCCAGTTTTAATAGCTGCTATGGATAGTGTACTTTAGACTAATTCAGGCTCATTTTCTAGCACAAGGGAGCATTCATTTTAGTTTGCCGTGTGTTTAAATCATGTACAATTTCTAAAAGTACCATATCCAAAGAAATATCATCCACATTACATTAATGTAGCATAGAGGTATGCCACCATTCTCTCCAATGTGCATATTTTAAATGCAAACAGCTTCGCCTTACATACATCACTCTCTCAAAAGTATATAATAACTGGTGAGCTCCCCCATGTTGAAAATCTTGTTATCACAACTCCTGGTACATGGATGATCATATCAGCGTGAGGTTTTCACTAATATACTTTGTATGATGTCTAGTTGATCCTACAAAAATGGTGCTGATATAATATGGCCACCTTGGCAGCAACCTTGAAAATCTTATTACAACTCCTCCTGAACAGAAAATTATATTGAAGTAGTGTTTTCGCCAAAAGACTTTTTTATGTATCCATAATGGATGGTCATATCTTTACTAAAAGACTTGTTATATTGGCTACTTGCTCCTAAATGAAAATGTTTCTAATCTGATCTACAATATGGCTGCCATAGGCTGTGTAGAAAATATTTTTTATCACTACTCCTTCTGAACAGAAAGTCAAATTGACCTGAGGAATTCCACCACAAGACTTTTTATGATGTCTGCATGGTACTGAATAAAAAGGGTGCTGATCTGGATCTATTATGGCTGCCACATTGGCCAGTTTGAAAATATTATCACTACTTGTTCAGAATGAATGGGGTTTTACCAAAAGACTTCTTAGAATGTTTTGTTCATCTTAAATTAAATTGATGCTGATCTGATGTCCAATATATTGCCATCATGAAATTCTTGTTTTAAGTACTCTAGAATGTAAAGTCATTTTGACTGTGGGATTTTGTCAGAATTCTTTTGGTTCTAAACGAAAATGACTAACCATCAATGTGAGCACCATGGTGGCTATCTTGAAATTGTTATCTTTACTCCTAAATGGATGGCTATTAACAAGCTTGGTGTTTTGTTTTTTTTAATACCTGTAAATACCATCTTGGTTGTGAATATCTTGTGAATACGTCCTCTGAATGGATGATCATTATCACATGGACTTCACCAAAAGACTTTTAATGATGTCTACTTTGTCCTCAATGAAGTTCGTGACAATCTGACATCCAGTATGAGCACCACAGCAGCTAATTTGAAAATCTTGTTATTTCTGATGAATATGAGATGGTTTCAACATTCGACAAGAACAGTAATTGTTTTATCTTGAATCCTGGAAATCTTTTTTCTTATTAGAGTGTCAGTTGCCCAAAAATATTCATGAAGACCTGAATAATTCATGAGCTCAGGCTCAACACTAGCAAGTGGTTGAAGAGAAATAGCTCATTATTGATCATTGTATTTAAAGGGTGAAAATAAAACGTGTAAAAGCTAATGTTTTTAACTAGATTACTGAATTAACATTGATTTTTCAGATAATGTTCTTGATCTGTGTGGTGTGACAGGTTGTTATGCCGCCACTGTGGTAGGTGTGTTATGGTTGGGGTGGGATTCTCCCAATATTTATTTAAATTATTATAGAAGTTCCACCCAGGCTTGATTTTGGTTGGAAGTTAAATTAGTGAAAGATAGATGTAAAGCTCAGAGCCCCCAGTCAGCAGTGCCAATGGTTAAATGATTGAATATACAAAGAAGTGAAATTCAGTGAATAACAATTTAATTCAATTGTCAGGTGCTTCAAATTTCCCAAATACTCTCCCTCCGCTTGACCCTGTGATAGCCTATTGCATCATTTGATTAGTAGCGTGAATTAGCTTTCCACCTGTCCTTGTATTCTACTCATCTGTGTATTCTTCTGTACTATTCCTCCCAATCTTTCTCTTCCTCCCAACTTTCTCCAAATTCTTTCTCCTCTTAGACTTCTCTATATCCCTCCTACTTCTCCACTTTCTCCTCCATGACATTCAGACTGCTCTGGTGGTCTAGTGGTTAGGGCACACATCCTTGGATGTGGGAGGTCATGGGTTCAACCTTGGCTGAGTCATACCAAAGACTTATAAAAATGGAACTAACAGCTACCTTGCTTGGTGCTCTGCATTAAGAGGTTAGTGTTAGGACTAGTCAGCCTGGCGCTGGGATAATGTGACTGGGTGGGACATCATGCTACATGTCTGCAGCATGATGCCCCAGTACTAGCCATCACTGTAAACTGCCACACTGCAGACATCATAGCGATATGAATGAAAAATTGTTAAAGCTACGTTAAAAATCCAAACCACACACACACACACACACACACACTGATCTGCTAGTCTCACTTCCTGCTCCCCTCTTAGAGACTTTTCAGTATTTTCATTTGCCCTCTCATCTCACACTACACAGAGTCTGTCATCAGATTATTAAATTTCTTCGGTCACGCATTCATTCACATCGAAATACTCATACATTCATGGATGGTAAAACAACGTCGTAATAAAAGCACATTATCAATTACTTCTCATACATACACATAGCTGCCAACCCTCACAAATTTGACGTGAATTTCACGACTTTTTCAGAGCTTCATGGATTCACACCACAAGCCAAAAATTCCCAGATTCTTCAATTCTCACTTAGGCCCTGAGTGGCCGAGTAGTCTAAAGCACTCTCCGTTACGGATTACTGCCACCTCACCTCTGTCTGCGTGGGTTCGAGTCTCAGATTTGGCCAATGTGGATATGTGAGAAAGCTTGCCAGTAGCTTCTTGTGGGTAGGTGGTTCTTTCTGGGGATTTCCCGGGTTCTTCCTCCACCATTAATACTGGCCGCCATGTATAGCCTATCACATGCTGAAGAATGGCGTTAAACCCTACAACAATAACAACAACCAATTCTCAGTTATTTAAAATCTTTAATAAATTAACCGATTTTCCGTTATGCGCTAGTCGTGATATTGGCAGTTGCCTCAAACGGTCCAGTACTGCTGGTCACGATATTAGTAGAACTACAGACGATTAGTACAGTTGGCCCAGTAGCAAGCATTTTAGCCTATTTTAATTTCTACGTATAAGAGTAGTTTTACAAATGCTTTTGAAAGAAACTGGGTTCTAACCGGAATTTTGCTCCGCGCATGTGTCACCAACACCGATTTGAGTTACCGTTCACAACGCCTGTAAGATCTTGAAAATGTCTTCACCACCAAGGAAAAAGAAATGTATTGCTCAAAAAGTGAAGTTTAATTTGGAATATATCAAAAATTGGCTGTGCATTCTGCCATTAAACATTGATATACATCATGCTTTTTGCACACAGTGTGCCACAAATTTTAGTATTGGGCATGGTGGCAGAGACAATGTGAGGAAGCACATCGGTTGCAAAAAACACGTAGAAGTTGGGAAAATTAAGAATTTGCAGATTTCAGCTCTGGAATATTTTAAGCCATCAGCGGAAGACATGCAAGCTACCAACGCTGAAGTATTATTTGTGAGTTTTCTTGTTGAACACAATCTACATTTATCAGCTGGAGACCATGCTAAACATTTGTTCCGACATGTTACTGGAGTCGAAAATCACTTCCAAATTTTAATGGCGAAGAACCAAAAGTGCTGCAGCTCCTGTATATTCCTCACAGCAACAGTGACAGTGAAAGAGTATTTTCTCTAGTGAGGAAAAATAAGACAGACTTTATGGCCTCCATAGCTGCAGAAAATTTGTCAGCATTTTTAGTCACCAAAATCAACCAGCAGGCAAGAAGTCTGAACTGTTTAGAAAACAAATTTATGATCAAGCAGTTGAGAAGTTCAAGTCTGCCACAGTATCATGTCTTGATGAATGACCACAAGAACAAATAAAGTTTATGAATACCATAATAAATAAAAGATATATTTCTGCATATATATAGTGTTTTAGTTTTAATTTGTGATCTTGATATAGTGTAGTATTGACGGTCAGAGTGGATGGAGTTATTGTCATAGTATTTTTCACTAATACATGTCCAAATTCACTACTTTGTATCCCTGTTTTCACTAATTGTGAGCCTGGAAGGTTGGCAGCTATGCATACATTAATAAATTGTGTCACATCAGTACATATTCCTAATCCCATTATAGAAAACAATATCAAAACAATCAGAGGGATTTCTTTACATTACAACTCAAAGTTCATAAATAGTCAAATATTCATGCTTTGATATATACATGCATCCATATTAAGTGATCTTACACACTCCAATCATTTTTCGAATTCACAATTCAAGCGTGTGTAAAATCTAACATCACATGAATAAATGCACTAGTTTACTACAAAGTGACCTAATAGCGAATAATATTAATTCTGACCACAAGTTAATAATTTACATAATTCTTTACTAATACTCAAGCTCATTTCTCAAATACACATGTAAATTAATAAATACAAAGGTAATTCTATATACTAAACGATCCTGTAATTAAGTATACATACTTAATTACAATTACAATGCTGTAATATTCTGCAAAAATCGCGCAAATAACTTATTGTACTTTATAAAGCTTTTTCTTTCCTTATAATCTCTTCTCTAAGTTTTATGGTCAAATTATGAGTGGCTTCCTCGGAGTAACCCTATAATGCTTAGCAATCTTCCTAGGCGAGACTAAATTTTCGCTTGCCAGTTAGAAATCATAATTTGGATCAAAATTTTTATTACACCCTCCGTCTCAATTCCGATTGGATGTTGCTTTGACCCGATCCAATCAAATTTAGTGGACATTGTCCTGTTAGCTATATGTCCACATGGGGAGAGATTTAGAACGTGTCCCATTTCCCCCTTGCGGTTCCTCTGATCTTAGGACAAAGCTGTAACATGGGTGGGAAGTTCAATCTTACGCCTGTGCCGATCTAAGATGCTGGATCTTCTCTCTGGTCACGGTAACCTTGCATAAGAGATTAACTCTCAGCCTGCAGCAATGTTGAGACATCAAACCATGGCTTGTAATAATACCTCAGTTTATACACGACGTACGAACTGGAGCTGAGCCAGCATGACAATTTGAAAGATAGAAACACATTAAAAAAAGGTGTTGGGGTTGACTTTATCATATGTGACAAATGTTTTGCTGGTCTTTAAGTTCATGGCTCAGGGCAACAATGAAATCTATGAAAATTAGTATGCTGCAAAAATTATTGATGCTACAATTATCCACATTTCATGCATTTTGTTCATAGGACATTTCAATGATCACAGCTGAATAGCACAATATTTTTCAGCTCAATGCAAATGATGCATTAAACATTGTGGTTTCTCCAGCATATATTACAGATGTAAATGAAAAGATATCAGCTTTCAACCAGCTATTCACATGACAAACTCTTCCTTTGATGGCACAAATTTTCTATTGTGGCCAGTCTTCTGTAATCATCTTTTTCAGGAACTTTAGAATGTCAGAAATTCCCATTTTAAAAGAAAAGGCGAAAGGTTTCTGAGAAAATTGGTCAGAAAGATTATGATAATAATAATATTAATAATAGACTTTATTTAAAGAGGGTGAGATAATTAGTTGCTTGGAACTAATCCTTCTTGAGGCTATCTTATGCATATTTACATACATAGTAACCCTGCCCCCACCCCCTTGCAAAGATTGTTATTAAGTTACATTTATATATAGACATAATTCACAGAAAAGTTTGTAAGAACATGCTCCAGCACTAGGTACATGTTATATACAGTACACTAACTGAGACAATAAAGTGGAAGGTTTCAAATTTATACTTTAAATAAGTTGTAATTGTCAAATCAAACAGGTTCCACTTTTGATTCACTGAATTAAATTATAATTAAATGCATTTATATTTGTACATTCTCTCATTTCTTTTGGGATTCTGTTTCAAGTTAGTGGCCCTGAAAATTTAAAACTTTTTTAAGAGTTATTTATTTTCTTTCTGGATTGTAGACTTAGCTGAAATTAATCTTAAATTGGGGTATGTGGCTTCGTTTTCAAGCATGAAATATTTGATCACATATTATTAATGTTTTAATATCATTCATATCATTTGGGATGTTTTCAGCATTATCCATGACAAGTTTATGAGCTCTGTTTTGCATGCAGAATAATTTGCAGATTTTCCTATCAGAAGTGCTTCTCCAAATGACATTACAGTAGTCTGATTATGGTTGTATTTAGCTTTTGTAATATATTAATCTATGTTTGGTTAAATCAGATATGGCTTGATCTTGCTTAAAAACTACAGACAAGAATTGACTTTTTGACACAGGACATGCATGTTCATTCCAATGCAAAGTGGTGTTTCTTTGGACATACTTTAGAGTTTATTCTTTGTCATATCATGATAACAAAAATAGTAAACCATCATTTTTATTTCTCTTTCTTTTTCAGCAAATGATGTTTAAAAGAAGAGGATAGATATGTCACAACGCAATTGGCCATTGAACCCCTCTTCCCATGAACTGGAAGATGGGGCAGGAGGCACAGTTTCCACCCCTGTACCATTTATAAGTGATCGCAGTAGAAGACGAAGCACCACTGGAACTATTTTGCAGACAGCTGAAAGTATTAAAGAGAGACAGGTAATGTCAATCAGTGCTTTTTGTTTGGTTTTATACTCCCCAGCAAGTGAAGCTGGTGGATTGGTGTGTAGGAATTTGCTAGTCCATCCATCCAGCGCATCTTTGTTTACTTAGTATCTCCTAAAAGCCTTGAAACTTATGTGTAGCTCCTTGGGCATTCTTCCAGAACAAGTTTATGATGTCCCCCTAAAGTTAACAGACCCCTTATTCTGATCATTTTAGGGGGATTGAGGTCGATATTGTCTCCTGACAACTCATGAAGGTGAAACACTGAGGTTCAATGGCCTTTCTCTCATCATCTATCTGTTGTCTGGATTCCGGTGGGGAGGATTGTCATGAAACTTTGCACATACATTCATTACAACATTTTATCCTAAACAAATACATTGGCCATTTGATATTCAGAATGGGTACTTTTGCAGTCAGCTCGAAAATCTTGTTACTACTTCTCCTGATTGAATAGTCATATTTAACACGGGGATTTTACTGAAAATCTTACTGGTCCTAATGAAAATGGCTCTGATCTGACATCATATATGGCTGTTATGGCGCCCATCATTAAAATGTTATTGCTTTAGAAATATCGTCTCTGCTTCATTGTTCCAGGCTGCAGTACAGTTTGCAAGATGTTTTGCATTTCTCCCAGTATCTTCTTGGAGCAGGGGGTGAGCATGGAGAGGTTAACCTAGAGTATTCTGATAGCATTGCCGCAGCTTTTAAGTTAGAATAGCTTGGCAGAAGTTGCTTACTTGTGGAATCCCAACTGCAGATCACCGCTGAGTCAAGATAGTGTTCATTTGAAATGTAGTGTGATTTACTGTTCATGACCCCAGCAAGCATTTGCTAGAAAGAGAGACAGAGGGAATGCAAGTGCACGCACGTGGAGTGGAACAGCCCATGTAAATTAAACGACAGGTAGTCCAGCTTCATCAGTGGTCTTGGTTCCTTACTTCTTGACTTTAACATGATCCTGAGATTTTCTAATAATAACCATTCTGTAAGCTTGAGAGCTTTATGTGTTTCATTGTCAAATAAATTACCCAGTTACATTAATGTTAGAAATTACTTCTGGTACCTCTATAATCCAGTCTTCCAAACTTTAAAGTCTCACCATCTATACTTGTATAGATTAAGGGAAATAACTCTTACAGATTACCTTCCTTGGCCCTGCTAGTTGTTGTTCCATATACTAAATGTCATCTCTTTTTACTTTTGCTGGAAACTGTCAGCAGGTCTCCGAGAATCCATGGATTTGTTTTTTTCTGTTATCCATACATTACTCTTTTTATGATGATACATGAAGTCAAACAATCATACCATGTGATGTGTATACCAGATTTTTGTGTATTTGAGTGAAATTTCAGATATTTAGTGCAGATTTCTTACCACTTCATAGAACATGTTGATATCTATAGTGACATGTTGCATCTGTGTAGTACCACAGTACAGCTTTACTCTGATATATTTATAATATTAGCAACATGTTAAGTACCATTTTGTTCAGTCCTTGTTTAATTTGGTTAAATATACTGGCTGTCATATAGAGCCTCTCATGTGATGATAAATAGTGTTAAAGACCACAGAAATCCTGAATGAAGATGTTGCTGATCTGACATCCAGTATGACCACTACCTTATTGTTACTCATCCTGAATGGAAAGGCATATCAGCATGGGGTTTTCACCTGGAGACTTATAGTGTCGAGTTGGTCTTGAATAAAAATTGTGCTAATTTTATACCCAATATGGCCACCACAGCAGCCATCTTAAGAAATCTTGCCGCTACTATTATTAAATTAAAAGTCACATGAATACTAGGTTTTCACCATAAGCTGTCTTTATGTAGTTACATGTTTCCCATGGATTCAGAAAATTGGGAGAAAAGTCCAGAAAAAGCAGTGGATCCCCCAGGGGTGTAAAATTGAGGGTAAAAGAAACCCTTGATGTCAGAAATGGGCATTATATAGAAAATGGGGGTGGTGGTGGTAAAAAATGGACTGACAAATTGTTATCTGACCAGTACTTTTTCAACTTGAAATAGGATGTTGCAATTCGCACAACATAGTCTCTCTCTCTCTAAAAATACAAATAAACCAACACGCACAATTAACAAACAAATGCACTGTTCATTCAAAGAATAATTTCACTGGTTCATTTTTCTCTTAGTTTAAAGTTGTGCTTTTAACAGTCTCCTTATAATCTTTTTGTAGCCATATTATAGGCCAACACATTACATATAAGCCAATACAAAAAGCCAAATAAATCTATTTAACCAATGGCAGTTAATTTACTGCCTGTCATAAAATGTGTGCTATCATTGGTTTCATTGAACATTGTCCTAGAACACATTTATCCAAAAATCTGAGAAGCTAATGATTCATCTTCTTTTTAATAAGTTACACTTGAACTTTTAGGTCTTTCTTTTATCACAGCAAATTTGATAAAACCCAATAAAATCTGCAATGACCCCCTGACTTTCTAATCTTGTGGTGACAAGGGCAGATTTTAAAAATTCTTAAACCCTGTCACAAAAGGATTATTCACTTTTGCAGTCTTCACAATCACACGATCAGAAGTCACACTGGTAATCCCAGTGGATGTGTCGTATTCCAGTCAAGGGAATTATTTTCTCCATTTTTCATTAAAGTTAGATCCACAATTATTCTTTTGTTTTCTGCTTCTTTCACTTTCTTGGTAATGATTCTTAGTGTATGCCCATTTAATCTAGAAATCACTTTCTAGTGCAACAAGCATCGAGGTTAACCATCTTTATGACATCTTCCTGAGCTCAATAGAAATTGCACGAGAGCTCATGAGGTATGGGGTAGCTACTCCATCATAACATTGCCTATGTTAATCTGGTTCCCTGTTTTGTATACTTCCTGTGTTACACCATGCTATACCAATAGCAGAGTGCATTGCAGGGAGCATATGAAGCAGGGAACCAGACTATGCCTATGCTTGAAGTATTCGTGATGCCATCCCTCATCCAAAGCATTGGATATTAAATAAATCCTGATTTTGTTATGCAAATCCTTTGTGTAAGAAAACTCATGGCAACAAAATGTGTGTGTAAAGGAAAACGCTGAAAAGAATAGGTTTGTTCCCAACTGGATAAAGCCCTTTAGTTTTTTCATCATCATCATCATCAGTCTCATGACCTAGTGTGGTCGTCGAGGCACTGTGCTGCTGAACATCTGACCAGTTCCCTCCACTTGTCTCGATCATGTGCCAGTGTCTATGTTTCGGCAAAACTTTTCCTGGTGTTCTGTGATGTTGTCAGTCCATTTTTTTCTCTGTCTACCTCCCCTTCTGCCACCCTGGACGCTGCCCTGCAGGACTGTTGTGGATAGACTGTTGGCTCTAGTGACATGGCCATACCATTTCAGCTTTCTCTTTTTGACGGTGGTGAGGAGGTCCTCATATTGGCCTACTTCACGCCTTATGGTTTTACGCACTTCTTCATTTGTGTGGTCCATGTATGTAAGAGATGCCAAGGATGGTTCTGTAGCAGCTCATTTCAAGTGACTGGATTCTTTGTTGTAATTCTGCTGTCAGGGTCCATGCCTCACATGAGTATAAAAAGACAGATGACTAGAGCTCGCAATAGTCTGATTTTAGTTTTCAGACAGATATTCTTGTCACTCCAGATGGGTCTTAGCTTTGAAATAGCTGCCATTGTTTGTGCTGCTCTTGACAAAATTTCTGCTCTTGATCCCTCTTCAGTGATTATGGAACCAAGATATTTGAACTGGCTCACTGTTTCCAGTTCATGTCCTCTGACTTTAAAATTGGCTGAGATTTGTTTGCCACTATTTGTCATCAGCTTTGTCTTCGCAGCGCTTATCTCCATGTCAAATCTGGAAGATGTTTCATCCAGGTTCTTCACTAAGGTGGCAAGCCCGTCTTCACTGCCTGCCAGCCCATCAATGTCGTCTGCAAAGCAGAGGTTGGTGATGTTACGCCCTCCAGTGCTGACTGTCCCACGTGGTTTTCCAGGGCTTCGCTCATGATGCGCTCTAAGTAGATGTTGAAAAGCGTGGGTGACAGGAAACAGCCTTGACACACTCCCACTGTTATCTGGAACCAGTCCCCCACAGCACCTTGGGCAATTACTGCACTGGTAGCCTTGGCATACAGCTGCTTGATGGTATTGGTTAACTTTTGACCCATGTTATACTTCTTCATTGTGGCCCACAATGCCTCATGCCACACTCTGTCAAAGGCCTTTTTGAAATCTATGAACACATGATAGATGTCTTGTTGGTGTTGCGAGTACTTTTCGCACAGAACCCTGAGATTGAATATTTGTTCTGTTGTGCTTCTTCCACTCTGGAACCCGGCTTGTTCGTCAGAGATTATTTCTTCTGCTTGTGGTTTCAGTCTGTTCAAGATGACCTTCAGCATTACCTTACTAGCTTGGCTGATCAAACCGATAGTTCTGTAATTTTGGCACAGCTGGAGATTGCCTTTTTGGGGAAGTGTTATAATCAGTGACTGGGTCCATTGTGTTGGCCATTCACCTGTCTGCCAGATCTTGTTGCAGATTTTTGTTAGTAGCTCTTTCACTGATTCTTCCCCATTCTTGATAAGTTCAGCTAGGATGTTGTCTACTCCAGCTGCCTTCCCATTCTTCAGTGCTGTTATTGCTGACTCCACCTCTTCTTTGAGAATGGGGAAGTCATCATCATTTGAGGAGTTTGGAACTTCAAGCACCTCTGGGTCTCCTGTGGACTGATGGTTGTAGAGTTCTTTGCAATACTCAGTCCATCTTTCTGTAATGTCTCTCGCTTCTGTGAGGCATTTTCCATTTTTGTCTTGAATGGTACTTACTCTTGGTTGTTTCTGTCTGGTGAGGTCTTTCACAATTTGGAATGCCTTTTTGCTGTTATTCTTTATCAGACTGTTCTCCATTTCTGTGCACTTTTGTCCAATCCAATTTTCTTTTGCTTTGCTCAAGTTTTTTCTGATATTCTTGTTTATTTCTCGGTACTCCATTGCCCCTGTTGTGTGTCTGGTGTTTTTGAGTTCTCTTCGGGCATCACACAACTTCAGAATCTCTTCTGTAACCCAGGGTTTTTTCTTCAGGCGATGGAAGCCAATGATGTCCTTGGCAGCTGCTGTCATGACTGTGTTGAAGGTGTCTGTCATCTCACTGACATCACCATCCATCACAAGGAGTGGAGCAAATTTTCCTCCAGTTGTGGCTTGGAATGACTTGCAGATGTTAGGGTCCTTCAGTTGTTCAAGGTTGAAATTGAGCCTGATGTTCTTTGGCTTGTTAATTTTCTTCAGCCTCACTCGGAAGTTCATAATCACGAGGTTGTGATAACTCCCAACATCAGCACCTGGGAATGTCCTTGTTTTTGCTCTGTTGATGCCAGATCGGTAACGGTTTTGAACCAGTATGTAGTCGATCTGGTTGTGATGGGTTCCATTTGGTGAGTGCCATGTCCAGCATCGTGAAGCTGTATGTTGTCCCAGGGTGTTGGCTAGTACCAAGTTGTTGTAGCTTGCGAACTCGAGCAGCCGTCTCCCTCTTTCATTGGTAAGCCCATTGAAAGAAGGCCCACAATGTACTTCCCAATCTTTTAGAGCATCTTTGCTAACTTTGGCATTCCAGTCTCCTTAGACGCTGAGGATGTCTTTTTTACTGACCATGTTTAGAATACCCTGTAGTTTGTTGTAAAACTCCTCTATTTCTTTATCATCATGATCGGTAGTTGGAGCATAGACTTGGATAATTGTGATGTTAAAGGGAGATGCTTTCAGATGAATGGAAATGATTCTGCTAGATGTGGGGCAGCATTCAAGCACAGATCCCTTTATGGCTTTGTTTACAAGGAAGCCTACTCCATTTATGGACTTGTCACACTCTCCACTATAGTATAATATATGCCCATCTTCGGTTTGGTGTTCTCCTAGGGATTTCCATCTAACTTCACAGAGTCTCAGAATGTGCCATGTGTAGTGTTCTAGCTGATGTGTCAACTCTTGGAGTCTTCCAGTTTGCGCCAGAGTTCTAATGATCCAGGTGGCGATGGCAATATTGTCTCTCACTCTGATTTTATGCATAGTACCAGTAGCACACTTGTCACCTCCGTCCTGGTGGACAACGGAAGGCGCGGTCCTTGTTGACCCGGGCGACGACCGATCTGGTATTGTAAGCTCAGATTTGTCCAGCATTATCAGTGTGTCTTGGGCAAAAATCGTCTGGCGGAGCCCATCCCTCTCCAGACCAAGGAGTTGCCAGAAGGGGATGTAGTACACCGTCCAGCTGCCTTAGAGTCTCCATTCTGGATTTTCTTTTAGGGTTTACTCCCTTAGCCTTTGGCTAACCAAAGCTGACCTGCAAGGCAGCAGGAGACATGTGGATGGGTGGGTGCATCCATTTCCCGAGCAGATAAAGCATCTGCCACTGCCCTGCTTTAGTTTTTTAGCCACCACTAAATCACAGAAAATATTTTACTGAGTGCTAATTGAAGTGAACTGATCCTGAATTAAATTTATGGAGTTCTTACTGGAAATGTTAGGGGATGCTACAACTGTATGAATAATTTGGGGTGGCTTGCTATACACATTTGTTTAGTCAATCCAAGCACCTGAGCTCTCAGATTAGTCTAGTACACTGCTCACCCTTTAGTAGGCACCATACTGTCTTTTCTTAAGAAGGTCTGATTGTTGTTGTTGTAGGGTTTAACACCATTTTTTAGCACACGATAGGCTATACATGGCGGCTAGTATTAATGGTGGAGGAAGAACCCGGGAAAACCCCGGAAAGAACCACCAACCCACGAGACGCTATTGGCAAGCTTTCTCACATACCCACATTGGCTGAATCCGAGACTCGAACCCACGCAGACAGAGGTAAGATGGCAATGATCTGTAACAGAGAGCGCGTTAGACCACTCGGCCACTCGGGGCCCCTAAGAAGGTCTGAAGACAAGTCCCTAATTAAAATGTGTCTACATCCTGTCTGTGACATATGATTTCAGTAAATGTTAGAGGAAAAAAATAAAGCCCATCTTCTTTTTTGATATGTGAAGTGAATAAAAGTATATTTTGATCAATATTTGCTATTTATCTATTAGTTTGGACTGCAAATACTAACCTTTTCCACCCATTATGGTAAATTTTATTATGTAAATATGCAGAAAGCTATTAAGGGGGGCAGTTTCCAATGGAGAATCCCACGCTCATGTGTCCTTGGGGTTTTTTGCCAATTTTTTAAGCAACCCTTTTCTAAACAAAACTCTCTCATACCAAATATATGCAATTAAAGCAGCAATATTTATATGAATTTGAATAGTTGTACTTGTTTATAGTGATACATCCTGTGGTGTGACACTTTCTCACGTTTAATTTAGATCTTGTCATGTTTCATTTAGATCTTATAGGTGAATCTGAAATAGAACCAGCTTTTGATTTAAAAGATGCATATTTTCTAACTCCAAATTTATATAGTATCATTTAGAAACAACTAAGAAAGTTGAGAATTGGAAATGTTTGTTTTAAAAAGTATGTGAACCCTTTAGTTGGTACTAAATAGAAATCTTGCTGATTTGGCATCCAAAAAGGGCCACAATGGCAGCCATATTGAAAATCTTGTGATGGCTACTCCTCTCATTATACGTGACATTGGTGATTTCTCCAGGAGACTAATTGTGATATCTAGTTGGTTCTAAATGCTGCACCACAGACATCCAGTATGACTCTCACAATGAACAGTTTTTGGCAATTTTGTCACTGTTGGTTTTGAATACATGGTTATATCAACTTTAGCTTGTTACTTTTGAGAATGGTGAGTTTGGCCCAGTTTTCTGAGTAGAGAGAACACCAGCATTTGTTGACATGTAGCAACTGATACTGTTTTGAAGTCTTCAGAATGGCAAATATCTGCGTACATCCTTGCTATCAGTCTTGTCAAGAAGCCAGGATCTCGTCTTTATCTTCAAAAAAAAGGAAAACCGTTAACCTCCATAATTTTGTCATACTTTACCTTTCTCATCTTCCGATCAGTGCCACAATAATATGGCACAGTTTACCTAGCTTGTTTCATGGGTGCCAAGTCTGAGGCAGTATTAGTTAGGCCTGTATCCCACATGATGTGTTAAATTGGCACAAACCATTGGTTGATTTCAAGTATAGCTGAGTTGATTGCAGGTTCTCTCTGATTTTATAAAAAATAATAGTGCAGCCAAATTTTGCTTTTCTTGTAGGAATTGAGAAATTTTTAAAAGTACTTTTATTGAGAAATTTTTAAAAGTACTTTACAAGAGCACAGGCCTCGGCTATTGTCACATGGAGTGCTGGAATTGGTGCAGCTTTGCCACTTCTACCCATGGCTGCTATTATTTCTAGGTCAATTGTATAGGCAAAGTACCCACTTACATCCAGGACACAAGTTTCAGAGCCCTAATAAAATTGGAGACCCCAGTCAGGAGAGAGATGGTGCCTGTGAAAATGACGATGTCAGGCATGGGCATTACAATTGTTTTACATTAAAGCAAAAAGAGAAAGTTGTAAATTTCTCAAAATTGCATGGAACTCGAGCAGCAGCAAGACATTTAAAAATCCCCAAATCAACCATTGCAAATTGGTCAAAAATAGATTTTTCTCAGCAGCTGAATGAATGGGGACATTTAGCAAGGAGTGGGAGACCAGTATCATATGACATTGAGTTAGATGGAAAAAATTGCAAAGTGCCAAGTGAACGTCTATAAATTGAGTTTCAAACCAGTAGGAACTGGGCAACATGTTTTTTAAAGCGACACAACCTTGTGCTTTATTCACAGGCAATGATGGCCCAGTGTCTCCCAGAAGATTTAATGGAAAAAATAAAATTATTCCACGAATTCATAAGGGCAAGAAGATGATTTCAAAGACAAGATGATAATTAACATGGATGAACTCCTATGTACTTTGATCTCATTCCCAGACGAACTGTTGAAAGGTGTTAAAAGTGAGAATTCGCACGACTGGTGCAGATAAAAAGCATCTAACCTTAGTACAGTGTGACCCCGCTATAACACGGTAGTTGGGAGCCATAGAACTCGACCGCGTTATAGACAAACCGTGTTATAAGCAACCAGTCATTTAGCTGAAGAAAATGGGGGGGGGTTTTAGGTAATAAATGTGGGCAGTAAAATATGTGCTTCATCAGCACAGTTACCATCTTAAATTGATGCATATTAAATGAGAAATACACCTGTAGTGAAAACAAAGAAGACATATATAATAGTTTACTTTATTTAGAAAACCACGAATTGGTACATATACGTGAATCCTGTTTATATATAAATGTCTAATGAATAGCATGAACACCAACACTGTGTACTCACTCGCGAACCTCATCATATACATTGAATCCACAATACAAATGATTCCATCGAAAATATGCACACACAGCTTTAAAATATTCAATAATTTTATAACAGGTCATATTGGTCTGAATTCAGTGGAAAAACATAGCACAATCATGTAACGAATGATGAAGCACATTTACTTTCCAGTATGTCCTAAGTTGGTAAACGGTTGTTTTCGTTTTAAGCCGCAGTTGGTAGCCTTCGTAAGCATAAGCTATTTCCCTACAAAAAGGAAACTTTCACAGCACAGTTAATGTGTTCAGTCACGTTGGAAAATGCAAAAAATCCATCAGATTCCATCACTTTTATTTAAGTTTGGTACTGACTTCCTTTGTTACTGAAAGAGTGTAGTGGGCTTTCTTTGATGAAAGATGCATGCACTATTGAAGTCACTGCTAAAGGACAGCTTTGGAGAACCAAACAAATGCCCATTTGTTATTGTGGTGGCAACATCAAATAATTGTATTGCATGATTGAGACTGGTATGTTTTCCATTTGCCAAGTATGTTTTCATAACAATCAGTGCTTCAGAGGTAATCTGTTTCCTTTGAAATTTCAGCAAACTGTTGTATCTCAGTAAAGTTTTAAAAAGGAATTGGCCATCGTTTGGACTATTCTAGTTACTGTCCTTCCATGCCTATTCAGTAAACCAATAAGTAAGATTTTTAATTTGAAAAAATTTAACATATGTGGTAGCAGTGTGATGCTGCCTTCCACGCATGCGTCTGAAAATTAACAAAGGGTCCACATACGATAGAGACACAGGTATTCTGATGACAGAGATTATTACAGAAAATGTGAGTATTCTGAAGGATTTAATTCTGAGTGAAAAGAAGAGGAATTTTACTTACCATCCACATACAAATGTCAGTCTTTGTAAGTATATTAATTACTAGCGAGTGGCCGAAAATCTGATGAAAGATAGATTACAAGACAATGCTTCGTCCGGTTGATCTCCATTACTAAAAATGTCAACAACAAAAAGCAGATATTTCACAACATACAGAACTCGTGCTAGATGTCAAAATAGGTGGATTATGATATAAAAGTGCACTGTTTAGATGGTTTGTCAATATGGACAAAGAATTTGTTTATGTAACAATAGATAAATTTCCGTGCATTTTATATCCAGTTTGTGGCTTCCTTTCATGGGGCCTCTGAGTTTCTGCACTCCATTTCTGCACTCCAAACCAATGGTTATATATAAAAGTTTAAACAGCCAACAATGTTGCCAATAAATAAAAATCACATGGTATGTTTTGCAGCCAATAATGAAATACAGTCCAAGTTTGCGACATTGGTGAAGACCTACGCGATCCCAGAATAAACTTTTTATGTTATTTTTGGTACTTTTAAGAAGAAAAAAATACTTTTTCATGTACATACATATAAAATTTCAGGAGCTAAGCCACGATCATCTTGTATTATTCATACACGATCTCTTTTTACGTTTTTTTCTTGTACTTTTTAAGAAATATTTTTTTGTGCACAAGAGAAATACATGTATCTGTAATTTTGGGAGCCACACCACGACCATTTTATATCTGAATTCTTGTTAATAACGGAGCGCGCTATAGCGGGATCACACTGTGCTTGCAATTTCCACAGCAGGAAATGTGTTAACGTCAGTGATAATTTTTGTGGTGTGAGGGAACTAAAAGATATTCAGGCACCAAAAGGATGGATCTTACATGTGCAGGAGAAGGGTTGGGTTGATGAGGAGGTGATGCCGCAGTGGATTAAAGAGATATATCTCAAGTATACAGGAAACAAATGATCTGTTTTAGTGATGGATTCATTCTGGGTGCATATTTACAGCCACTAGACATCAGTGTAAATAAACCGGTCAAGTCCAACATAAGCTGGGCAAATTTTATTCATAAAGCAGCAGAGGGCTTTTCCATGGAAAATGACAACCTGTCTCGTATTAAGAGTGCAGATAAATAGTTGTGGACTGGATTGTGAAAGTAGTCAAATCGCTTCGGGACAAGCCAGATCTGACCTGAAAATCATTTAAAGTTTGTGGTATTAACAATAACTTGAATGGATATGAAGGCAATATCATAAGAGATATTGAATGTGATGGCAGCGACAGTGAAGAGCACAAATTTGATGGATTTGAGCCAGAGGAAGTTGAGTGGGCAATTAAGAAAGTAAACAGATTGAAGGATTTAAATTAAATATATTAGTGACATTCAAGTTTATTCAGCAGTACTTGGATTATGTCAGATATCACTGTTGTGTAAATTAAAGATGTTTGGTTTCAGAATTGGCATGTTGATCAATCACTCTGTACCATCACAGTCTACCAGTATCTCTTTTTCTTTATCTGTCTCTCTCTCTCAATATATTTTTACGTAATTACAGTGAATAGTTTATACTGTGCTCATCAATAGTTATTTTGCCGAGCAGCAAATAAACCTTGACATTTAGTAAAAAGAAACTTTGTTGAAGCATATATTAGACAGAAAAAGTTGAACTCATTCTCATGTACACAAACGATTCATTCTTACCTGAGCTCTTGTTCTTAGCAAAATTTGCATCAATGAAGAAAAGTGTAAACAAGCAACACTCACAGCATTTTCTATTTTAAAGTTTTCTTTTATAAAATTTACGGTTGAGTGCATTTTCCAACATGTAATTTTTGAATGATTTAAAAGGTGTCCCACAACTTGAAACAAAACAATACGGTGTACAAAAAAATTACTTTTAAATAAATTTATGGTGCCCCAGCAAATATGGTGTCCCAACATATATGGTAAATATGCTATTTTCACTTGTATGGGAATAGCCCTGATGCTCAGACTTTAGTTGACATGGAGTCTCCAAGGTTATATGTCAATAGGTTTTTGAACTTCAACTCCAATTTTTTGTTAATCTTAATGGTGGTTACTTTCAAATAAACCCAGTTTTAAAGTAAATATGTCTGATGTTATGCCAATAACCACTTGGTCCTTAAGGTCCAGTTTTGACTATAGTCCAAACCTTAATAAACTTGTGGAAACAGAATTTTAATAGCAGCAATTACTTATCCTGTTGCTTAGCTTAGCTAATCTATTTTCATGCCAAAAATACACCATTCGTATGATGTGAATACATCCTCCCAGAGTGGAGAAAAATTCAGTGTGACCCTTTTGACCTTTTGCACACCACTCTGTCGCATGGTCATGTGCAGAAGGTAGGTGTACCTATATGTCATTCTTTTCTAGGATGTGATGCTGTACAGATGTCTGAAGCTGTGTCATAGATAAATTATGCCTGTGGACAACTAATATACTGCAGTTAGCAGTCTCTCTCTACAGTGTTTAATAATTCTCAGTGTTACTACTGACCATTTGTTCTTAGAACCATATTGTATCTTTTTGTTTTCCCACTTAACACCTCAGCCTCTGGCAATGTGTTGGCCCCTTCCGTTTGGGAGACAACACATCACACCCATGATACACAGAGTGAAGATGAGGTCTTTTCCATCTGTCACTCATCAACCTCAGGGTATGGAGCCATGGCCAGGACAAAGCTTCCTCCTCTCCCCCCTTTACCATCCCACCCTGTGCAAGATTTACAATCCATACATAGGATTGAGGCTAGGGATGGGGACTGCTTAGGTGTCTCCCCCCACCCCAATTATACCTCTGAATCCGTATGGGAAGTGGGGCCTTCCACCTCAGGGACCTTGGTCCATTATGCCTCCATGGATTACTGGACCTTGCTATATTAGTAGAAGTTATGCTGCAGTTTGTGTCCCACCATCACCTCACCAAGTGGTTTCCTTTCAGAAGGCTAAAGGTATTACACCATTATGGGTAGATAGACGTTCTCATCTCCCTTCCATGCCTCCTGATCAGCCAGGGACTGCGACACATAGGGCTCCTATGCCCCCTCCATCGAGGACCATAAGGATTCCCAGCCACTTTCCAACATAGAAAACGTCCTCCTTTGCACGCTGATGCAGCCAGTGTGGGTATTTCTTCAGGATCCTAGGCATGCCTTCTCATAAAAAAAATTGATTCTTGGAACAGAAAAACTGGTTACTTGTAACTATAGCCTCGTGTGCTGACCTTTCTCAGCTGCTTCCTTTAGTATGCTGAGAGATGCCTTCTTGAATCCAGCCACATTATGTGTGCTGGAGGCTGTGGTCAAAACATCCTCTCATGCGCTATCTGTTGACATGGGGCATTATCGGAGGAATTTCTGCACATCTGCTGTACCGATGCATTAGACTCATCAAATGTATTGCTAAATGACAGTAAAGAACTTCAGAGGGCTGCTACTAGAAGCTGAGACCCTTTTGGGGGCCTCATTTCTACTGTGGCTTCTCAAGACATACTTGATCACCAACTTCAGTATTTTACCTCCACATCTGGTCCATCGCAATGAACCAGGAAACAAAGTTGAACAAATCATCCTCGGGACTATCTGCCAAATTTTTTCAAGCAGGTGCAAGCCCCATTCCAATCACAAATTCTTGCTAGACCACCTCATCCCTCATCAGGTCCACAGAGCCCAGGTCACCGCAGATCCAAGAGGAAGTTTACAAACCCATCTTTCTTTCCTACCAGGGCAGGAGGGTGAGAGTGGCAGTCCTAGCAAATTACCCCCTCTCCTGTCATGCATCCCCTTCCCAAATGTTCCAGTAGGAACTCACCTAGGCTTTTTCCAGAGGCTTAGTCAAGCATCATGGGCGGTGGTTCGGTCCTCTCCATTGTAAAAGAGGGTTATCGACTCCAGTTTTGGGAACAACCCCCAATATAAAGGAGCCCCATTTTCTTTCATCAGTCCAATCTGGTGGAATTAGGGGAAGAGGCATACACCCTTTTGCAGAACGAGTCCATCAAGAGGGTTTTAAATGATCAGTCTCTCGCCTTCTACTCCTGAATCTTCCCGGTCACCAAGAAAAGCAGGAAATTTCAAATCATTATGGATCTCTGCCTGTTCAGCCAGTTGCTGTTGGAGGAAATCTTCAAGATGGAGACAACCTCCTCAATCTGCAAGACTCTTCATCCCTCTGATTGGGCAGTCTCCATCGACCTTCAGGATCCTGTTTACACATCCCCATATTTCCTCCTCACCACAGATATCTTTGTTTTTGTCTAGACGAGGAAGTTTTTCATTTCCTGGTTCTGCCATTTGAAATCTCTTCTGCACCCAGTCTTCACAAGGGTTATGGGAGTGGTAGAGTCCTACCTTAGAATAAGGGAACATTGATTCTCTAGTATTTCGATGACTGGCTGATTCACCATGTTCATGTTCAGTTTCTTCATCACGATCTGTTCTGCTTTTGGTCCACCATAACTCAGTTGGGTCTTCTATCCAGCCTTGAGAAGTCGGAACTCGTTTCACCACAGGACTTTGTTTATGTGGGGATGGTCTTCCTCGCAAACCAAAACTTGGTCTGGGTTCCCCTGCATTGGGTAGATTGAATCCTGGCTCTCCTAGGAACTCCATGAGCAAAAACCATTTTATCTGCTCACTTTTATCTTTCCCTGCACCTCTGAACCTTGAATGCCTCTGCCAAATTGGTTCCTTTAGAATGTCTTCACATGTGTCCTCTACAGTTCCTCCTTCCGGATGGGTGGAAACCTCAGAGATTTTCTCTCTACCCTGATCCCTCTAGGACCAGTTACACACCACCATCTGTTTTGGTGAATGAATCGAGCCAGATTCCTGATGGGGTTCCCATTCATACACCTGATCCCCATTCCTATCTGTTTGCAGACACATTAGATTAAGACTGAGGAGCCCTTTTAGAGCCAGAGGTTCCTGGTTCCTGGACTCTTCAACAACCTAGAAATGAAAGTAGTATTTCTAGCATTGCAAGGGTGCATCAGCCTAATCAGGGGTCGATGTGTCATGGTCTCTTAAGACAACACATCTGTTGCATCCAAACTATGATGCAAAGGAGGCACACATGCCCCTTCTCTTTGTGTGGAGGTCTGGAACCTTTTCATTTGGGCAGCCTCAGAGAATGTCATAATCTGAGTTTGCCAAGTTCCAGGCAAGATAAATGTATTAGCGGATGACCTGTCCAGAACAGACCAAGCTGTCCTCAAAGAATGGTCTCTTCACCACTCTGTAACAGAGTCCCAGTTTTCCCTTTGGGGAAACCTCTAGTGGAAATGTTTGCGATCAAGCTCAGCAACAATCTTCCCTTTTAGGTGTCTTATGTCCCGGATCAGAAGGCATGGACAGTCGATGCATTCAGCTTTCAATGAGATTGCCTATTTGCATATGCCTTCCCACCTTTCCAGTTGCTGCCTCAAATTCTGCAAAGAGTCAGAACTTCTACTGCTCTGATCATTCTCATTGCCCCACTGGCCCCAGCAGCCATAGTTCAATGATCTCCATGATCTCTTGATAAATTGATCCAGGTCTCTACCACACAGGAGGGATCTCCTGTTACAACACCCCATTCATTCTCCACCTTCGTGCTGGGCTGATCTCGAATGATCTTTCTGTTAGAACAAGTTTTCAGACAGTCACCTGTTGCGTCAATCAAGCCAGGAGAGCTTTTACATCCAAAGTTTATGATGCCAGGTGGAGAACCTTCTGTGATCGGTGCATTAGGAAATGCGCTGATCTTATCCACCCATCTATAACTTCCATTGCTGATTTCCTTATGTTCCTCTTTGAGACCAAATGATGTTCAATATCTACTATCAAAGACTATTGAGCTGTTATCTCCAACACACTTAAATTCTCGCAGGGCACAGACATTGGTTCAGATCCGCATCTTGCAGACCTTATAAAGTTTTTTGAGCTTCAGAGACCTGTCTCCCACTCCCTTGTGCCCAGATGGAATCTTTCCTGAACCATTAACCGATTCGGCCCCGATCCTGTCTATAGGCGTAATGAGGCTGTACCCTACTTCAAAGCCCTGCAGCATCAAGGCCACGTGGGTGGTATTAAAAAAAAAGCAGACAGATATAGCTCTAAAATGATATCAAATAATCTGGAAGTTCTAGTCGCACTACAAAATACAGAGAGAAAAGTTCATTTTTTGGACCCGGTTTTTCTTCACCCAAAATTTGCTTGAGATCGGAATTATTAAGCAATAAAAAAAAAAAAAAGAACTCCAACTTTTACCCTTCTGCTCATGCACAAGCAAAATAACCAATGGAAATTGCTGTTTCTAATACAACTAGGCATTATTCTCATGGATAATCTGTTGAAAACCGCTGTATTACGATGTATTCAGAAATAGCACCCCAAATGTCGTTCCTACACACATTTCAGGCGAAAATGACAAAAACCTCTGGTGCCGAATGAGTTAATGGGTGAATTTTCGTGACGTCACTAAATCGGAATATTATTTATTTCATCATTTGTGAATCAGTATTGCACATAAGTTACAAAAAGAGCCATTCTTTGACAATTTCTAAGAAATTTCCATAAACTTGATTAACCGATTCGGCCCCTTTCCCATCTGTAGTCGTGATGAGGCTGTACCCTACTTCAAAGCCCTGCAGCATCAAGGCTATTTAAGATAGACCAGCGTGGGTGGTATTAAAAAAAGCAGACAGATATAGTTCTAAAATGATTTCAAATAATCTGGAAGTTCTAGTTGCACTACAAAATACAGAGAGAAAAAGCTCATTTTTTGGACCCGTTTTATTTTTTTTAACCCAAAATTCGCTCGAGATCGGAATGCAATTTTGTCTTTTGATTTTAGACTTTTTGGCCTCAGATCTAAGGCATATCGGTCTTAACTGCACACAGACAGGTGAACCTTTGCAAAAACTAGGATACGGTGGGCATTTGGAATAAATTGAGGTCTCCATATGAAAATGATGGGTCTATTAAGCAAAAAAAATAAAAAAGAACTCCAACTTTTACCCTTCTGCTCATGCACAAGCAAAATAACCAATGGAAATTGCTGTTTCTAATACAACTAGGCATTATTCTCATGGATAATCTGTTGAAAACCGCTGTATTACGATGTATTCAGAAATAGCACCCCAAATGTCGTTCCTATGCACATTTCGGGCAAAACCGACAAAAACCTCTGATCTCACACTCAAAACTGTGTTCCTTCTCGCCCTTGCCTTGGCAAGGCAAAGAAGTGAAATTCATGCCTTGTCCATTGACTCTGGCTGTCTTAGATTTAATTTGAACTATGACTGTTTCCCTTCTGTGCCAACCTGGTTTTCTTGCATAAATTAAGTTACCTTCAGTAGCCCCCTTTCCCATAGATTCCTAGTTTCAGTAAAATATGCACAGAGGATGACCAAGATAGACTTTTATGCCTCGTGCATGCTCTTTACTTATATGGCAATGTCTCCAAAGCAACAAGAATGGGTAGGAAATGTCTATTTCTTCCTATTAAGACCTCTGTAGACATTTCAGCTGCCACCATCTCCTGGTCTCTCACCGATTGAGACCTCACCTTTATGTAACTTAAAGCCCATAAGGTTACATTCATTGCTACCTCATGGACCTACTTTAATCATTTCTGTCTGGAGGATATCATGAAGGCAGCTTTTTGGCACTCCGATAATGCCTTTACCTCTGCTCATTAGCACAACAGAGTGCAGGCATTTTTTCTCAGGGTCCCATTGTTACGGCACAGCGCGTTCTCAGAGAGACATGAACATTCTGTAGAAATGTACCTCGCCTTCTATGGTGATTACATTTAATTTCTCTGTTTTTGATCAATTTGACATCAGCTTACCCACCTTACTGACAAATTCAGCTAAGCAGTAGCGACAGGACAAGTAATTGATGCTATGAAAATGAAGTTTTTTTGGGGAGGTAAACTATTTTTAATTATGCAGTACTTAACTGTCACTATTGCTGAATACCTTCCTCCCAACCCTCCTCCCAATGACATATATGTACACCTACCTTCTGTGCATGACAGTGTGACAGAGTGGTGTGCAAAAAGGTCAAAGTGTATTATTGACTTTTTCTCCACTCTGGGATTATGTATTCACATCATAAGGATGGTGTATTTTCGGCATGAAAATAGAGTAGCTAAGTCAAGCAATAGCGACAGGTAAGTATTGCATTATTAAAATAAATTTTATCTGCCTCCACTACATTTCAGTGAACCTTGCATCTGGAAGTGTATATACCTTGCTTCAGATGTGTGTGTGTGTATGTGTGATTTGGATTTTTAACATAGCTTTTACAATTTTTCAGTCATATCACTACAGTGTCTGCAGTGTGACAGTTTATAGTGATGTCTAGCACTGGGACATGCATCATGTCACACTGTCACATTATTCTGACACCAGGGCTGACCAGTCCTAACACTAACCTCTTAATGCTGAGTGCCAAACGAGGCAGCTGATAGTACCGTTTTTGTAAGTCTTTGATATAACTTGTCTGAGGATCGAACCCACGACCTCCAGCATCTGAGGTGGACGCTCTTACCACTAGGACATTATTGGTTTTGTCTTTGTATTTTTAATGATTCCAAATGTAACTTTTTACTCTCCCTGGAAGATCTCAGACTTCTGTTTCTGCCATGATGAACTGATACATACAAGTGCTGACTGTTTAATCAATATGTATACTAAATGTAGTTGTGTATTTCTACTTGGTGGTTGACATGACAATACATTACACTAGTTTGATTTAAAACCTTTATTTTTGAAGTGTCATCAACTTATTTACCCTGCTGATGCTTATAGTTTGCACAGGGCAGTTAGTAAGCAAATGAAAAATGAAAGAATCTTAGGCATTCTGAAATTTGACAGATGATAGATGATATGTAGCAGCTGCACTTCTTGGCCTAGAGATTAATTGCTTTCTAGTTGTAAAGGTGTTTTTATTAAGGTTTGTTCTTAGAATAAATATTTTCCTTTTTCTCTGTACAATTTATGAAAGCATAAAACAGTTTCAACTCAAGTTGTGAAAATTTCAACTTGGAACTTACCTGTCAGGCAAGAAATTGAGTTGCAACCGAAATAATGAATAGATATTAGACCACTAGGGTACAAGTTGAAGATTTTTGTGCTTATTTATGGTGTCGTCTAATCTTGTCCTGTTAATGAAAGAATTATATAAGCAGCAATGTATTTTGTATGCAGCATGTAAAACAAACCAGATAATGTTTCTGGATGCTGTGTTTGACAATTTCCTATATGACTACAAGATGGATATCATGTATCAATCTGTTTGATTCAAATTGATTTTAGCATGATTAAATGGGATAGTAAATGTTGAAAAGGGGAAGATTTTATAAGCAGCTGATCCACATGGCTAGCAGAATTTAAAAAATGATTTGGAACACTGTTAGTAAATATAAATTGCTTACATGAGTTGAAATGAAGGAAGGTCAATAGCTGAATTGTAAGAAAATGAAGAACATTTATAATAAACTATCTCGTCATTGTGGCAGTATTAACAGTTTTAGAGTTTTGTGTGCAAGTTTTTGAAAGTTGATATGTAAACAGACATATCCAGATGTCCACAAAGTCCAGCAGAAAACTTTTTTGGATAGGAGTGGAATGGCTTTATATTTAGAAAAGAATCTGTAGCAGAGATTTTTGAACTGACTGAAGCTTAATGATACAATTTTGTTTTACAGGCTAAGGCTAGAGAGAACCGAGAGACAAGAAGACGTGGTTTTCTGCAACCCCACAAATACATAATGAGCATTGTAGCTGATCATCTAGGCTTAGATCTTTCTAATGTTGAGGAATTTGTTTTGGATGCTGACAGGGTGAGTTTTACTTCTATTCATTACTACAGTCACTAATTTTCATGGAGTACTAATTTTTGTTGATTTTATTTTTGCCCTGAACTATGTATTTGAAGACCCAATGATAAATTAGCTCCATATGAAAAAGAAGCCCCCCCCCATTTATTCACAGTTTTTCATTAAACAACACTATTTGATAAATAAATATTATATCTTAAAGGCCCTCAAAAATATGTGCATTTTCTATCTATTGCAGTGGTTTTAAAATTAGGTTAGGTAGGTAGTTTTTTTTATTATATAAACATTTTTAATTTAATTAGTATATATAATGAGCTTCAAGTACTGGGCTCAATTAGATACACAAATAAAAAAAAATTCTTTGAGGGGAAAATGTGCTAGGGTCGGCAATGAAAAATGGATAATAGTGTTAGCGAATCAGTCAGTACTTTTAAAGATGATGGCATTGGGTATTAAGTGAAATAAGATTGTTACAGTTTGACTTGTGGATGAAAATTCTTAAAGCAGATGGGTGTTTTTAAACTTCAAAACTTGTCTGATCAGAAAAAGGACAAATCATTACCACTTGACAAATTTGTAAAGTAGAATATATTGCAGATTGTGTGGACTGCACGATTATTCAGCAAAAGTATGAGTGGTGAATACAAATGATTTTATCAGTTTGTTTTGTGTTTTTATTCTGATTCTAATCAAAATGGATTTTTGGCATTTTTACAAAATATTTTGATCTGCAGATCCAGGTTAGTAGTAAAAATAATTTTTTCATACAGGGCACTCTCATGTTTACATATAATAAAAACATTTATTCCAAAGATGAATATTTTTTAATTTAAAAAAAAAAGAAAGAAAGCCTGTAGTTTAATACATCTTTCATAAACATATAGATCTGTGCTGCTGTGATTGAGTTGTATGTGCTGCGAAAGATTAATGGGGAGAATACAGCTTATATATGGTTTGTTTAATATACCATTTGAAACCAAGTTTACACAAAAATATTACAACTTTTTTGTGTTTCTCAGTCTGTATTACAAGTCTGAAATTTGTTCTTTCCCCAATATAATGAAACATTTTCTGAAGTTAATGTTTCTTTTGAAACATCTGTGCAACAAAATAACATTATAACTTAACACCTTCCCAAATGGCTGGTGCTTGATGATTAGATTCATGAATAAAGTATCAAAGAAAGTTATATTTTCATAAAATAATTTGATTATGGCATGAACATCTAATGACTGATCAATGAATTTGGCAGATATAAAAATTGCCATACTGTAAATTAATCAGTTATTTTCAAAGTCTATCATTCAAGGTATCTATATTGCTTTCAATAATTTCTTTAAAGGAGGTTTTGGAAATAGTATGGACATAAAAGAGAACTATGACAAATTAATAACCAGTACAAAAAGCACTTTTATGAAATATCATTTATTGAAAAAGTTATTGCTTGATGTAAAAAAGAATATGTTTATGTAAACATTTAATAAAATGTATTCACACATGTAATTGTGAGAGGTGTAAAATAATTTTCTGAGCAAAGTACACCTCTCCCTTGATAACTCACGCACGATGGGGTCCACAAACATAGACCTCACTATACGCAAGGAGCGAGTTACCGAGGGACCTCCAAAAATGGAAGAAAAAAAATGTCTTTGACATCGAGAAAACCGTAGGGGGGGGAGCAGCGTTAGGGAACTGGGCTGTTGAATGACCAAATCCTCATTTTACAATCACATCGATAATAATTTTTAATAATGTGCTTTTTCTAATGAAGTTGTTCGTTATTCGGTTTAAATAACATTTTTTTTCAAAATATCCAAGATCTGAAAGATCGTTCCAACTGGTTTGAACAACCCTCACGTGTACGCGAAAAATCTGTGTATTATGTCACTGCATTTTGTTTTCTTGATGAGTCCGGTTCCCATAGTGGTGTTTAATAGTATCTTGCCAAATCGGTAGCCCTTAATTAGGGAACTAGACTAACTGTTAATACACTACCAAACAAGATTCCTTTTTTCAAAAACACGTGACATTTATTTTGTGACACGTCTACTTCGAAATTCAATTTTTTATTGTTCAATTAGTACAGTGTTAATTTCGTGATTTCATTGGAAGTAATAATGAAATATCTTATCATCGCTGAGGATATCTCTAAATGCCAGTTCAAGAATTCTCTGAACCTTGCTTGCCCACAATTGTCTGTATCTGTGAAATCAAGCTCGATATTTTACGAAGTATTCATTTCGCTTGGCTGCCTTGTTATGTTTGATGACAGTTATGAAAGAGTTGGTTAATTTAAGGTAGATTCTGTTACGTGCACAATAACATTTATTACAGTGTTCGATTGATCAAATGAAGTTAGTTCACCTGACATATGACCAAGGCCGCTAGATTTTAAGTTGGTCTGATTTTTGTGCCTTTTAACTATTTTTTTTATTCCACCTCCTTTTTTTTATATTCAAAAGACATAATTAATGTGATAATACAAAGGGGGCCAGCTTTTAATTAAGTGCAACAATACAACAAATACTGCCGCAATTCAGTTATCAAAGCATGGTCAGCACTTAATTAGTTTCTCAGAGAAATGCTTGCGGACATAGCTGTTACGGTAGATTGACACATTTAATGTTTAATTACAAGAGGACACATTGCATTTATGATGATTACACTTAAAGGTCACCTGCCACCTATATTGTACAAACGTGTGATATTATCATAGTTATAAACAGAACGCATTGTTATGTATGCACACCACAAAAATGCTTAATTAGGCTTAAAACTGCGCTTTATAAAATGAAAAAATTATTCTGCAATCTCCGTAAAAAATTGGTAGTTTCCACGTGCCAGAACCAGATATGACGTACATTTGTCCTTTCAGTTCAACCTACCCATTCAAGTGCTTAATTTTCCCACATAAATGTCTATGTGATGTAGCGAACGATCGTGCTTTTGTACAGCAGATATGGTGTACTGTGTTGCATACGGATGTCACCAAAAGAGTGCTGATGGGGAAAAATCGTTCTTTCTTTTTTCGAAAAACCATGTTTACCAGAAAAAATGTGTTTCCTACTCGATTTTCAGGCGAAAATGACAAAAACCTCCAGGGGTTAATGTGTTATACAGTGCATTTTGATGATGTCACCAAATTTGAATATTCCTTGCATATTTAATCACTTGTGCATCGACATTGCACATAAATTACAAATTGAGCAATTCCTTGACGATTTGTAAATTTTTTTAAAAATCCTTGTTAATACATTAACCCCTACGACGACTTAACGGGTCTGGAGGTAGTAGCCTACTGTTGAGCTCTGTAGCGTCATGGTCATGCATGATACACTAAAGTGGGTAGTATTATAGAAAGGTAGACATATGTAGCTCTACAATGACACCAAATAATCTGGAATATCTAGTTGCACTACAAAATACAGATAGAAAAACCTAATATTTTGGACCCAACTTTTTTAAACCCAAAATTTGCTCGTGGTCGGAATCTGATTTTGTGTCCAGATTTTAGACTTTTTGGTCTCAGATCTAAGGCAAACCGGTATGAACTGCAAACAGACAGATGAGCCTTTGCAAAAAGTAGGACAAGATGGGCATTTGGAATAAAAAGTGGTCTCCATAATAAAATAAATGGTTCCGTTTAGCACAACAAAAAAATAAAAAAGAAGTCCAACTTTTACCCTTCTGCTCATGCGCAAGTCAAGTAGCCAATGAAAACCAATGTTTCTAACACCACTAGGCAGTATGTTATTGAAAGGTGACCGTGGATTTTGTGTTTTCGAGTCTATTCAGAAATAGCTTTCAAAATGTGTTTCCTACTCGATTTTTATGCAAAAATAACCAAAAGCTCTTGGGCTTAATGTGTGAAGCAGATTTGTTTAAAAATCTGGAAGTCCCTCGGTAACTCACGCCCATGCTCATAGTGCTGTCAGTGCTTGTAGACCCTGTTGTGCGAGAGTTATCGAGGGAGAGGTGTTTGTCTATGATAAAAGTAAACTCGTGTCTAGAAAGAGTGTGGCATAGACATGTATATTTGGGTCACAATAGCTAAACAGAGGCTGCATATGTGAAGATTGTATTTTGGATAGCCCTGTGTGTATTTCATATGCAGGTCTTTCCTTATCAGCCAGAAGCCAGGAGATTTGACTGTCTACTTTTACTTTACAATAGCTGCTTAAAAATCCCCACTGTATCCCCACAGGGAGAGGTCCTTGAACCCACTACCTACTTTGGCAACTCGCTTTTCATCTTTAATGGCCCTGCATGTCTAAGATGGGAACATGCTAAGAACACAATTTAAAAGGAGGGGGGGGGGTAAATTAAAAAATAAATCAA
Organism: Sinohyriopsis cumingii; assembly: GCA_028554795.2. Taxonomy (NCBI): domain Eukaryota; kingdom Metazoa; phylum Mollusca; class Bivalvia; order Unionida; family Unionidae; genus Sinohyriopsis; species Sinohyriopsis cumingii. The sequence continues at coordinate 30,128,785 of CM068841.1, read as the reverse complement.
AACTTTTTTATTTTTTTATTTTATTTTAATGTAATGAAACCCCCTATGACTTGTGTTTGTTTTGGTTTTTTTTGTTGGTTGAAAAGCAGATTCAATGTCTCATTAAAATTGCTATTATTTCTTGGAACTCTAATTTATAGATGCAAACTCAATTGTATTTAAAATTTTACATTGACCTTGTGACAAGAACATGTTGGCTTCAGTGATGTTTAATTTGATTTCAGAATATACAGCATTTCAACAGTTTCATCAACAAAGATGGAGCCCGCAGTTTAAAATTCTATTACCAAGAAACCAAAACACCTGGAATTGAAGGTATGTTTAAATCAATAAAGGCAAGAGTCTGAAGATCAAAATGGGACAAAGGTATTAATTTTCTTAAATTTGGAGGAGATAGAAATTTAAAAAAAACATTCAAAATAGAGCGACCAATTTCAGTATCATTATCAGTAAGTTTGTAGTTAGATACCAGGCTGTTGATATATCACTGTCTCTTGTTTAATTGTTTGCTCTCACTCCCTCTGCATCTGTTTCTTGTTTGAAAAATTGATTGGGCCTCGGGTGGCTTTAACTTAGTGGTCTTAAAGGCTTGCCTGTTCCAATCACTGACATCTCACATCTGTCCACGTGGGTTTAAATCTTGGGCTCAGCCACTGTGGGTATGTAAGAAAGCTTGCCAGTTGATAGTTTTCATCACAGATTTTCTTCCACTAGTTATACTGGATACAAAGTGTAGTCTATCTTGTACCATGGTTTGTATGGTCTTTGAAGGTCTTTGAGTTTGGGAAAAATGTAGCATTTTCAGTCTTGAAAGGTTGGGAAAATGGAGCAGATTACCCTGAGGTCTTTAAAAGTCTTTGAAAATTGAATAAACCCCAAAATTTTGATTCCATAATCACAAATAAAAATTGTCCAGTGTTGAATCTAGCTAGATTCAGACGTATATAGCAAAGTTTTTGTGGTTTCTTTCTTTTGATGATCTGTTTAGTTTCATTGCCGCCGCAAAAACAAATGAGCATTTGTTTGGCCATCCAAAGTTGGCCTTGGCGGTGACTTCAGTAACACATGCACTCTTCATCAAAGCAAGCCGGCTACACCCTTCATCAAAGGAAGCCAGCACCATAACTATTTTCAGCATGATTTTTGTTTTCTAATTTCCTTAGAATTATGTATGAAGCAGGAAGAGAAGTAGAGTCCTGATGTGACTTAATATTGACTCAGTATGGAAAATTAGTTATCCAATTGGACAATCATCCCTTGAAGGACTCACAGTACTAATTCCACTCCAATGGTAAACATATGGAAACACTATCATATTCAAAATTCAATAACTTAAAATTTCTGCGTGATAATAATGACATCTATAATTCTTCATGCGCATCTAACCTTGGTGCAAGCTTATGTGTGGAGAACACCATATGACCCGCAGTACTTTGTTTACATATATGTACATGAAACACGTGTTATTGATTCTGCACTAAATGAATCAGGTGCTACTTTCAGTATCGAGTACTCCTGAGTCAAGCCTGTAAAAATGCTAAAATTGCATCAGTAGAAATTTGTCAATATTTTTCTTACATTACATATAGGATAAGGTCTCAAAAGATAGTTTTCCTAAAATTTTAATTTTCATTATTAACCAATTATGGACCACCAAACCTGTAAATACTCTATCATTTCTTCACCCATTTCTAGACTGGTTCACAGTTCTTCCGTATAATTAGTACCGTGTGTCCTATAACCAGATTTAAATTTTTTAGAAAGTCATGTATTTTACTCATTAATATTTGAGCATAATTGTAAGAAAGAACTGGTCATGCTTGTGCAAAGATAACAGCGTAATGACAGTTTACGTGATACCACTGTGTATAGCCAAATTGCATCCGCATTACATGTTGCTGTGTTGTATTGTACTTATTAGTGGTTTATTCTTGTTATTAAAATAACTGTTTTCTGACTTTGTATCTTCATGTTACACTGGACAACAAATTTTTACAAAAGTCATGTTACTGAAATAAAATTAGTCAATTCTTATCAATTTTTATGTGCTGAACACGAATATGACAGTCAAATTGCAAAATTGGCTCTAGTTTTTTTGTAATCTGCAAGAAATTAATGTTTACATAACGAAATGCATTCCAATAGTAAAAGGTCAACTGTAATAGCCTACCTATAAAAAATCAAGTCATTGACTACATCTTAGATTTCTTCACCTGTCTCTTGTACAGCTGTTCGGGAGCATCTCTGAGGAGTGTCCAGCAGTAGTCAGCCAGCATTGTAGTGGACCATTTTCCCTGGTATCTTTGTTCCATTGTTGCGATATCTTGATGAAAACGTTCGCCGTGTTCATCACTAACAATACCACAGTTGCTAGGAAAGAAATCCAAATGGGAATGAAGGAAGTGAATCTTTAGAGACATATTGCAGCCAAGTTTCTTATACTTCATCAACGTGTCTTCTACTAGTTCCTTATAGTTTTCTGCCCTAACATTTCCGAGGAAGTTTGTAGAAACTAGGCGAAGAGCATTCCATGCTTGTTTCGCGTCACCTTCCAGCAAGTTGTTGAACCGGTCATCTTTGAAAAGCTCTCGAATCTGAGGACCCACAAAAACTCCCTCTTTAATCTTTGCTTCGCTGAGTCGAGGGAATTTTTCATGCAGGTATCGGAATGCTGGCAAAGTCCGGTCAATGGCTTTCACGAAGTTCTTCATCAAACCTAGTTTGATGTGAAGGGGTGGTAGCAAGATTTTCTGAGCCTCAACCAGAGCTGGGTGTTGGATATTCTTCTCTCCAATGGCTACATTCTGCCTGTGAGTCCATTCCTTCCTCATGTAGTGCATTTCCCTTGCTCGGCTATCCCACTCGCATAAGAAACACATGTATTTTGTATATCCTTGCTGCAGTCCCATTAAAAGGGCAACTACCTTCAAATCACCACAGAGGTGCCAGCTGTACTTGTTATACTCAATGGAATTCAGTAGCTGCCTTAAGTTATCGTATGTCTCTTTCATGTGGACAGCATACGCTACTGGAATAGATGGAAGAATGTTTCCATTGTGCAAAAGCACAGCCTTGAGACTCAGTTTCGAAGAGTCCACAAATAGTCTCCATTCTTGTGGGTCATGAGTGATTTTTAAAGCATTCATGAGGCCCTCAATATCGGAACAGAATATCAGATTACTTTCCTTTCTGAAGAAAGGCTCCAATTGCTGGTGGCGCTTTCGATATGCAGTAATTGTGACATCTTCTTCTAGAAGATTCCATTGTTGGAGTCTTGATCCTAGCAATTCTGCCTTGTTCTTTGATAAGTCCAAATCACGAATCAGGTCATTTAGTTCTTCCTGTGTTATTCTGTGTGGGGTTGATGATGCACCACAGTGAAAATCTGGATCACTGCATGCTGATGGACCAGGAGAAGAACAGGTCGACTCACCTTTGTCTTCGTCAGATGAATCAAGAGAATATTCTGCTGGAGGTTCTGGAATAGGAAGTCCCTCACCATGTGGAACTGGTCTCAATGCAGACGGAATGTTTGGGTAGACTATTCTCGACTTCTTTCGCTTCGTTATTCCGCCGGAAAGAGGAGGAACCAAGCAGAAGTAACAGTCATTTAGGTGGTTGCTTGGCTCTCTCCACACCATTGGGACTGCAAACGGCATTGATGACCTTTTGCAATTCAACCACTGTGAAAGCTATGTTGTACATGTAGCACAGCATATATGCGGAGCCCAAGGCTTGTCTTGGTCACCAACCTTGCATCCGAAGTAAAGATGATATGCCTTCTTCACTTGAGAATTGATACTTTTCTTCTGGTTGGCAAATGTCACTTCCCCACAAATATAGCAAAAATTGTCCGCGGTATTAACACACTTTCGAGGCATTACTGTTCTTTATTGTACGTAAATGGATAAAATAATAAGTTTTATGTAACAGTAGCTTGAACTGTCTCGCACAACGTCTAAAATATTTTAAATGCTGAACCTATCTGATTGGGCTTTATATAGTACGCTGCTTACGTCAGCTTCAGCAGCCGCCTGGCATTAGTATAATAGGCCTACACATGTATAGTACACTGCTGACGTCAACTTACTTCAGCAGCCGCATGGCATTAGTATTGCATTGCATCAGAAAATGATGCAATCAACTGTGGATGATGTGAGCATGATGGTATTATGCAATGTTACATCATTATTCCGGATGTTGCTGCAGTCCTACTGGAGAAATTTACACAGTGAAACATAGAAAATGAGGTATATGAATATCTTCAAAACGAGAGCCAATACAAATTTTTCACGGTTATATTCGTGTTCGGCACACCAAAATACTACAGATTAGGGCCTTTTCAAGTCAGTAATGATTTCACTGTTGACCAGTGTTAACTTTCTATGGCATGCATGCTACACAAAAGAAACAAACATGCTGACATCAGCAAGTATGACATCACAGGGTATCAAATTACATGATACACTGTATTTTCATCTCTCACTGGCCATAAGACAAGTTTTAAATGTTTAAAATTTCTAAACTGCATTTCTTTTCTTTCTGACTCACACAGAAATAAGATACATTGCATCCTTGTTCCTATCATTTACACCAAAACCAATAAGTGTGCCATATGACAGGTCAAAATGATGAGAGGCCATTGCCCTTCTGTGACTAAGACCAATACACACCCCCAGGAAGCATCAAGAGATGCTGACATTCCAAAATTATTTAAACTATCAACGCTTGTGATTCATCACCCCCAAATCTTACTAAAAAGGTATAAAAGCCAAAGAAAAGTTCCATAAGTGTTATTATACTGAAGAATTATATAGCTGAGTGCTACTTGTTAGTATACAACTATGGGAAAGCGTAAGGAAGCAAAGAATAGACAGAGTCATTTCTTCAAGCCTGGTAATGTTCCCCACAACAAGGGGCAAAAATGTGCATCAACCCAAAAGACAAAGCCAGCTGAGGTCTGTTACATAAGGACAACAAGAGACAAATTTGAAAAAGCTACCCAAAGTTCCTATAATGCTGACATTGATGTTGGAGACAGAAAGCCCGTGTATAAACTGTTGCGACTCAAGCCAAGATGTAAGCTGGAGGTGGAGAAATATGTGGAAAACTTTGCGATACCAGGGTAAGTCCATGTTTCTATACAATATTCCAACACTGATATACTTTATCACTGCATAAACTACTTGGTAAATTTAAATAATAGAATTGAAGTGCATATTAAAGTTACCTAATACATAAATCTATACCTACATTTACCCAAAACTCATAACAAGTTAAGAAAAAGCCTCAGAATCATTATTGTGGCTATTTTCCACTACAAGCAGTGTTAAATTCTTTACTTTTCAAGATAAAGCTGAATAAAATGCATACATTATTGAAAACAGAGAAATAAATGAAATCTTGCAATCACTCAATTACAGTCAAAGGGGAGGTAATATACCTTGATTTGGTATACCAAGTAGCAAGCTCTAATTTACAGCTAAATGATTCTATACTATCACTTGATAATAAGTGCAAAGCAATGCTACCTTTATAAATGAATTTTGTTTCAAATCTGAAGCTACATTTCTGACATGAAGCTTGTTTTCATCTATTCACATCTACAGATCTGGTGAACAAAACACATATCGCTTAGTACACATACAAAAGAATGCTGAGATGTGGAATACTGTGTTCCAAGACCACCAGTTACAACACCCTGACTGTCAAGGTTTTCTATCATGGGACTTGGAACATGAAGAGAAAAGAGGTCTGGTGTGGCGGGAGAGAGCAATATGTTCGACATGCAGTTATACTTCAAGAATGTTTCAACTGTATGAAGAAATGCCGAAGAGAGGGAGTGGAAGAAAAGCTGCCTGTGTAAATAATGCGATACAGATAGGACTTTCACAGACTTCTATTGGAAATGAAGGGTTGAGAACTACTCTTTTAAGTGCGAATGTCCCTGCTCCCTCAACAAAAGGGATGCAGAAAAGTTCCAATACTGTTTGCCAAAATATTGAATGTACCAACATGAGAGACATGGCAGAGCATAGAAAAGATGTTAAGGAGTTTAATTCTATTATAGGAAATAAGACAGATATAATTGATATTCATTGTGACTCAACATATAATAATGCAATTTATAGTGGAGTAGGTAGGACACCCTTTCAACCAGCTACCCAGTGTGCACACATTCTAATTGAAGACACTACTCCTGAGAAAAAGGTAATTGGTATAACAACAAAGAATAAACTATGCACATTGGGTAAAATGCATACATCTGATGATGATGCCAATCTGTGTCACTGCTCAGCAAATATAAGTTTACAAACAAATATTAGAGATGAATACACATTATGTAAGGAAGGGCTTATACATTTGAAGAAAACAGACAATATAGAGGTACGCAACATGACAACTGATCCAGACACTTCTAGTTACCGGGCTAGCCTGGACCTTAAGAGGGAAGGAATAACTGAAACAGTCTCTGTAAATCATATTGATACACGCCATCTGGCTCAAAATCATAGAAAGTTCATTAAAGGTCAGAGCAAATTAATTGATTTGATGCCAGGAAGAACTAAAAAAACTGAGAGAAAAGATGTGAAACAACTTTGCACTTGATCTGAGTAAGAGGTGCCAGGCAGAATTTGAAAAATCATTTAAAATATATGATACATGTACACCAAAGTTAATAAGTAATCTATCTTATGCAACAGATGCAATAGTTAAGTGTTATCAAGGTGATCATATTCTTTGTCATTAGCAGTCTAATGTGTGCTGGGTAGCTGGTACAAGCTGGATAGATAGAAGTACATTCTTGCCAAGTGATTTCAAACTGAAAATATCCAGTGAGAGAGAGGAGTGTACATTACGCATGTGTGTTGAGTACCGGCTAGGTAAATCTACAGTGTTGGAAACAAAATTAAACAAGAACACTCAGAAAGTGGAATCAGTGAATCGAAGGATAAAACGCAGCTTACCAAAGAATATAACATTTAAGAGAAACTTCCATGGCAGGGTTCATAGTTCTGTTCATAATTGCAACCATGGACCTGGAGAATCTCTGGTTAGGCTATGTCAATCTATTGGATGTCCAATTTCAGCTTGCAGTTCTGTGTCACAACATCTGAAAAGCAAGCAAGATATATATAGCAGAGATAAAATATATAAAGCAAGTAAAGTATATAAGAGAAAAAAATCTGAGAAAAGGGCATTTCTTTACAAACTCTATGAGAAACATCAAGAAGAAAAGAATTACAACAAAGGCAAATTAATGTGCATTATGGCTAAAAAAATAAAAGCAAAGTATGAACATTCTTACCATAAATAACCTCCATTTTAGTACATTTCTACAGGTTGAGGCAATGCGGCATGTGCAGTTTTGTGCACAGTCCTTGATTTTTACAATGCTCTCTGCTTTGATTTACTGAATGTGTCTCTAAAGTTAAATGATCAGTATTGATACATACGCGATTGTGACATAAGTGGCTTACATTTAAAATTTCTCCCCCCACCCCCACTTTTGGTATTGTTGCATATGTTAAATGGTATTTAACCATATAGGCCAATCTGTGGACACCAACATATGAAATTGTGCCATCAGGCCATACTATTCTCTTTTTCCCATAGCCTGAGCTATCTACTGCCCCTGTCCATTGTATACAACCCTTCCCATCTGTGTTTGGTATTGATTTCTTCTCCAAAATCACATGCAAACCATGAAAAAAAGACTCCATTATGATTGTCATATGTAACAACCACCAAATTGATACCCTGGATGCACGTGGTAACCATGGAAACAACAAGCTCCTATTATGGTATAGGTCGCATATAGGACTCACGGTACTAATTCCATTCCAATGGTAAACATATGGAAACACTATCATATTCAAAATTCAATAACTTAAAATTTCTGCGTGATAATAATGACATCTATAATTCTTCATGCGCATCTAACCTTGGTGCAAGCTTATGTGTGGAGAACACCATATGACCCGCAGCACTTTGTTTACATACATGTGCATGAAACACGTGTTATTGATTCTGCACCAAATGAATCAGGTGCTACTTTCAGTATTGAGTACTCCTGAGTCAAGCCTGTAAAAATGCTAAAATTGCATCAGTAGAAATTTGTCAATATTTTTCTTACATTACATATAGGATAAGGTCTCAAAAGATAGTTTTCCTAAAATTTTAATTTTCATTATTAACCAATTATGGACCACCAAACCTGTAAATACTCTATCATTTCTTCACCCATTTCTAGACTGGTTCACAGTTCTTCCGTATAATTAGTACCGTGTGTCCTGAAATGCTTCAGTAGAACAATATGACTGCCTTGATGAAGTGTTTTATTCCGTCCTTTCCAAAAGAAAGGAATATGTTTTCCAGAAAATGTTGTTGTCACATGGGCAGGCAACAGTGGAGAGAGGATTGTCTGTCAGCAAACAGATATCTGTTGAGAACCTCATGAGAGAAAGCCTCAGAGCTCAAAGACTAATCAATGACACAATGAGAAAAGCAGGTGGACCTTTGGAAATCATCATTAGCAATTAAATGATGACATATGCCTCCTTCTACCAGGCCTATGGATAAGAAGAAACAGAGGAGGAGCATGAGGAGAAAATCAGAAAATGAAAGAAATGGGAGTTAGCCATGACTGAAGTGGAGGAACTTGAAGTCAAAAAGCTGCATCTTGAAGCTGACATTGCCAGCCTACATGCTTCTTCTTTTTAGAAGGCAGAAGAAGCAGAGTTAAAAGGACTCTTGTGCTTGTCACAGAGTAAAATGCTTTTAGGAGAAGAGCAGAGGAAAAGATGACAGCAGTGGCATCTCTTTCCAAAATGAATGAAGAGAAAAAACAACAGCTAGAATAATGCATTTAAAGCAGTGCTGATGTCTGTTAAGAGAACAATTTATTTTGTATTAAATCTGATGCATAAGTTACATATTTCTGAAATAACAATGAATGTTAACCTATCTTCCAAATCATTATATAGCAATTTTAGGAAATTATTATAGTTTGAATTTTATCATTGAACAATATTGTTGTATTTTGCATTTGTTGTTTTCTCATATAACCTGTATACAAAATGATAGCAGAAATAGGTATTGGAAATTGCTTCTTTGTGGTCTTTGAAAGTTTGGGAAAGGTCTTTGAATTTATCATTCAAAGTTTAATATGAACCCTGTTGTACTGAGAAATGGCGTTAAACACAAAAGAAATACAACAAAGATTGATTGGACAGTCTGTATGGACAAAATGTCCACCAAATATGAAAAAATCTAAAATATGGAATAAGCATTATACCTACAATTTTGAATCAATATTGACATCACATGAAGGAAGATGATGCAGTGAATGGATGATTGCAGTGGTGTACTTTCTGCTATGTTTCACATAAAGAAAGTAGGTAATTTTCTAAGCTAACCTTTACTAAAGTACAGGAGAGCTTATTTTATGACTAATATTAGTAATACATAACCGATTGTAATTCCATAGGTGGCTTTTTCTGCAGTGAAAATACCCCACAGATATGATGAGAATTCATCCTTCCATAGAGGGAACTAAAAGGTTCTGGAATACCGCAACATCCTTGGTCCAAACCACAGATTCCTTGCTCATGTGCACTGTTATTTCTTTTTCTTTTTTCAGTTGTTGACATTACTTCAGCTTTAATTTCCATAGAAGAGATATTGCCTTTGCTTCATGTGTGAATATTGCGATATAAATTTTTTCCTTTAAGTGCATAACTTTTAGCATTTTTTCTGTTCGATTTGAGCTCCCGAGAGTTATTCACAATTTTTGTGGTTATGTATAACCTTGAAGTTAGGTTCTTAATCCACTTGAGTGTTAGCTTAATTATTATTTTTGAGAATTATGGTAGGTATCATTATGACTATTGTTCTAAAATGAAGTAATGGAAAAGAATGAAAACCAGCAAGTTTTGTAAAATTCAACAAATAATTTTATATCCCTTAAATACAAAGTGAAAAATTTAAAAATAACTTAAAGTATTATGAATTAAATTCCAAATAGTCCTGAAAGTTCTAATACAAGTCCATATGTATAGAATTCTGAATGAATTCCAGTGGTCTTCCAAATAAATTCCAGATTTGAGCATGCTGATGTGCCAGTAGCCTCAGGTGTGCTAATGTGCCAACAGTCTGGATGTATCACACTGATATAATCCAAAATGGCCTTGAATGAATTTACAGTAATCCCAAACGTTATTTAGTCTAAGAAGTATTAATTAGCACTTTATAATTGCAGTGAATAATGTGTTAACTGAAACACAACTTAAATTGATTCCACTAAGACTGATGTTGGGGTATAAAACCAGCAATGCTGAAGTAAAAAGCTAAGACACAATTACAGAATTAGGATGAGGGTTCTTTTTATCATCATAGTTGTAGTTTGCTTCTACAACATTCTAATTTCTAAAAATGCTAGACCTTGAGCTCAACATCCATGAATATGTTTACATCCAAATATTAATAATCTGAATATATAATCTGCAATCAAAGACAAATATTAGCTATATACACCTCTCCCTCGATAACTTGCGCACAACGGGGTCCATAAACATAGATCACACTATAAGCGGCGAGGAGCGAGTTACCGAGGGACCTCCAAAAATTGAAATAAAATCGCTTTGACATTGAGAAAATGGCATGGGGTGGGGGTGGGGCGGCGTTAGGGAACTGGGCTGTTTAATGACTGAATCCTCATTTTACAATCACGTCTATAATAATTTTTAATAATGCGCTTTTTCTAATGACGTTGTTCATTATTCAGTTTAAATAACATTATTTTACAAAATATCCAATGGTATAAAAGATCATTCCAACTGGTTTGAACAACCATCACGTGTACACGAAACATCTGTGTATTATGTCACTGCTTTTTGTTTTCTTGATGAGTCTGGTTCCCGTAGTGGTGTTTAATAGTATCTTGCCAAATCGGTAGTCCATAATTTGCTAACTAGACTAACTGTTGATACACCACCAAACAAGATTCCTTTTTTTCAAAAACATGCGATATTTATTTCATGACATGTCTACGTCGAAACTCAAACTTTTATTGTTCAATTAGTACAATGTTAATTTCGTGATTTCATTGGAAGTAATAATGAAATTTTTTATCATCCCTGAGGATATCTCTAAATGCCATTTCAAGAATTCTCTGAACCTCGCTTGCCCACAATTGTCCGTATGTGTGAAATCAAGCTCGATATTTTACGAAGTATTCATTTCGCTTGGCTGCCTTGTTATGTTTGATGACAGTTATGAAAGAGTTGGTTAATTTAAGGTAGTTTCTGTTACATACACAATAACGTGTGTTACAGTGTTCGATTGATCAAATGAAGTTAGTTCACCTGACATACGACCGAGGTCGCTAGATTTTAAGTTGGTCTGATTTTTGTGCCTTTTAACTTTTCTTTTTTTCCACCTTCTTTTTTTATTCAAAAGACATGATTTACGTGATAATAGAAAGGAGGCCAGCTGCAACAATACAACAAATACTGCTGCAATTCAGTTATCAAAACACGGTCGGCACTTAATTCGGTTCTCAGAGAAATGCTGACATAGATTGATGCATTTCATGTTTAATTACAAGAGGACACATTGCATTTATGATGATTACATTTAAAAGGAACTAAAAGATGGAACTAGAACACAAATTTCAATTGATAAAAAAATTATTGAATTTGTATTTATTTATTAAAGTACTACCTCCACTTGGCGTAAGTGACATTTTCATTGATCGAAATTTCCTTACATATCGTTAATTGCGTTGTACTAGGAATGTTGTTTGGAAAGAAAATGTAAAAAATTGTATGAGCTATTTTTAAATTTGATGTTTCATGGTGTTGATTAAAATGTCCAGGTCCTATCTACCGTTTTCAATGATAAAATGAGTGAAACATCAAAGTTTCCGTTACCAATTTTGATTGCGATTTTCTTAAAGTTCAACAAATAGGGATAATAATTTTGTGTACTATCGGGTTAAACAAATGGGATCCACGCCTGACACTGCATTATAAGTGGGTTCGCGAGTTATTGAGGGAGTGGTGTATTTGAAATTTTGGGAGCCACACCATGACCTTGTTAAAACTGAATTCGTGTTATAACGGAGCACGCTATAGCTGGGTCACACTGTAATAGCAACAGGTTAAGTTATCACTGCTATTATAATGAAGGTGTAAAATTAATTTTAATTATACTATACTTCCCAGTCACTATTGCTGAATGTCCTTTTCCCACCCTGTGCTGATGTCAAGGTGTGAGCATTATCTATGAAAAGACTGTTTCTGTCCTTGGGCATGTGAAGTGCACTAGTGGACTGTGTCTTACTGACCAATTTCAGCTCGGGGGGGGAGGATGTATACACATTGAATGGATGAGTTTTTTCAAAGCAGAAAGTAAAATCTACACAGTAGCAGCCAGTAAGTCTGACATAATTAAAGTTAGTTTTGTCCCTTCCCATTGCCCTGACCCCCGATTCAAATCATATAGTGCATTGTCAAATTATGTCTGTGGTTACTAGGCATCTCTGTCCACCAAACATAGGTTAATATATTATAAAAGCAATAATCACCTATGCCTAGACTACTGTTGTGTTTTGGGGGCAAAACGGGCTTGCAGACTCCTAGTAGCTAATGCTGAAAAAATCCCAAATGTAATGAAGGATATTAACATATTAACTGTAAGTGAACAAGTAGCTTTGAGGAAGGTTAAACCTGTGCACAATGTTTCAAACAATATGGCATCATTTTACATCAAGGAACTATTTGATGGAAACAATGCAACACTCCCAGTTTTGGATCAATGTCAGCTAACTACCTTACCAATCCAAAACCAGATAAAGAAATCTTTAAGAAAAGTTTTTGATATTCAGGGCCATGGAACAGAATCCCATAGAAAATTAGAGAAAGTAAAAATATAAATGCATTTAATTTTAATCTAATTTGGTGAGTGAAAAGTGGAACTTGTTTGGTTTGACAGATACATTACAACTTGTATAAATTCTGAAACCTTCCAGTTTGTTGTCTTAGAATCATTGTACTATATGTACACAATGTACTTAGTTGGAGTATGTTCCTGTACTGTATGTGTAAATATGCATATAATAGATGGCCACGAGGATCATCTAGTACATGCAAATAATCTTGTCACCCTCTTTGAATAATGGTATTGTTGTTGTTGTTCTTTTTTTATTATTATGATTAATATTATGATATTGATCTATGTTGTCTTTTTGCTGTAGAGTGTGGAAGGACCATACATGGTGCTAGTAAAGGGGCTATGACTCTTCGTCTCAGAGTCACGAGTGGTGGTGGAGAAAGATTGGCTGGGGTTTGTGTGTACTTTCTGAAGGCAAGGATGGATGTTACTCTGAGTGAGAAGAATATGCATGAGGTATTCATAACAAATTTATATTATATTTTCATTTCTTGATTCAAGCATACATTTAATTGTTTTTACATATTTGAAGAATCCTTTAATTCGGATAGTTGCCATGGAAACCTGAGTTACCAAAAAGTTTGTTATAACCTTGAAAGTACCTTAAAAATTCTGGAACAACTCCTTAAATTTCATCATGAACTTCTTAAATTTCTCTGAGGGATTGCAGAATGTTTAAACTGAATAAAATGCATCGCTTTTTAAATTCAAATTTTTTGATAGTTTCATATTTTCCAAATAAATAAATAAATTTGGTGTCTCAGATGACATAACACTGGTAGTTATCAGATAGTATAGTGTCCCTTGTTATAGTGGTCCATTTGTGTTTTTTTTTCTTTTCTTTTACTTTTGTACCTATTTATACAGTGAGAAACAAAGTAACATAATTTATGTACACAAGGTTAAACTTATTTAAGAAAATACACTCCTTGAAAACTTACACAGGTCATTAAAAAATACTGCATGAACCATATTTGTGGAATGCCTGCCACTTGATATAGGTCCATTTGAGATGATTTTAACAATAGTTAGTCTCAATGATCCAAAGAGACTTAAAAAAACCCAGACATTTTTCCTTCAGAAGATAAGACATTTTTGGTTTGAAATAATGAATATAAAAAGGTTTCATTGAAGTATGTTTCTACTGGAAGACTTAGAATAATTATATTTTAAATGAGACATATATTATTGAAAAGAAAAATGTTGACCAATTGGTAACATTAAAATAAAAGTAGTTTTCTTCAAAGAATCCTTACATAACTTACCCCTCTTTCAAAGAATATTATTCTGTTTTGAATAATGCATAAAGAAGAATTTCCTATATTTGTTGTTGGGATCCCTACCCTCAGTTAGTTAAATTATTTGCTGAAATGTGAAAATCTGATACATTGTAAGAAAAATTGTTGTTCATTGCAAAGTTGAGAATAAGCCAGTCACAACATATGCATGTTTCACCATGCTAATGAATAACGTAGTATGTATGTAATATTCTGTCAAATGTCTAAATTGTATTTATGAAGAAAAAAATGTAACATTTAAAACCTTTTTTTATAAAAATACAAATTTGGAATCAGGCAACAGAATAACTAACACATATTGGTTAATACACTTCTGAGTGTTCTGTGGTTTGCAAACAGTGTGATGATATGGTCTTGAATTACATATATATTTCATATGGAATTATATATTTCCCATACACAGTACAGCTCATGTGATTTTTCGAAACCCAAGTGATGCTGTGGTGTGGAGAAAGAGTGGATAGAATTTTAAAAAATAACTCCACCATATCTCCTCGTGTCCTGATGGAGTTGCTATGGCATCACTTGGTGAATAGCTTTGCACATCACGCTTTCTTGCAGAGTTGCATATGATGACTACTTTGGAGTTTAGATCTCGATGAAAAATGGGCTTGGTTTACTTTTTGATCACCTGCATGCATGCTCAAAAAAAAGAGAGGGGGGCACAAACATATTTACATTCTTATGTCCTTTTGGAGTAATTTTCTTACTTTCTGATCATGAAAAAAATTGCCATAATTCAGTTAATTATCAACATTTCTTAGTTCTAATGAAGATTATGTATAGATATAGTGGCATATCAAATTTTAGACAGTATTAACATAATAATGCTTCACAAACTATTAATACTTCATTCTTTGAAAGTTTTATTGAATTTGTCAAAGATCTTTCTGCCATATTAAGTTTTGGGAAAAAATGTTGGGCAAGATAAGTTAACATTATTTTGACCCCTGATACATTTATATTTTCAATGTAGTATTTGATAATAATAATTAGTCTGAAAGCACAAGCTAATGTCTGATGTTCACCATGTTTATTGTATTTAGGAGATTCTGTTTGGTTTCTTCAATGTGCAATCCAAGGATGGAATCCTTTCAACTTTTGAGGAGGTTTTTTCACGGATTTATCAACCCTGTCTGCAAAATTTGCAGAACTGGGGTGTACTGATGAACTCACCACCTGGAAGAAAGACCAAGAAATCATTTGTGGACAATTTTGACAACTTTGTCAATTATCTACGAAGTATGTGTTTGTTGCCTTCGATGTCACTATTTCTTACAATGGATTCATTAGTACTTTTTTATCATTATCAATAGAATTATTAATCATTATTCAAATACTTGTATAAGAAGTTTGTTATTATCAGAATTGTTCATATAGTTAAATGTTAGGAGACCTTGTTACATGTATTACCGGCTACATTTCTTTAAATGTTGGTGACATGAATATATACAGATCTATTAGAACTGGGAACCACAATTTTATAGCATGGTTATTGTGAATTACCATGATAATTACTACTAGAGGTGCATTGTATACTTGTTTACTATGGTATTTTTTCTAGTTGTATGTAGCATGGTACTTTTTCAATGTACTGGTATGTCAGTATTTTCAGTAATTACGGAATTTTACAGAAATTCATGAGGAATCTTTTTTACAATGTACATGTTATTAAAAATTGATTTATTTAATCATGACAGTAGTTAAACAGATTAACTATTTTTATAAATTGGTTGTAATTGTCACAAATTGATAGTGAATATAAAACATTTAATTTTATTACATACCCATTTAATCATTCTTGACTGATCTGTATTTGATACTGATGTTCGATTCCAGATGGCACACTCAGCTTGGAGCTACTTTTTAAACTTGAAATATTAGTTAATGGTCCACCTATATAATAACTGGAATGATTTATTGCTGTACATTTTAAATTATTCAAAAATGCCGACTTGTGTTTGCAGTTTCAAGAAATGGATTGATATTTGATGAAAATGGATGCTTTTGTCACTGTGGCTAATGTGAGAGTACTGTAAGGAGCGATGAGCAATTTATGTGCATTTCACTGTATCTAGGCTGAGAAGTCAGTTGAGTTGGACATAATTTTTGACAATGAGTTCTCAGATGCATATCAAAAGAGACTGCTTTGCTGGCCTAGTATTAGAGTGTCTGCTTCAGATGTAGGAGGTTGCGGATTCGAACCCTGGTTGAGTCATACCAAAAATTATAAAATGGTACTAGCAGCTGCCTCACTTGGCACCAGTGTTAGGACTGGTTTTTCTTGGTGTTAGGATAATGTGACTGTGTGGGACATCATTCTACATGTTTGCAGCATGAAGCCTCACTGCTAGATGTCACTATAAACTGCCACACTGCAGACATCGTAGTGATATGATTTAAATTTTTTAAAGCTATGTTAAAAATCCAAATCACACACACACACACACACACACACACACACACACAGACACAGACACAGATATCAAGAGAGAGGGTATATTGCTGGTGCTGAAATCTTGTATTGAAACTTGGTAAATTCAAGACAAAGTAAGAAGGGCATGTCAAAGCATGGTTAGAAATACCCCACATTTGGACAAAACTTGACCCGATACTTAATTTCTCAGGGACATACCACAGTGTAAATCATCTAAAATACCAAACTTGGCTAAGATCCATTTCAGAATCAGAGTTTAAAATTCATGGTATATGGAATTATATTTTTTTTACGGAGGAAGTTTAAATTGAGGAACTTAAAATTTGTCTATTAAAATTACAGAGGAAATGAATTTATTTAGTAAATCGGAGGATAAAACTGAAAATACATTTGCAACATAAATGTAGACATATTACAGAAAGCAGCAGCTGTTTTGAGTAAGACAAAACTATAAAAATTCCATCTTGTTCCACTTTTTATTACTGGGACACACACTGGGGATGGCACTGTTTGTTTATATCTTAACTTCTAACTACTGTTTATGTAGAAAAAAATAGAAGATAACAAAACAATATATTTTAGAATTTTCCTGTTAAAAAATGCTAAAATGTTTATTAAAATACTATTTTGTGTGTAAAGACTGGATCATTTTTTAAAAACAAATACATGTTTAAATTATCACCGTTATGTTTAATGTATGAATAATTTCTCATAATAAAAACATAAAAATTTCGACTTTGAAAGTTATGTTAAATAGTGAGCTTGCTGTTTAAAATTGACTTCTTTAAGTACTGTTATTTATTTAACTTTTGCCCTTGAATGTACTTGGAAGTGGAGTGTGTATTTTCAGTAAGTACATTGTATAAAGAAATGGTCACTTCTGGTTCAAAACCTATGTTCCATCAGAGGTAAGCAACAATCCACTTGCCAATGACTGCAGTTTAAATCAAATCATATCCCATACAACAATTTTTGAAACATTCAAAGCTACTGAGTAAATTACCATCTCAGCAATGCAGACAGACTCAGATGACACAAAATATTATAGGCCTAGACCCAGATACATAGGTGTGTATGGAGATTTTTCAGAGGTTGTACAATATCTTTCATAAAATGCCAGATGACTAAAGTTTTTAAAAGTACACATTACAGTATTTGAAAAGAATGAGTGACTAAAATAGGTATGCAATAAATTCAAAATGAACTTGTTTGATACAGCGTATTAACATAGTCTCTGCCAGATGGCCTCAACATATTCCTGTCCCACATCAAACCTTTTCTTTCTGCCCATTTGGAATAAAACATGTAGTTTTGGATATATATTTATGATCCTTTAATCACATTTTTGAAAGGTGCCATGTATGCGTACATAATGGCCAGATGGAATGTTGTAAAACATGTTTGAGCCATATCCAACTTAAGGAAATATTTTGGATTAAAAAAAAAACAAAAGACCACATAATGTTTTAATTATTTAGTAGCAAATGTAAATGTGTTAAGTATATGTATTCCTTTGCAAGGCATTGAGTCATCCTGCAATTTTCAGGAGCGCACATGTTTCCTGTCTGAACTTGGCATCATTTTCTCAAGTCCACTAAATATTTTTTAGTTTGTTTAGAAAGTATGTTTTATATTGGCTGTTTTCTACTTATTATACCAATACTATAGCTAGTAGAAAGGTGGCATCAGTATCAACACTTTCAATTTTTATCAATAGGTTTTTTAATGTCAGCTTGTGAGCATGATGTCTTTCACAGTATCAGCTATAGTATAAACTTAATCATGCCACTTTAATTACGGCTTTTAGATTGCAGGTTATACAACAGTTGACATTCAATCCTGTAATATAAGGTGTTGGTGATTTAAGTTCTGGAGTAGGGTGGGGGTGAGACCATGATTTTATTTGAGCCGAAATATTTTCTTTCTTTTTATCTGAAGATAATACCTTTTTCCAGATAATATCATGGATATAATATGGTGTTATTTTGCTATAAATCAAAGTAAAATATCTTTCTAACAATTGACAGAGAGAAATTAAACCATAAAGTGTCAGGCCCCTATCCCAGAACATTGAATTTTTAGTCCCCAATATAATTGTGGTATTCCGTGGTACATTTGTAAATACTGTGATACACAGTGTTACAAACTTTCTTTCAGTAGCCAGCTGTACTTAATACAATATACTGCAGATATATTTGGTGTCAACAATTAAGTGTTCTGGGACAGGGCCTGGCACTTTTTTGTTTAATTTCTGCTGGAAAATATATCTTGCTCTGATTTATAGCAAAATAGCAGCATATTATGTCCATGATATTATTTGTAAAAAAAAGTACTAATTATATTGAGAAAAAAGAAAACATTTCAGCTTCAAAGAAAATCACAGACCTTCCTTAAAAATTAAATGTCCAGTACCTTTTAGTAGATGAATTTGCTACATGTATGTTATTTGTTGTACAAGTTACAATCTAAAAACTGTTAACATATTTAAAAGTGGGATGATTAAGCTGATACTAAGGTTGATATTGTGAAAAATAGTGTGCAGACATTAGAAAGCCTATTAAAACAGGAAGTGTTGATATGGAAGCATATAATTTTGTAGCTGCACTATTGATAAAACATTCAGTGAAACTTTGAGTGGGATGCCAACACCCAGGATAGACATTTTTCAGAGATGGCCTGTAAACATCAAACACACTTACTCATCAAAGTAGAAAATATTTAGTGGACTTGAGAAATTACATAAAGTTCAGGTAAAAAGCACTTGCACTTCTGAAAATTGTGGGATGATTCATAGTCTTACATAAGAGTACATAGACTTAACACATTTACATTTGCTAGTAAATTTCTTTTAAACGTGACATGTTTGTTTTTGTTTGTTTGTTTTGTTTATTTTAAAAAATAGTTCAAGTTGGATTTGTCTGGAATTTGTTTCACAACATTCTTTATGGCCACAACTTTGACATGTGTCACACATGTCAAATGGAATTAATGGATCACAAATATAGTTATGTTTCTAATATTAACCATTTGTGACAAATAATAACCACCTTGTAAAGAAAACAACTCATTTGTCATGAATAATGAAAATACACTGTTAATATCATTAAAGTCTGAACAAGATTCCTCTGGGATTTCTGTACATTCCTTACTGATGGAAACTACTGAGATACCAGTACAGTGAAAAAGTACAACAGTAAGTACCAACGGAAAAATATTCAGCAGTAAATTGGTTTTACCTGTAATACCCAGCATCTTTATAATATGTGTGTGTATGAGCATATTTCTTATTAGGTGAAGTGTATTATGTTGTCTTGTCTGCACCATCTAGTTTTCAAACTTACTTAGATGGCTTGCAGTTGGGGCAGAAAAGAAGTTTATCAGTTTCATGGTTTGAAGGTCATGGTTACTGATGCACAGCACTGGCAGTTAAGAGTACCTTGGAGAAAGTTAAATTTCTCTAAGAGAAAATACTCCTTGAAAACTTTTGGAGGTCCATGCAAACTTCTTAAAAATATTTCAGGGGTTCTGTGAGCATTCTATTAATATTAGGATGGACAGGTAATTGAACATGGTCACATTGATTGAATGAAGAAGAATAGGTTCTGCTGAAAAATTTCAGTTCTCTTCTTGGTACTGTGACCATGATTGTAAATTATACATTGGATAAGAGAGAAACCAATTCATTTTGGCATCTGAGATCAGGGTCGCTGATTGAAAGAAGAAAAATACATATGGATATTAACTTTAATTTTTGACCGTATATCTTGACCAAAGGTCCAGGTCAATGAGATATGTTGGTCAGTAGTCTCCAGAATCAACCATCCCCTTCATGTGTTGTCTAGATACAGGACTATTCAACATAGTGTGGGCATATAATGTGACATACATGGTTCTCATTTTCTCACGGTGATTTATCTTGATTCTTAATTCATATTAAAGGACCATGAACAGCACTCTCTGGATTAATGGGTTTCACACTTTTTTTGTTGGGATAGATTTTTTACCTCCTGTCCAAGAGGCCAAGTAAGTTGATGGTATGACCTCATCTCATTTGTGTGTCATTTGTCATCCTTGTGTCATTTGTTATGTGTTGTGCATTATCAGTATGTCAGCTATTGGTTGTTACCACTCTGGAATATGGATTTGTATCATCAAAATCTCAGATGGGTTCTGATTTGATTTTGGTCAGAATTGGAATATATACCTACATTATTAAGATTTCTGATGATTTCGATAATAAGCAGACTAATCATGCATCAGCTATCTGACATCTTGTTACATTTCTGTATCTGATTGGCTGATCTTGTTGCTACTCAGGAAGTGATAGGCCTGATCCAATTTGGATTGAACTTGAAAAATATGGTCCTTCCATCAAGATGGGTTCAAGAGTGAGTGAGAACCCTGCATATTGAGAATGTAATCTTGCATTTATCTGGCTGAGATTGTTTTCCACTTGGGAAACCATATTTGGTGATATAGTTTTGAGCAAGTTTGGAATATATCCTGTATATTGAAGATCTTGGACAATTCAGATGATGAGTAAGATCCAATTTGGCATATCTTTTTATTTATTGATGATGTGATTTATTTCCAATCTTGAGACTTAAGTTTTGTTAGGATATTATTTAAACTTGGTAAATAGACCTATGACCTGAAGACATTGTTTCAGTGAAATTATGAGCAAAATTCATGCATATTATCTAATGTGATCTTGTGTCTGATTGGCTGAGCCTTTGAGCAATCTGGCAACTGTATTTCTGACTAGATTTTATCAAACTTGTTAAATAGTCTTTTTCAGGATGTTGGATGAGTTATATTAGGAACATAATCTACGCATATATTTTGAGGTGATGTTGTGTCTGATTGGCTAAGCCTGTTACCCTGTACTCTAGAGACTGAATTCCAATTATTTTGCTCTGCCATAAGCTTATATTATTATTGTCATAGATAAGCTCTGCAGTAAAGTGAGATCAGATGATATTAATGGGATACCATGCAAATGAAAGGCTGAGCTTGTTAAGTCTGTAGATCTAGAAACTATATTGCATCTTTGAATACATTCCCAGATTACATTTACATCAGAAATATAAGCATGCTACCTCCTGAATTTAGCCTTTGTTGAATATGAAAATTTGTCTTTTCTGTCTCTGTAATTACAATGGGCAATAACTCTTTCATTTACAGTGTAGTACAAAATAAACCTTCCTTTAAATCCAAGTATTTTTGTATGAAATTCAAGCCATCAATTGACATTTTTGTATTTATATATGTATATGGATTCACAAACAGGTTATTTTTTGAATTTGGAAGATATTTTGTGAAATTTCTAACTATGTCACTTGGTCATCTTAGACCTCATGATACAACACAGTATCATTTATTAATGTTGACTTTCATCTGTTTACAAACACTCTTTAGTTTTGTGCACTCTGTTTATTATGGGTGTCCTAAGTGAATTATTGACCCGCTGACTAGCTAATTTATATATTAATTTATATTATTAGTGTTTTGTCCACCTGTTTGTGGAGTTTATACTACATCTTAATCTCGTATGCCTCCCACATTTCTGCATCTTACGGATTGTTTAACCCATAGAGTCCATTTGTAACAGGACTTGCATTTCATTGAGAGATTTTTTTGTACCTCCTCAGATTATTGAATGTGACAGGAGATCTGTTTCTGCTGGGCCACATTTATTTAAGCCCATGATCAAATGATTTCCTGGCTCAATGGTATCCCCTTTCCAGTCCACTCTGTCACAAGGCCATTATCACAAATGAGGTATGATTATTCCTGAGTCAGTGGTGTGAATATGGTTGGCTTAAGACAGGAATTCCTCTTGAGAAACCCCAGCAAGGAATGATAGTGTGTACAGATGCCATGATGTAAGGTTGGGGTGCCCACATGCTGCCAGTCTTCATTTCGGTCTGTGGCAAATGGGGACCAGGCCACATCAACCTTATAGAAATGAAAGCTATGATAAATGCCTTTTAGGTCTTAGAAATTACGGCACCAGATAGCAGACCTGTACATGCTGGTTTGGCAGTGTCTTTGTTGGTGTTACCAACTTAAAATCAACAAACAAATATGATACAGTCTTGGCACATTCCATGTTGTGGCCGATAATTTGTCCAGACAGGGTTGGGTATTAACCTGGAGCTTGCTGAAGCTATTATCATACAAAATCCATTTCCTTATACATGTACCTTTAGCTTTGGCTTGTATCTTGCAGGGTGAGTGAGACTCGTTCCATGCCCTTTCAGTCAACCTGAATTATCTTCGTTTCAGTTTGGATGATCACGTCATTATAAAAGTGTGCTCGCTACTTTATCTCTAGAACAGAATAATATCTTGTCTGCTGTAGTAACAGAAAGAGATATTCAACAATGTATATATCATGCCACACCTCAAATATTATTGTTCTATCTGGGATAATAGTGATACAGAAAATCAAGAAAGTTTACTGAAATTTATAAAATGGGCAGCTTGAGTTATTCTTGATGCTGATCTACATACACTATGAACAAATCTTTTTAAAATCTTAAAGTGGCTTCCATTTTAGCAGAGAACTAATTTTTAAAGGGTTTACTAGTTAATAAATCCTTTCATTGATTGTCTCCTAATTAATCATTATGTAATTTTGAATTTGTTGAAAATGTACATATGTATGAACTAAGGTCCATCTTGAACAATTTATATTTGACGAAAGCAAATTCAGAGTTTTATGAGAAGAGTTTTTAATATCATTTTTAGTCTAAAGACACCTCATCTTGCTGGTTTTGTCGGTGACTTTTGATGGTAAGATTTCAGTGATCATCATTAACCTGATAGAGTGGTCATGCATCACATGACCATAGGCTATATTGCTAAGGAGGTCAAAGGGTCGTTGTTCACATAGGGAATCCAATCTTTCTTCCCTAAAAGGATACCCAAGTATAGATAGGATGCTCAGCATTCGTTCCACTTAATATTATCTCTTCTGCTAATGCTTTTGTGGTTTGGTAGTGTGTTCAAAGGGGAAAGCATATTTTAAAGTAAAATTTTCTCTGAGAATACTTACCTGATCACATTACATAAAGATTCTCCCAACCACCCCACTATGTGAGCATCCTCATTAGTGAGTGCATTGACCTTAAAACATTCCATGCCTACATGTAGGGGAGGTAATGTGCAAGAGTTATTGTCATTTATGATCTAAACAAAACAGATTTTTGTTGGTGTCTTTTAGTAGGGCTGGATCCAGGAGGTAACAAGTTTATATTCCTAATGTCAATTTGATTCTATAAGTATTCTTGGAAAAGTATAATTTACTATAAAATTTGCTTTCTCACTGAATTTATAACACTTTGGTTTTATATCATGAATTACTTCTGGTATGAGGAAGCGAACCTTTTATTTTCGTAAGTACAGTATTTGTATGGATCAGCTCAGTCACTTGTAAATTGTATTCTCATAAAGTTGATGCAAGTCATATATACTAGACTGACCTTTTTCAGGTGCTCAAGCCTATGCTAGGGAAGGCATCATGTTGGAAGAGAGTACCAGTGAGAAAGTTCTTTTGAATGAACAAACTATGAACATCTCACAGTGTATCCAGCTGGCTTCAAATCCAGATGTTGTTGCTGACATGGAAGTTCTTGCCACAAAGTGGTGCAGACAGATTGAGCAAGTAAGCCAATATCTCAGAGTAATACTTGCGTGTAACAAACAAAATAAATTAGGAAGAAAAGATGGGGATGATGTTATCCTGCTGGTTCAGATGTGCATGTATATATTATCTCATGCAAACTTCTACTACACTATTTAAGATACAGTCTTGAGACTTCTGAATATGATTGGTTAGCTTCTTCATGTGCACAACAGTTTAGAAACAGATCCATCCCCATGTGGCAGATTATAGGGAATGGTAACACTTATTAATATATTTGTACAGGTGAAATAACTGTGGAAAGCATAAGCATTGTAAGTGCTGCTTAGATAACAGCATTTTTGTGGTTTTCTCTTGTGTATGCATTATCTGATATCTTTTTACAGAATCCTTTCATTCATATTGTGTGTTGAGTTAAAGTCAAGAGCTTATGTGATGGTGCAGGATCTGTATACTGATTTCTGCTCACTGTCCATCATCTGTTCTGTAGTTTCTTTTAGACTGTTCCTTGTTATCTCTACTCTTCCAAAATCACTTTGAAGAATAGAATGTTAATATATTTGATACATATATTTATTCTTACATGGTTTTGATGTTGACGAGTTAAAATAATTCCCATGTGGCCATCTTGAAACAATACTAATAACCTTTCTGAAACCATAGAATTGTTATAAAACTTAACACCTGTCCAGAGCTCATTTTTAATAGAGAGAAAATGATAGACCTTGAACATTGTAAATGGTTGCCATGGTATCCATATTGTAAATCTATTACAACAGTAGAGAGAATTTTTATGAAATTTGAGTTCTTATGGCAGGAACTAGTAAATTTTGATGTTGGGCTGGTAAAACTTGTATGGAGATGCCTGGCAATAATGAGCATTTTTCAGACTACAATGGTTGCCCTTTGGTTTAATGTTTAATATGCCTGACAACCGTGAACCCCACTTTCTATATATAGATGCATCAGATTTGAGAGTGGGTGCTGACCTGGAACTAGATGTGGGGGTAGTTTTGCAGGGACTTTGGTCTTGGGTAAAATGGACAACCTTGAAATGTGGGGAGTATTTCTAACCCTACAGGAGTGTGTCAAGGGCAATGTAGTTTGGTCACCTTAGACAACATGTCAGTAATATCATATCTAAGTTGTCAAGGAGGTTCACATGCTTTTTATCTTTGTGAGGGAGTCTGGAACCTCCTTTTATGAGCAGTCTTGGATGAGGTCACTCTCTGGCATATTCCAGGTGAAAGGAATATCCCCGTGAACATCTTATCCAGATGGGGCTTTATGGTACTTGTAGAATGGTCTCTGCACCAGTCCATAGCACAGGCACACTCTAAAATGTGGAGTCCAATAGTGGGCTTTTTTTGCAAATAGACTGAACAACAAGCTCCTGCTTTGTCTGTCCATTGCCAGATTAGAAAGTTTGGGTAGTGGATGCTTTCAGTCACAAGTAGGATTGCCTGTATGCTTATGCCAACTGTTTAAAAATGATTCCATTGGTTCTCCATTATGGCCATGTCTTGGCTCATCCTGACAGTGCCCCCCCCCCCCCCCCCTTGCCCTGGCTCTATTTTGAGCTTCCAATTAGTAACTGGAGGAGGGCATTTTGATCTTCAAGTGGAGACTTGGCATCCTGGAAAAGGTAAGCTGTGCAATGCAAAAGTGAAAAAGAATTCAACCTTTACTGTATGCTGCTGCATCAGTTGGATTGGAGATTGTATATTTTGCTGTTGGAAATCCTATTTACAATTTTTTAAAGGCTAAAAATAGCATGCAGCATTTATTGATCTGTCCATTTTTCTCTTGCTTGTTGTAGATTTTGGCAGAAAGTGACCAGATGCGTAAAGAGGCTGATGACACAGGGCCTTTTGCAGAACTAGATCATTGGAGACAGCTGATGGCCCGGTTCAATGCCCTACTGGACCAGATCAAGAGCCATAAGTGCAGGACAGTCATCAACATCATTCACATTGCCAAATCAAAGGTTATGAAGGTAGAATATAAAGCACTGAAGTTGATAAACGAATATGTCTCTTTAGCTCATTAGCCTCTGAGCCAAACAGCTAGGCAATCTCCTAGAGCATACTTGCAGATAGATCACTTAGAGCAGCGTTAGTCTTACCAGCGCCTGTATCTGTAAGAATTGCTGACAGCACTTGGCTTGCAGATTTTTAGAGAGGAGCCTATTAGCAGTAAAAAAAGAAAAATTATATTTATATTCCTTTCATTAAGTCAAAATTTGGCACAGCAGTTCTCAATAAAATTATGTACATATGGTATAAATTTCATGCTGCATGTAGAAAGAAAACTCATGCATAAAAGGTAAAAATAAATGATTTACTAATCAGTTTGCTTCTCTTGCGATGAATAATCCATTAAATCCATTATGAATTCACACTGAATAGTTAACACTGTCATCATATGAAATTAATTCTGTTATGTGTACACAGAAATTCTACTTCCATCTGTCTTTCAAACTTAACCTCGTGTGAACACTCCATCAGAGTTCATCAAGTAATAGTCTGCTCCCAGTGGCTGATTCTCATGATTTTGCATCATTTTCAAATCTAAATATTTCCACTATTTCAGCTGCCATCAGAGTCAATATTGTTTTGTTGTTGTTCAGCAATGTGCACTCTGTGTAAGCTAAAAGTTTATTGGTTAAACTGCCTGCATAATTAAGAAATGGCTTGAAATCAACAAATGGTTTGCGCCGATTTAACTTGTGTGGGATACAGGCCTAAACTAATACTGCCACTCAGACTCAGTGCCCGGGATACAAGCTAGGTAAAGTATGACAAGTTATAGTGGCACTAGGGGTTAATGAGTTAAGTTACTTTCAGACAAATTAGTGTGTGGAAATTTGGAAATAAAACATGAGAACTTTAAAGGCAGTACTCTCAAAGAGTTTGTTTTATAAGTTGTATCAAACTACATTAGGAAGTTTTGTCTTTTGTACATGTCATTGTTTATGTTACTTGACCTTTTGACAGTGCAGAATTCCAAAAGAATGACTCTTGATGTTTTTGCTTGTTAAATGCACATCTAATACAGTGCAGTGGAGTTTTTCAGAAGATCTGTTTGTTTCATGTGAAGGATTTTTTTTCTCCTTTGGTATTGCTTGCATCATCAGTTTATGTTAAACTGGATGTTATTACAATATAGATGGAAATCCACATTTCTATTGCTTAGAAAGATTATTTTGTTAGAAAACAGATGATCCAAGCAGATGAATGCATAATAGGCAGTTTGGTAAACAAATATAATGTCATAAAGTTTCAGGTTGATCTAATCTCTCTCTTACATCTCAGCTTTGTTGACATTGATAGAAATGGAAAGAACTGGACAAGAGGATCACAGACAGTGCTAATGAAGCCAAGGACAATGTGAAGTATCTGTACACATTGGAGAAGTATTGTGAGCCTCTGTACAGGTGTGATCCTGTAAGTAGCCTTCATAATGGGAATCAGACTTGATACATGCATTGTACATACAAATTAAAAAGTTCAGTTTAATAGCAGTAATATATTACCTGCTAGCAATTGAAAACCTCCTTTCATTTTACTTCATTGTTGCATTCTTTGGGACTCTCATTGATTTTTAAAATGTCTTTTGCTATCATTTCGTTCAGTTTTATCCTTTTTTCATTGCAGTAGATATACCCTGAGACCTGGTGCTTTAGATCAATATTGGTGTTGCTATTTTGTCATTGATTACATCTTGTGCACATAGTACCATATTGTTTTTTGCATACTTTTATTACTGTTTTGAGTACCAGTGTTAGGGTTAATATTACTGTTTGTAATTTCATTCCAGTTTTGTGTTGTTTCATCATTGATATTTCCACCTTAAACAAGTAGAGTAGTCTCTGTAAGTCTCAGAAATGTGTCCCATAGGAAATTCTATTTGTCCAAGGAGATCTTTTATTTTCAGGCTCATGTCTTTGATTTAGCTTCCTCACCCGTACTCATTACCAGGTTGATGGGAGTTAAGCAGCTCATTTAAGATTATTAGTAGCTTCACTTCAATGTGTGCTTTTAGTTTAACCTTACCCAACAAACCCATGTAATATGCAACAATAATTTTGAATGGTTTGATTCTTTAAACATGCCATATTCATTTAGCTGAAGTTGACCAAGAGAAACAACTGGCACATGCTCTTCTGTGTGGACCCATTTCTTCAACCAAGCAATAAGAAAACAATACAAAGCCAAAGGTGAAAGCAACTGCTATCATATGATGGCATGTTGACAAAAGACAGTCATTCAAGAGATTCTTGCTGATGGGGATGGTAGAATGCATTGTGATTACTTAATCAGATAGTGAGTAGCTGACTGGCTTCTTAGTGACAGGAATCATTCAAGACCCAACTGGGAACTATATTTAGATAATTTGGGCACACTGCTGTGGGTACCTAGAGAAACAATGTCATGGTCAAATATTTGTCATTGGAATCTGTGTGCAATCCCATTATACTTTTTTGATGTGATCATTTTTTAATAATATTTCTCAGTTGAATAATGGATTTTATACTGGGGAAAAATGGTTGCCCAGCAGTTTTATTGTCCTGGGCTCTTGGGCAGTGGATTTTTCTACCCTTGTGAAATGGTCAGACTTTGTGTACAAGTTTGAACACCTTTGAAAATGGAAGTTGTTTCTCTTTCAGATACAAATGAATACGAGGGGAGGATTTTTATTATTTCCAAAGTGATACTGAGCAGGCAGTCTTTTAATTTCCGAAATAACTTTATGACATGTTATATGTTGAAAACCTGCATGAAGTGGTACAGATTTATTGAGAATCCACAATACTGTTGTAACTGCAGGCCTTGCACTCGATTTTGAAATGTTGAAGAAGGTGGAAAGGATTTTGTTTAACATCACAATTTTAAGCTTGACCAAACATTTTGATACAGAGATTTATGTACTTCCCAACAAGTGTCATTGAAACTTGACACAAAATACACATATCATTGAAATTTGATTTGTTATGGCAAGTCCAGTAAATATTGCAATGCTGTCTGAGCTATTGTTAAACCATTTTCACTCAAGTAACAAGGCCTCATCTTACTGCTCAGCCAGACTGTTGTTGTATATGAACAGCCTTAATCTGGCATTAGTTGGAACAAGAACTAGTTTTCATCCTGGTTTCATCCTGGTTTCTCTGACTAAAAAACAAAAGAAGGTATTTTTGTCACTTCATGAAAGTTTGTATTTCACTCATTCCCATCCATTTTGGGGGGTGGGTTGGGCAGGTGGGATGGGTTGATTGTTTGATGCAGGTGTAGGGGGAACCCAATGATGTCCAGTAAATGAGCTGAGAAAAAAAACAACCAATTTATGGACACATTATATGAGAAATACAGTAATAAAGTTATTTTGATGTTATATTTCCACCATTACTAACTTGTCGGTGTTAGTCTCCTCCTTAATTTAAATGCCCGTTTCTTCTCGTCACTGCCTACCCCCTCCAGGAATGTGTTTACTGGTTTTGCATATTGGCAATGTCATGTTTTCTTAATTTCTTTGAAAAGCAGAAAATTGCTTTGTTGTAATTGTCATCATCATAGTTAAACTTGTAGCATTGCAGAAGAAATATTGCAGTGACAATTTTGTTTTATTAATGTCCGAGTGTTTGCTTTTGTTAGTGGAAAAAAGTTGCTAAGCATTGTAATGTTTTTATGTTTGGACTTTGTAGCCATACCCAATTATTTTAACCCTGGTTTGCAGGCAGTGGTAGGATGAGGTGATTTACAGGATTTCTTTGTTTATATTTGGAGTATTACCTGAACTTATATTACAAATAATGATTACTTTTATCATACTTTATTGATGCATTTGTGTGGGTATATATTCAGGGCTACATCTAGGATGTGCAGTTGAAAAAATCATAATAGATTCAAAAAATTTCCAAAAATGTTTTGAGTCTGTGCAGGCATAATAATACAAAAATAAGGATAGGGCACTAAATATTCCAAATGTGAGAAATGCAGAGATTTAGTTTTGTATTCCCTGAGTCACTTTTAAATTGTTTGCTTAACATGTTCCTGCATCATGAAATATACAACAGCACTATCCAGTATACAACGTCTGCTATTCCAGCCAGTTTAGTACCTGTGACCCAAATGTAGATGTCCACACAACACATTTTCTCAGGATCTAGAGATGTGTTGACTTTCACCATAGACCTCATGTTTTTATTCTGACTTGATGAAGCATGCGATGCTGCTTTCTATAACCAGCAATGCAGATAAAATTTATTTGGTTCATTAAATTTGTTTGGTTCACATAACAAATGCTGCAAACTACCACATTGTCAACTGAATATTGTTTATCAGTCACTAATGTATTAAATTTGGCCCAGTTGTCATTTTAAAGAAATTGACTTAAGTACAAATAATACTCTGTTGCCATGGATCTGGATGCGGTTTTATGCAGGGTTGGCAATTGGGCCAACAATGTAAAATTACTGAAATTAAGCCCATAACCACCTAAACAGCACTGAATCTTTAGGAAAGCAAAATTAAGCTCAAAGTCTCATGAACAAATTTTGGACTAGTACAATTACAAGCAGTAATAATTGAAGGGTGTTTGCCAGAAGATGTACATGTACACATATAAAAAAAGGGTAGGGCCAGTAATTATGTGCGAATGGGATGTAGTAGCAGTTAATTCTCCTGTACATCCATCATCTTTTGCAGTTCACTCAAACTGCCTTCTTTTATGAAAACTTGGTTGTAAACTAGGTATCTGCAGTAGATATGATTGTATTTGATGTACAATAAAAGTAGCGTCTCATTTTGTACTTAAGTTTGGTTTTAGTTTTATGTGAAATTTCTTCTTGTTCATACTTCTGTGCAGCAATTTACCTGTTTACTTAGTGGAATTAACAGTTTACTTCAACATTTTGTCAGTAGACAAAATCCAAAATGACGATATTTGTAACACATTTCAAGATGCATGCTCTTTAATTATCAGTCTCTCTTTTGCTTGTAATAAACACATTTTATTACAAAAAGAAGCACTTTTTAAAAAGAAAGGTAGCCTGTAGTGTAATTCAGTTTTTGTAAGCATATCCTGTTGAATGACTAAAGGGGAGAATTTAAAAAAAAATGGTTTGTGTTGTGTATCTCTAGAAACCAGTTTTACATAAAAATATGACAATTTAACCCTTTACCTCATAGAGTGTATGGCTTTTTAGTCCATCAATACACATGTAGCAAAGTTACCCAGTGCAGTGCGCTGTAAATAGAACACCTGATACCTATCTGACACCAAACACCAAGGCCTGAATGTTAATTGTTAAGCAGTGTAGTGTATGTTACGTTTAACAGCAATTTGAATCATTTTACATTTTTGGCACATATCTATTATGTGTGGAAAAATTTAAGAGTAAATTCAGATCGTTATAGCTGTGTAATTATTTTTCATGCAAGAATTTTTTATGTGCTTTAAAATCTTGAGAGAATTCACTGTCAAGTCAGTGAAGCTGCGTGACCAACTATAGCTGCCATTTCTCATACTCGAAATTTACAAATTCTTTGCGTCTACATCACTAAGTCATCAGAATTTGATAATTTATAAAAACTAATTGCTACCTACATCAATATCAGAGCCTTTATCTAAGTTATTGAAGCTTTCATAGTTGTGTTTCTAATCGTAAAAAGTACTGAACAAAATCCTGACCTCCATTTTGGAGAGTGGAGAATATGATCCAGTTACTTTAAATAGCAGATTTCGACCAGAGCATAAACAGCGACCATGTGATCTGATGTAATGGTCATTCGCAGTAACGAATGAGGTATCAAATAGGGGTTTTTCCAGAAGGTGACACTACGAAAATCTGCTAAAAATGGCTGATGTTTACAGCAGGTATCAAAAGGCACTTCCATGCGAATGGAGTAGAGGCATCAAAAGGCACTTCCATGTGAATGGAGTAGAGGTGTCCAAAGGTGCCTCAATGCAAATGGAGTAGAGGCATCCAGAGGCACTTGCATGAGGTAAAGGGTTAACCACATTGCATTACTCAGTCCATATTATGAGTCAAATATGTTTTTTCCCGCAAACAAGAAAAAAACATTCTCATTAAAATGTTAATGTTTCTTTAGAAATATTGATGCTAAAAATACCATTGAAGAACAGCATCTTTCTGACTGACCTTTGTGAACTAGTGGAGCAGCCAATATCAAGAAAAAATCACTTCTCAGCTGTTGCTTGATGAAAGATTCACGGAAAAAAGAGATAAAAGAAATAAATTTGTTTCATAAAAATCACTTTGTTTATGTCATGAACAGCCACCGATAAAGAGCAACCTTCAGTGCCATTGAGATGAATTGGGCGCATTTAAAATTATCACAAACTAATCTCTTCTTCGTTTTAAAGCACTTGAATTTGTGTCAAGAAACATTTTCATTCAACAGTGTTTTTAAAAAATATAAAAGTGTGACATTGACTAATAGTCATTTAAGACTGATACTCTGTTTGCTGTTTATGCTATGGAGTGGTGGGGTTGTAAGCTGAGAGATGGAGAATATGGGATATAGCTTGAAACAAATACCCTAGTTCTGAGTTTCAGAAATAAAGAACAAAGTTCAGTACACTTTTTTTTTCTGAATTTAAGTTAAATAGCAGATCTCTAATTGGGAAAGAATTTTTTTAAATATATAAAACACAAGTGACCAGTTTTACAAGATAAAATGAGAACTCAATATCATATGTGTTTTGCAGTTCAAATTTATTTTTCACAAATTATGATGTTTTTGTTTTAAGGTGTGTGTTTTTTTAAAATATATTTTCATTCAGAAATTGATGTATATTTTGAAACATCAAATTAAACAATGTTAGGTACATGAAGAAACTGCCCTGAGTGACTGTTGTTGACCATAGGCAGGAAGCTGCAGTAACATATGTAGTTGCTGACTTCAAAGTAAGAATGCCACTCCTCAGCAAGTGCCTTTAAATGCATGAAGATTTATTAAAAATGTCAGGACAGAAAGTAACTTTTTTATTGAAATCACTTTGTTCATGACATGAATAGTCACTTACAGAATGCAACAATCAATACAGTTTACACAGCTCTATGCATATAATAAATTGCTGTGCTCATAAACAATGTTACTGTCAAGTTTAAGGGTAAAAATGCAGATGAAACCAATTTCATACCATAGCCATTGTATCATTAATTTTAATTTATGATGCAAGTCCTGTAGAATAATCTTTGGAAAGAATTGTGACCTGCATGCCATAATGCTCAGTTCTTGATCATACATGTGCAATATAAAACATACAGTATTTGTTTGTTATATCTTTTTGGGTTTTAATTGTTTTACTGGTTTAAAAAAAAGTCATTAAAGTGGGTCTTGGAAATAGTATGGAAATAAAAGCAAAACTATGACAGATTAATTAACTCTTTAACCCCTGGGATCACGTTTAAGTGGCAGGAGGTAGAAGCCTACTGCCAAGCTCTGTAGCGTCAAGGTTATGTATGATAAACTAAAGTGGGTGGTATTATAGAAAGGTAGACAGATGTAGCTCTACAATTATACCAAGTAATCTAGAAGTTCTAGTTGCACAACAAAATACAGAGGGAAAAACCTAATTTTTAGGACGAGATATTTTTCCATCCAAAATTTGCCTGTGGTTTGAATTCGATTTTGTGTCAGGATTTTATACTTTTTGGTCTCAGATCTAAGGCAGACCAGTCTGAACTGCATACAGACAGATGAACCTTTGCAAAAAGTGGATAAGATTCACATTTGGAATAAAGAGTGGTCTCCATACAAAAATGACAGGTCTGTTAAGCAACAACAAAATATTTACAACAAAAAATTCAAACTTTTACTATTCCACTCATGCGTTAGCGGAATAGACAATGAAAAACAATCTTTCCAACACAGCTAGGAATTAGGTTAATGGAAAATCACTTGAAATTCGATGTATTAGGATGTATTCAGAAATAGCCCACAAAATGTGTTTCCTACTTTCATTTCAAGCGAAAACGACAAAAACCTCCAGGGGTTATTGAGTTAATAACCACTACACATAGCACTTTTCTGACTGCAGAACAGTATGTAAATTTCAGTTTCTGTTTATGCTAAAAGACATGGATATATGTAAATAACAAACTAGTATGTACATTGAAGCTAAACAGTTTATTTCTTCAAATGTCCATAGATTTTTCTGACTAGCCCACAGTTTAATGTATCAATTTGCAGAGTGAATTGAATAGAATCAACAATGGGTGGCATAAAACCTACTATGGCTGCAGCAAAATCTGTGATGGACTTCCACTAGTTTGAGTGGATTTTCACTAGACTGGGGAAAAATCCATGTACAAACTGAGTAGCATTTCTCTACTTACAGTGGGAACTTAATCCTAACCCCTCCTTCTGTGTCCATCACTTTGAGTGGGCAGTCGCTAAAATGCATTTTGTGTACTGTAATTACTAAATCAAGTACTGTTTGATTATTTTTTTATACTTCTACTTTTTGGGTGAAATTATTGTTAGCAAAATTGTAAAAAAGCTCATCTGACATAGACAAGTGAAATTTGATGGGCATATTTGTATGTGCTTTGTAGATGCAGCGTGTTCATTATTTTAACAAGCGCAAGGGTTTTTCTCCAAAAATAGGAGGTTTAAAAAAAATATGTTTGTAAATCAAAAGCTTTCATTGATTTGCTGAATATACTCAGCAAAGTTTCCAGGGTAAATCCATGGACCCTGGCACCTAATGACACCATTGTCAATGGCTTAACTTGACTGTCATGCCAAAAAATAAATTTGCATTTCGCAAAATTCTGGAACTTTTTGGAAATATGCATTTTGTGCAGCAATCAGGGTATATTGTGTTCTACAAATGTAATCTAATTTGGAAGTTTAACTACTGGTTTCTTTGACATTTACTTTTTCAATGTATCAAGATGATTCAAAAGACTGCTAATTTAGCAGTGTAAAATTTTAATGTGACCATAACTTTATGCCTATGTAATGTCATTTATGCCACTGTGTTCTTTGTTTATTAGGTTTCAATGACAGACTGTCTTCCAGGACTTATCAATGCCATCAAGATGATCCATAGTATTTCCAGGTACTACAACACTTCAGAGAGGATGACTTCACTCTTCATCAAGGTCAGCTTAAAATTCTTCTTGATATGCCTGCCATACAATATTATGTTGTGATGTTGTTCATTTGCATGTCTATGTGTTCCTGATTTTACTTTTGCATAACAACTCGAGCTTACCAGAATCTGCTGATATCAAAGTTTGTTGATTGAAGGAGGAAGCATATGATTTTGTGTTCATTGGTGACGGTTAGTAACTGAAAGAAGAAAAATTATTTCTGCACCAACATTTAACTTTCTGTCCTGGTGCCTTCACCAAAGTTTGTTGAAGATTTGCAATTCTGGCAAGAAAGAACCTTATTAATTTTGGTTTCAGATGGTTTAAGGTCGAGGTTACTGTGATTGATGGAAGACATATGTATTCTCTTCAGTAACAATATCTCTGCATCACACATTGATTGATGAAGACTGTCAATTTTGGGGTTGGAAGGTTGCATTTCAAGGTTACTGACTGAGAGAAGAAATTTTGTTTCTGCCCAAAATTTTCAGTTTAATAGCAGGAAGAGATTATGTGTTCTTATTGCATTGCTGCTCTATTCCAAGATGCTAAGTCACCAATTACATCAGAACATATATTCCATCCTGCAGAAGGGTGAGAAAATGAAAAGAATATGATCCAGTCTAATACCTATCTTACATATGGAGCCTCTTACTTTCCTTGGACTCTTATGCTAATAAAAGTTTGACAGAACTCTGAACAAAATTCACATTTATGTTTGTCTTTAGGTGACTTTTTCACCAAGCATATTCTGTGTGGTGATCTGATTGTAAAGGCAGGCACAAGAAGACCGCTTGGGATGATAACTGCACCTGTTTGTCTACTCCTACAATATTATATGTCTATCCTTATATTTATATCTGACTGCCAAAATTGACACCTTTCCACAAATTAAAGTCAACTTGCTTGAATTGGACTATACTTACTCTGATGTCTTTTTCCTAATGGAATTAATTTCTGATGAAAGAAGGTGGATATGTTTTCAAGTTCAATTGACATACATTGGAGTTGGTTGAAATATGATGAGAGCCAAGCATTGCCAAAGTTGGTTAAAGGATAGGTAACGTTTCGTTAATGAAATCAAACTATCTAAACACTATTGTCAACATTAGCATTTTTTCTTAATTTCATTTAAGAAAACCACTCCAACTTAAACCAACTTGAGCATTTCATGGCTGCCTATATGGGTCAGGCCATAAGGAGGCCAGTCACAAATCTCCTCCTAGATCATTGAGGATATGTTCATCCCATTTTGCAAGAAAGACTAATTGAAGTGTTAGTCCATTTGCTTGCTGAGAATGAGGCATGGATGGTGATGCCATTTTGGTTCTCTGGCTGACTCAGATGAGTTTACAGAAGAACTGGTTGTAGTGGGGTCCATTAGGGTTCCATTCATCATCCCATTTTCTTGAGCAGATGATGGAGGAGGAAGAAGTATAGAGTTTTTAATCAATGGTAAATTAAGTTTACTTTTACTTTCACCCAGATCAGTGTCTGAAGCCTTTGGGAAATGAGGTCATTAGGAGTCTTTTCAGTGTGGAGAGTCTTTCTCAAGCCCATTCTTGTTCATACCTTTTGCTGCTCCCAAATGCATTGATGGTTCAGAGGTTACTCAGAAGTTTTCTCACAGTTAGGAGTTTGGCAGACATCAGAAGGGGTGGTAAATCCCCTCTTTTATGCTTTGGTCTCATCTCCAGGTAGAATCTTAAGAGGCTGTATAAATAAAGTCTTTAGATGCTGGTAACAAAAGCCTTGTATGCCGATCTCTCCTTCAGTTTGCTGAAGCCAGAATCATTATCTCAAGCCACCTTACAGTGCTTGTTGGAGTATGTGGATAAAGTAGGCAGGCATTCAAAGTCCAGGGTGCTTTCTGCAAAGTTTATCCACCTTTGTAGAGATATGCCACATTTTGTTCTTCCTAGATTACAGAAGAAACCTGTTGAGGGCTGCGTAGCTTGATGTTGGGATGCTCTTTGGAAGTCTAACATCCTCTGTGGAAAATCGCCAGACTTGATATACCAAAATACTATTCCCTGGCTACAACTCTCAGCTCTCTAAACTGGCCAAAAAGTGATCGCAACTGAGGGAAGAGGTATATATCCTTCTGTGGGGGAAGCATTGTACAAAGGGTGGAAAAGTATCGAAGTACACATTTCTGTTTTTGTATCTTTTGATGTTGAGAAAGAATGGAAACTTTTGATGCATCATCGCTCTTTCTTCTTTAGCCAAATTTCTTCTGGAAGACCATTTAAAAATGGAGATTACCACCTTGGTCATAAATGCCATAAGGCTCAATGACTTGGCAGTTGGATGAGATCTTTACAGTGTGTACCTTCATGACCCCATCTTCCTGGTCAACATGAGATAGCTTTTAATTTGTCCAGGCCAGGAGTTGTTTGAATTTCTGGGTCTTTCATTTGGGCTTTGCTTTGCCACAGGGCATTTAATAATGCGAAGTGGGTAATAGCAGCTCACTTTAGGATTTTAGGGATCCCCATCCTCCAGCCTTTAAATGACAGTTTGAAGGCACAATATCAATTGACATACTTTCTGAAGGACCTTTCCCATAGTTGGCTGACTGTGGCTTGTCTCGGTCTAATCCCCAACCATTTTAAGTTGGATCTTAACCATTCTCAGGACTTATCTACATAGGGATGAATTTCCTCACCAGTCAGGCCAGTTAATGTTTCCTTGGGCAGAATCTCCCAGATTCTTTCCATCGGTGAGGGTTTTCACATTAGATTAATTGAAACTGGTTAGGGAATCAGGCTAACTTTATAGGAGTCTTATGATGCTTTGATCTGCCCATGTTTTTCCTGCCAAACGTATGCATAATCAAGCTTTTTACTTTTATGTTATAGAATTACATAGCAATGTCATCCAAGAAACAAAAGTACTTTGAAGGCAAAACGGACAGTCAGCCCTTGAAAGGTTCAGACAGTACAGAACTTTAAATGGAATATTCAGCATTTTGGCCATGCTTGGAAAAAGTTGATGAGGCAGCAGTTACATTAATTGAACAATGTACCATGTTGATTTGACTACTGCTTAAGGTGGAAGAGATTGTTGCCACCACTTAAAATTGAAGAGAAAAAAATCAACAAAGATAACATAAATTTGAGAGATCTAAAGAAACCTTTTCACCTTGCTGGGGTTTTAATTAATCTAGTTCAAAGTTGGGTATATTCAGCTTCATAACTCTGTCATTACTTCTTAAGGACTAAGCATGTGGTTAAGATCTCATCTAAATTCATTGTTTTCTTGGGGTTTTGTTTGTTTGCTTTTTAAAAACAGTATTGGTTGTCAATTTAGACTTCAAGTGCCTATACAGTGAAACCTATTATGAGGGACCTCTCGTATGAGCAACCACCTGTCATTTCTGACCACGATTATAATTGACTGATCAGTTTTGTTATATAAAAGCTCTGTCATGAGTGACCACCAGCTGAAAGGTACCTCTGACCATGATGTCTTGGCACAATATGCATTTCGACACTGGTATGATTGACTGCATTGCAATAATAAGGATAAACTCCACTGACCTTTATTTAATACCTGTAACAATGAATGCATATACCGTTCTAAAAAAATAGGCTGGCTATCAATATCTGAAATTTTGTAGGTATGTTTATGATATTCTCTATTTTCTAATGTAAACCAGACTAAAGTACATGTAGATCATTCCAGCACTTAGCCTGGTTCCCACCCTTTTTGTAGCCCATATGTAGGAGTCGGGCCCAGTATTCAGCTCTTTCAACGACCATATTGTGAGAACAGAGTCGGACAAAACTGACCTTTATATAATCATTTGTAACAACAACCGTTTGAGTAGTAAAAATTATTTTCATCAAAAAAAAGAACAGCATAAAAAGGATTCTGGCTGTCGGTTTGTATATTGTGACAGAGGATACAGTCCATAAACCAGGCTAATTGTACATTGTGAATTGCCATTGTAGTGCAGAAAATAAGGTAGTGGTTGCATATATTGTTTGCCTGGGGGTAAATAAGGTCTTTTTCTATTAAACCAGCAAGTGAGAATCATTTGTGGGATTCATTTGATCATTTTAAGACTTAACATGTTTGTTGTTTTTCCCAGATTTTACTCTGATTACATCCCAATCACCAGGCTGTCAGGTTGGTGTGATCAGGTTCAACTGTTAGTTTATAGAGTTAATCCCTTTATGTCATCTTTGCATTCAGTCTTTGACTTTAGTCTGTGAGTATTAAATGAATCTTTTGTGGATGAGATAATTGTTTCTTTAAGTAATTGTTAGATATGCAATGCACATGTATAGATTTTAACACCTAGTACCTTAATAACAGTGGAAGAACCT
This sequence comes from Sinohyriopsis cumingii, assembly GCA_028554795.2. Classification (NCBI taxonomy): domain Eukaryota; kingdom Metazoa; phylum Mollusca; class Bivalvia; order Unionida; family Unionidae; genus Sinohyriopsis; species Sinohyriopsis cumingii. Next base: position 30,088,989 of record CM068841.1, on the reverse strand, counting down.
CTAATTAAAAAGAGAGAAATTTTAATGCTGGAGAAAATTATTGCAACTGAAAGAAGCGATAAAGAGCAGACCACTTGTAAAATAGTGGTTTAAACATCAGTTAAACAGTCATATGCTAATGCTTGTACATGTGATTGACAGATGTAAATGAGATTTCATGTTTAATGACTGATGCATACAATATTTTACCAAGAACTAATGATAAAGAGTAGAATATACGTCCAGTGATTGTGGTCATAATTCTTTAAATTGTTCTGTAACTGGACCATGGAAACTGATCTTATTGTACCAGCCTGTTATGAGAGACCACCAGTCTTGATAAACCATTTTTGTTGGCAAAAGGGGCAGTCTCATTACAAGTTTTAATGTATCAGTATATTACTTTTCCTTTGGATAAATTTATGTTGTTCACAAGAGGCTCAGCAAGGTGTGCCTCTCAAGTTAGTAAGTTTGTTTAGATTTCTTTAAATAAATTACAAGTAAAATTATTGCATAAGATGTTGATCAACCTTTTCTAACTATACAAGTACAAGACTTTTGAAATCATTATTTAAATCCAAATATATGATCTAAATAATGTTATCAAATGGTATCTGGTTGTAAATCACCCATGACATCTTTGTTTTTCGATGGGTGGTCATTGTCTTCATTCATTGGCTGTTCAAAAGACAATCAGTAATGTAAATCATCCCCTGCACAGTAGAGTTGCAAAAATGGGGTGACTAGATCCCCATAGCAAATGGGAGAGTATGAGTGAGATAAGAGAGGAAAAAACCCTCAAATTTTTTCAGTCGTTACTTTCTTGCTGAGGCTTGGAGATGTTTTCTAGGTATTTATCCCTCCACGTTTGGTGTGAACATAGAGGGGATCAAGTCCCCCACTGTGTTGTGTGGGATTTTGAAAAATCATGTGAGTTGTACTTTACTGTTGCAAAGATTCCTTTCTTCCATACTGCTCTGATGACATATAGTCTCAGTCTGGGGCAAACGAGGAAGATATTCCATATGTTGGTTATGACAAATGCACGAGGCTGCAATAGTTTTCTATTCGTTTATAACAGTCAGATTACTAATTGGAAGAGGGAATATTTTGCTTGGACTGGGGATGCTGCATCTAGGCAAAAGGTAGCAATTCACCTTCCCCATATTTGTGGAAGGTTTTTGTTATGGTAAGGAAGAATTGCGATTGTTTTGGAAAGTGTTTAAAGGTTAAGGTCATTGTTGGTCTAAAAAGACTGGGTTTTGTAAAATAACTTTATGGATATTTTGCATTTAGCATAATAAAGAAACTTTTGATTCTGGGGGCCTAAATGCCAGTGTCATGGTCAGTCTAGTAAGAAAATAACAAAGTTTGCACAATAACTTTAGATGGCATACCTTGACCAAAGGCATGCCATGGCCAAAGGTCCAGGTCACAGAGACCTGTTTGACAATAATGTCTGGATTCAGCTAATATCTGGTAGTGCCTTCATAGAGTCTTGGTAATACCATCAATGGGCAGGCATATAATGTGCCATTCACTTGTTGAAATAATAAGTCTCTTCAGCTTATACTTAAACATTTGTAATCTCTTGAAAAATATAAAAAGAACAACACATTAATTCCAGTTTGTATTTTTATGCTTCTCAAGTGTTTACTTCTAGCTTAAAATAGGGAAGATTACATACATTGGTTTTTAGCCATTTGTTATAACAGCAGTAAAAAATAATATCATTGATATGCTCTGATCTACTTATGACTTTGTGTTGAATATTGTTATCAGGTACAAAGCAGAAATTATTCCAGTGCATTGATTGCTCCCTACATCAGTTTTGGATTCATGTTCATATTGCTGTGTTGGCAATGAATAATGAACTTTTTCATTGTCATTTACTCTTGAATCACTAGTGATGTTTAGTGAAACAGATACTGTATCTATTTCTTTTCATATCATTTTGGTTTTTCATTGAGTCACTTTTAAGAACTGTTTTGAAGGTGACAAATCAGATGGTGACAGCTTGCAAGAACTACATAACTGAAGATGGGGTCATGAGAGTGTGGGATCTGCCTCGCCAGCCTCTAATTGAGAAGTTGCGCAACTGTGTCAACCTGTACAAAAACTACCATGAAATCTTCCATAAAACAAAGGAGAAGATTGAGAGCACTCCAGGGGAAAGGCCTTTTGACTTCTCTGAGATGTACATCTTTGGCAAGTTTGAGACTTTCTGCAGGCGACTGGAAAAGGTATTTTGATATTTACCAAATTATAATACAGTGGTCCTGATATTAGAAGGCTCTTTCCAATAGAGGCTGCCCTCGAATGAGAGGTACCCTCATCTTATACTACAGTAGTGTAAGTTTTATAATTTTTGTCTCATTAGGCACTTTTTAAAGGTCAACTTTTCAGTGTTGAAGAGGTGGCCTTAGAAAAAGGGAGCAGTTGGAATAGTATACAATACTTAATAGAATTGCTGTTTCCCTGATTAATTATATCTTTTTGGAATCCACATTTACAAATGTGGGAGAGTCTCTAATTTTCAACTTTTATGCTGTCATTGATGGAAATGTACTTTTTGTTATGGCTGAGCAGTTAAAAAACTTGACAGGCAAGTTCACTTTACCATCAGCACGTCTGGCCTGGAAAGCGTTTGTTTACTTGAGTATATGTAGTTGCATTCCTTCTAGAAAACATCTGATCTGTCACTGTTAGCATCAGTGTCCCTGGGATTGCAATCAGATATTTTTGATCTGGCCAATTGGAATAATAAATAAACATGTAATAATAATGATAATAATAATAATAATAATGAGGACTTTGTATAGCGCCTAATCTTTAGAAGCTCTAAGCACTTTACAACATTACACAACACCTATAACATAAAAAAAACATATATGATGATATTACAGAAAACAAACACCATGAAATTAGAAAACCTAAAAACATGCTGTTTTAAGGTAGGGAACATTATTAAGCCCTTAAGTTTGTTCTTGCAGTTGAAATAAGTGAGTTTTAAGAGCATTCTTGAATGGGATCACTGTCTGTGTCTAAGTTCAGTGGGCAATTCATTCCATGCAGCTGGGCCCTGCTATGCAAAAGAATGTTGTCCATATGACTTCGTTTTCATAGTGGCAATGATGAGTATACGATTGTCAGAAGAGGAGCGTAAGTTACTTGCTGGTGTATACACATGGGTGAGGTCGGATTGGTATGTTAGACTGGAGTCCATCATTGAAATGTAGCACAGAGAACAAATTTTGTGTTTGATTCTGGATCGAATGGACAGCCAGTGTAGGGTACAGAGCAGCAGGGAGGTGTGCTCTGATTGCGGTACTCTAAGTATGATCCAAGTAGCTTTGTTTTGAACTTTTTGAAGTTTCTGAACTAGATATTGAGATGAACCAGACAGAATTGAGTTACAGTAGTCCAGTCATGAAAGTACTAATGAACACACAATGTTTTAGAGGCATCAACTGAAAGATATTTGTGAATGGAGCTGATGCGTTTCAGCTCAAGATAAGCATCCTTGCATATGTTCATGACATGTTGGTGCAGCGTGAGAGTACTGTCAAGTGTGACACCTAGGTTTCGTACTGACTCTGTGAATTTAATGTTGGTGTTACTGATATTTATTGTTTGAGGTAAAGGATGTGACTGAGAAAGTCTTTGTGTTGTGATCAGAATGGTCTCATTTTTAGGGGTCCTGAGTGGCTGGGTGGTCTAAAGCGCTTCCCATTATGGATCACTGCCATCTCACCTCTGCCTGTGTGGGTTCGAGTCTCAGATTTGGCCAATGTGGGTATGTGAGAAAGCTTGCCAGTAGCTTCTCGTGGGTTGGTGGTTCTTCCAGGGGTTTTTCCGGGTTCTTCCTCCACCTTTAATACTGGCTGCCATGCATAGCCTATCATGTAATGAAAAATGACGTTAAACCCCACAACAACAGCAAAAAAGCCTCAGTTTTATCATCATTCATCTGTAGCTTGTTACGTGTCATCCATGATTTCACATCAGAAATGCACCTCTCTACACCTTGAATGATAGCGTCAACTTCAGTTGGGTAGCTAGATTTGTATATTTAATTGTCATCAGCATACAATTGGTAAGACACAGGATGATGATCTATGACACTTGATAGTGGCTGAATGTATAGAATGAACAGGAACATCACAACATAGATTAACTGGGCTGGAGTGTATTCTATTTGCGGACGCAATTTGTGTCCTGTTGACCAAGTATGACTTGAACTACAGTAAGGCTGTATCGTGAATGCCAAATACATGCTAGAGACGGTGAAGTAATATATCATGGTCTATTGTGTCAAATGCTGCAGACAAATCAAGGAGGGTGAAGACTGTAATGTTTTCACTATCCAAAGCAGAGAGAATGTCATTAACTACTTTTAGAAGAGTAGTTTCAGTACTGTGGCAAAGGCGATATGCAGATTGTACATTGCTAAAGAGACTGTTTGAATTCAGATGAGATACAAGTTGGGATAGAACAACCTTTTCCAAGATTTTTTTTATGTGAATGGGCGATTAGAAACTGGGCGGTATTTCTTTAAGTCGTTATGGTCTAGTGTTGGTTTGTTCAGCAGAGGCTTTATACTGGCAGTTTTGAAAAATGATGGGAATTCCCCCGATGAGAGAGAGGTATTAATAACATCAGTTAGTGAAGGCAATACTTGATCTAAGCACTCAGTCAGCAGTGATGTTGGAATTAGATCAAGTTCATATGACTTTGATGCACTCTTCATTACAATTATACATACTAAATCCATAGGGACAGGTTCAAATGCTGCTAATGGTTGTCGCTGAAATTCTGTATCCCAGCTGTATGGTGACGACAGTGCGGTTTGTACTTTGTCATGAAAGAAATTTGCAAAGAGGTATGGAAGGTCGACTAGAGAGAAGGTAGTTGGAAGTGGTGTACATTTGTTCCTTGACATTAGCTTGTTACTAATCTTGAAGAGCTCTTTGCAGCTGAAACTTTCCATGATCTTAGTACTGTAGTGGGCTGATCTTGCTGCATGGACTATGTTTGTGATGTTCTTCTTAGCGGCTTCATAGATTTGCTTATGAATAATGAGTCTGGTGGAAAGCCAAAGCCTCTCAGCTTTACGGTGGTCTCTTAGCAGTGTTAAGCTGGTCCTTAACACTGCCATACCATGGAGAAAACTTTTGAATTGATAATCTGCACTTGGTGGCTGGAACATGTTTGTAGAGCAATGAACGCAGGCAGTTATCAAGTTGTTCTGCTGTAGGAGGTAGGCAAGTTGTTGGTTTGCTTGGATGTCATGCATTAGTTTGGTTCTATTTATCATACAGAGGTTTCTCATAGCAGCAAATAAAGGTGGAGGGTTAGGGACTGATACGTCAAGATGGCATATAATGCAGAGGTGATCTGATGCAAGTTCATGGGATACCAGGCAGGAATGTAGAAGAACATCATCAGGTCTATGAAGAATCCTGTCTAAAATGTGACCATGTTTATGGGTGGGGTGGTTAGCTGTTTGAGGTTGAAAACATTAATGTAATCTAAGAGTTTTGATGTATTTGGGTTTCTGGGACAGTCAGTGTGAAAGTTGAAATCTCCAAGAATAATCAGGTTGCCACCTATCGAATTTCCATAGGCCAGGAGATTCGGAAACTGTTCCAAAAAGAGAGATTCAGTCAGCTTATTTTTTCTGCTAGGAGGAGGGCTGTATAGGTGTGTGGTTTGGACTAGTTCAAACGATGTTTGGTAGAAATTGAAAGTTGTGGTGTGGTTAAAATGTTTGATCATGGAGTTCTTTGTGATGACAAGAATTCCTCCATCACGGGAGTGGCAGGGGAACGACTTGTTGGAGTAACTGGTGGATGTTAGATCTGTGCACTTGGGCTCATCACCTGATGTTTTTAGCTATGTTTCTGTAAGGAAAAAGGACGTCAATATTCTGGTTGTTGATAAAATTAACTATTTCTGTACGCTTTTCCTGTGGTCCTACTGATTGGACATTGAATAATGCAATACACAGAGGTATCTCTTGGATAGTTGACAGAAATTTTGAAGATTTAATATGGATTTGAATTAGCTTATCTAAATTAACGGTCAAATATTTCAGTTGTTGAACCAGCAAAAGATAAGGGAGATAACTGGAATTCTTCATCATGTTCTACAGTGGCCAGCTTTGAAACGTTTCTTTTTTTGCTTCCGTTTACATTTAAGCAATGATGAATTTAGTCCCAGTTCGTTTAGTTTAGAGCACAATGTAGTGTGAGCTGAGGAGTGGTCATTTAAAGCAATTAATGAGGGTCCATCATAGCATAAACGGGTTGACTGGCGAGTATCACGTGATGACGGTTTGTGCAACAACAAAGGAAGTTGTAGCAGCGGAGCAAGACAGCTGAGTCTCATTGTTCTTGTTTTCAAAACAAGGAGATGAAGAAACACATACAAACTGAACAGCCAATGCATGATGAACACAATAATGTGGACAAAGACAGGCAACAAGCACATATATCATGTAAAATGGCACAAAAACAGAACAGCTGCTTCAAGCCTGTTAAGTGATAGCAACCATCTTGTATATCTGTATGAATTATATGAGAACAAGTTCCCAAATCAGGGTAAAAATCTGGTGATGGTGACAAAATCTCTTTGTTTTCAACCAGGAGAAAAATGTCAGTCCTTCTCTTCATGCAAAGGCATATCATTTTTAAAGGCTTTCTGTCCAAATTTAAAACAATCTTTCAAAAGAAACTATCTTCATATCAGAATGTGCTGTTATTCTGTTAATTTACATGTTGGCTGACTTTATATTTTAAAGCACAGCAACACAAAGAGGCTATCTATAGCAGAGGCAGTTATTGTAATGTGCCTTTGTCCAAAGGCACACACAGTAGCTGATCCAGATTGGTCTGATGGTAGGATTCAAAGCTGTACTCTTTCAACTGGGAGTCTAGCATATTTACCACTGAGACACTCTGGCTCCCAAATTTAGTTACATGAAAATGTATTTGAATTTCAGTAGTTATACTCAGCTCTAGTGATGCAGCCTGTGGTTTTTTACATGGTGTTATGTCTCATACATTTTGGGAGTCAAAAATTAGAAGTCTTTCTTTATTTTAAAAATATGCATTTTTGAAGCCAAAATGTTGATTGCATTCATTAGGTCATAAGTGAAAAGTTTAAAAAATTAATAGGCAGATGAGTCCAAGTTTACTAAATATTTTAATCAGTATCACATTGATAATGCAGACAAACCTGATAGTCAGTTTCTTACACTATATGATGCAAAAGCATTTTTATTGGTTATTTGTTCAGTTAATGAATTTGTTCTACTAATGTGCTGGCTGCAGACAAATACATTTTTATATCATTCCTAAAAATGTTAAACCATGAAAGTTATACTTTAATTTTTTTTTATTGTTACATGGTTCAAGTTTCAAGGCATTGAGATATGGAGTTTTGATTAATTCGTTATGAATCAACATAGACAGCCTAACATGTAATCTCTGCATTAAAGAGGCAATGAATGCATTACAGCAGAGCAGAACAGAGAGTGGTATGTTTAAATGTAATAGCAAATCCTATTTCCCCATCACCTTAAATGGCTCTGTGACGTTCAGTATTCAACAACAGTACAACTGTGCATGGAACATACGCAGTATACAACAAGTGGCTTGTGTGTATCTGAGTGATTTGAAACTGCTGTCTGCATGGGTAGAAAATAAAAGGATTAAGATAAATTGTGTGTGTGTGTTTTCATACTTTGCATATTTAATTTACATTGTGTGCTTTACCTTTGTCTGTGATTGAGGGTAGAGTTTTGGCTTACCTGACTTTTATGACCATTTTTTTTATATAGATATTTACACTGAGTTGAGTGAAAGGCCTAACCTTATTTATGAACTTCAAAGGTTCTTGAAGCAAGCATGTTTACCATTAGATGAAATTTGGAGTTTGAAATGACAACATCCTGGGCATTTAATTGTGTCTTATGTTAAATGATACATATATATATATATATATATATATATATATATATATATATATATATATATATATATATATATGAGGTAATAATTATTCATTCCCATTTAAGTTCATTATGTATTATTTTATGGATATTTTGGACCTTGTCAATGAAAATGAGTTGTATTATTTTATTTGAGGACGTTAACTAGATTCAAGTTCTAGAATCAGATTGATATAATTATAGAATAGGACTAACCATAATGCTTGGGTTGCATTATTAAGTGTAAAAGAATCTTTTGGTCTTGTTTATCTATTTAGAGCATTAAACACAAGATTAAAGAGATATACATAGAGAAAAAAGCCCTTTTAAACAAGCTAGATTTAATTTCTCTTATCTATCTGAATCTTTTATGCCAAATGTAGGAAAAGTGAGATTTGAACCAAGTTATAGGTATGACCACTCCATGATAGTATTTGATTTTATTTCAGATAATATCCTATGAGGTAAAGGGTTGTGGAAATATAATAATATTTTAGTAGTTTATAACATTTCTATTGATAAAATAAAACATTTTTTGAAGATAATAAAATTACAGTATGCTGCAACTAATTATGGTGGAAATTTGAACATTGTATTGAATTCAGATCTAATATTTACTATATCAGATAAATTCTTTCTAGGTGCAGTGTCGATTGAAAACCATGGGGAAAAACCATTTATATGCTTCATATCAAACAAAATGTAAATTAAAACAGGAAAAAAATCTTGTGCAGAAAATACAGTCCCTTAAGAACGATGCCTTAGGGACAAAAAAAGAGTTTGAAAGGATGAGAAAAGAAAAGCTTTGAAGAAGAGTCAGATTTATAGAAGAGGGCCAGAAACCAAGAAGATACCTTTACCAGCTAGAAAATAGATACTATGTGAACAAAGAGTTATAAAATTAATTAAAGGTGAAAATGAAATTATTACTAGTCAATTTGATATTATATAGGAATTATAAGAGTATTATGATAATCAGCATATAGAGGAAAATGGAGGTAGAAGAGACAGACTTAGAAGACCTTAGCAGAATCTTAAATATCAGGGGACAAAGTTACCAAAAGAGAAGTGTATGTTTGAAAAGTATGAAAAAATAGCAAAAGGCCAGACCAGATGGTTTCACAGCTGAATTTTTAAAAGTCTTTTGGATTGACATTGGGGAAAATGTATATAGAACAATCAATAAACCTGTATCATTCTTAATTGTTCTGAAGTGTTGTGTACATTTTCTTTGCTTTGTTTGTTTATTTTATTTCATTATATGCTGTAATGTAACATTGTATGTTGGACTTGACCTTGTCCAAAATTGAGTTCATTTCTGGTTTTCCGAAATTGACTTTGTTATTTTATTCAATGTAAATAAGTAATACATAGCTAAATTATTCTCTGTAAGAAGGTGGTGCTCAGCTTTAAGAGGTTAGTGTTAGGACTGGTCGGCCTGGTGTCAGGATAATGTAACTGGGTGGGACATCATGCGACATGTCTGCGGCATGATGCCCCAGTGCTAGACATCACTAGAAACTGCCACACTGCAGACATCATAGCAATATGACTGAAAAATTGTTAAAGCTATGTTAAAAAATCCAAATCACACACACACATCACACAACTTGCAGAAAATTGCTTAGACTTGTGGGAAAATATTGACTGGGATGATTATTTTAGGGTTGGCAGGTCTGAGCGATAAAGGTTGACTAGACATTATGCTATTTTCGTTGATTCAGTAGAGTCATGTAATTTTTCTTGACTACAGGCTGATATTGATAGGTTAGTGTGGGATGTGGAGGAATGTGTCAGTAAATTGCTCTCTATAACTCTAGCTTTGCAGTAACTTCTTTGAGGTTTTGTTCAGATATGGAATTTCCCCTTGAACATTTTACATAAAGGTGTGGAGGGGATCTTGGATTTTTAAGGGTAGCACTTTTAATATGAAGGCCTTTCTTTTTTAAAAGACATTGTATGGTAAGTTTCAACAAATGTTTGTGTAATACCTGTTAAAGAATGAAGATAACACTTGCAGTTGTTTATCTTCATTATGCCTTCTGCGGAAGTGGTTGTGTTGTTAGTTTCAACAATGGAACTGCATCATATCCATTCAGACTGCATGTAATTTCATAGTCATAGCCCACCAAATATCAAAAACTGCATTTCTGCCATTGTTCAATGTAGTTGTTAAAATGCTTTTAGTAACTATAAAATGAATGAAAGTATCTCATTGCTCTGTTTCGAATATTAAGTTATCACTTAATTATGGCAGTTGATCTAGAGGTTATACCTTTTTTTGACCAGCCTTAGCTATGTTAATGTTAATGTTAATATTACACATTTTCTTTCATTTATATCAAATTGACTCAAGGGGGAAGCCAATCAATGTAATCAGTATTTGTGCAGTCGTATGTCCTTATTTAGCACTATATAGTAAGGATTGTACTGAACTGCTGTTAAACCCTGTGCATGCTTACATATACATATATATATATATATATATATATATATATATATATATATATATATATATATATGTATGTATGTATGTGCATGTAACATGTTCTCATTGAGCTTGAGAGCTTCATGAAACTCCATTTATTTTAGGTCATGATACGTTTTGATTGGAGTAAAAAAGGAGCACAAAAATCAGATTGGAGCTAAAATGAAACAAAAGCCTTGATTTTTCTTCAAATGATAATCTTTATATTTGATAATATCTTGTCATCAATTTCTTGCGAGCTTTTTCTAAAGTTTTAGGATTGTATGTTGGGAGAGTCCCAATTGCTGTTTTGCCCAGGGTACTCTATTGCCTCATCCCATACCTGATATACTATTTATCTTCAATTAGCCTGAATTATTTTATGTTCAGATTCTTTCATAAGTAATCTAGCTCCAAGGGTCATCATCCCTGGCATCAGGTTTATTCTTTTTTTACCTCAACAGATCATTACACTTCTGAACTATATAGAAGAGTTCTCAGTTGTTGCAGAGTCCAAGATTGAGGGTCTGGAGAACTTCTCTGCTAGGTTCCAGCAGATCTTTGCCAGCATCAAGAAGAAGCCATATGATGTTCTTGATCAGCGTAAACTGGATTTTGAAATAGATTTTGAGGACTTCAGGAGGCAGCTCACAGAACTGGAGGTTTGTTACAGAATTATCCTGGTGATAGAATTGTAAGAAGATTCTCAGGTTGTCTGAGTATTTCAAGAATCCTTCAAAGAATTTGATTGTTGGTTGGGGACCAGTTGGTGTTGGTGATATTCTAGCTACTCATCCACAGTGTAATAAGAGTTTTTAAATATCCATCTTTACAGCGGTGAGGAATATAGGACTACTTGTGTGTTTCCATCGATCTCTCCATCCACCATTCTGTTATTTCCATCTGACACATTATGTATTGAATGGAATAAGTTTTGTAGTGCTCCCCCACCCCATGTAAGTTTGTAACACAAGGGTTTATGGCTGTCAATATGACTAGCTGTCCATTGGTAAACATTTTTGTTTCTGAGGAACAACTCCTCTACAGGCATCCCAGTTGCTGAATTAATGCCTCAAACAACTGACAATGTTTGATCACGTGCTCCAGCTCGATCATCTGATTGGTTCAGCATGATAACATATCTAAATTTAGTTACTAGCTTATTAACATATACTGGCTGCAATGACTTCATTTCTGGCAGAGCAACCGTAGTAAACAAAGAGGAGCCCAACAAGGGGCTAGAGAAGGATGCAGTGTGTTACTGAAACCATATTTAATCAATTAAATTACAGTTTAAATAACAAACGATACACTTAATTGTATATACAAAATAATCTTTGGCATAACAGGGACAAATCCTGTCGCAGCACACTGCCCCAGCCCAGCTCTGATTGTTTTGTTTTATAGAAATGCCTCAGGAAGAGAGACTTTAGGGAGTTTGTTGGGTAATAAAGTGTGTCTGACACCTGTATGTGGTGCTGCAAGATATATAGGGACACTGATAACTGAAATTCGACAAGTCTGATCCTGAGGATGCCATGATAACAGACATCAGCTGATACTCCATTCATTCATTGTAAGATGCAGGTATAAGTATATATGGGCATAATAATTAGTACATTTAAGTACTGACATAAATTGGGGTTCAAAAGAAAAGTTGTGAATGCATGAAACTAGGTAATGGCCCAAACGAAGTGAAGGGAGTGCTGTGACTGTGGAACAGTGTGTCTGTAATGATGGCCCCCAATTTAAGGTAAATGTAAGGATATATATACAGATAATAATGATTGAAAATGCATGAGTTTGGAACTGTTTGATAAATCTGATGTGCATAAACGTAGAAATTTTAAAAGTACGCATGTTAGATAGCCAGTTAGGAATTCACATGTCCACTAAATGATGATACAGTAAAGAAACGAATAGTGCATTGATTGACACAAGTGTGAAGCAACTAGTGAAGCACATGCTGTGTTATCTGTCTCTGTGCAAAGTTAATTGTCTGGGTGCACCTGAATATATCTACAGTATGTACTAGAGGACCATGGACCTAAGGTTGGGATAAGATGGTCTGGAATTCCAGCCTTAGCTACACTGGTAGCCACCCCCACATAGAAGGAGTGCCCATTATATAACCTAACCTGGACAAAACAACCTTAATGGTAGTGATAAAGAAAGTTCTACTTGAAGCACGACCATTGTCCATGAGAAACAGAGGATCACAATGGCGAGCTCCAGCTAATATCCAAATACAATGGAATTTCTTCATAACACACGGGAAGGGCATATAAGGACATCACAGTTCATAGCATAAATACTGATATCCACCCCCTGATGAAAAACATTAGTGTTAGATGTCATAAGATGCAAGATGAATAGGTGCTTATCTGTATGGAATATTATGTCCAACAGACACAGAATGTTTGTTGCAGAAAAAATGGGTTCTATGAATAGTAAATTCTTCACACTGCAAAAAATCATAAAAAGCAAGACTAGTGCACAGGCAGTTTGTAGTAAGAGTTTAGTGTACTCACTCAGTCCATAGTGTTCCAAGCACTGCCATATGTCACACAATATATCATGTGTAATACGAAGTCGTTTCTGTATGTAGTCACATTGCACCTTTCTGACACCTTTCTATATATTCTGTAGTCTAAGTAAAGAGCTAATATTAGTTAATGGTTTGTGGACACCAAGATGCAAGTATGAATGCCGAATACCTGCTAGATGAAGTTTCATAGTTTGATATGTCAGGTACGGCATCTACTTACAATGTGCAACAAAGTAACTCAAGGTGTCCTCATTCACAACAGGGGCAAACTAGATCCTCGAATCCACAATCCTACCATTAGCAAGAAAGACCTGAAGTTTTGGAAACCTGTTGAATAAGCTCATCTTGCACCTGTGGTCAAAGATGAGTCCCACAAAAAATTTACAGTAGGCTCTAGGTGAACAGTTGTCTTCCTGGATGAGGGCACTTGCATGGTTGTTGTTCTGCTGTGGGCGCCAGCTGCTGGAATTGTGAAATCAGTAAACGAGACAATACATCAGTTATAGCAATTTTCTTCCCTGGTATATGTTATGCATATATGACAAAGCCATTAGTAGCAGCTGTCAAAGTCAGGTGGCACATTAGTTTCATAATGTCAGGACTCTTAGATCTCCTTTTTTTATTATTATTGCAACTGTAGTCTCATTGTCATGGGGGCCCTTACCGGTTATTATGTACTTTTGAGAGAGGGACATATGTAAGGTGAAGTTGTTTGCTAATGAAAGATGCACAGTGGCGAGAATGTTGGCATACCTCTATGCTACTTTAATGTAATGTGGATGATATTTCTTTGGATATTGTACATGTTCTAAGGACACTGCTAACTAAAATGACAGCTCCCTTCTGCTCCAAAAATCAGTCTGAATTGGTCTAAAGTACACTATCCTTTGCAGCTGTTAAAATAGGGAAAATGAATTTTGCCAGACTAGACAATACCAGCTTCTGAAAGTGCAATGAATGAATTACAGACATATAATGTAAAAAAGTTACCGGCTCTTTTTTTTAATACAATTTACCTCTAAAGTTCAGGAAGCAAAAATGAATAAGTGGAGCTAGCACTTTTTTGAAGGGTACACATCTGTAGCAAGGCCAAGCTGTATACTCTATAACCCATATTACACCAGTCAAGTCATACGCCAAAATAAAGGGAATGAAAGGTTCTTTGAACTTTACCTAAGACATACCAGGTCTTTTTTAAATAGCCAGTACAGTCCTACTCACTTATATCGACAGCACTTATGTTGACAAGCCGCCTATTTCAACAAAAAAAGCAAAGTCTCAGTCCTTTGGTCTACTATTACTACCAAAATTGTCATGCTTCTGTTGACATTGAGATAAAAAATAAATGTACATGTCGACAGAAGCCCTTGGTACCAGCTTGAACAAATCCTTTGTTTTCTAATAATTAATGTCAACAAGTTGCCAGTTCTGACCCTTACTTTGTTAAACAATTAGTTGATCTTGCCAACAGGCTTTATTTTAACGTGCCTAATCATTTATGATTGCAAGTGGCCAGTTCCAACCTGTACTTTATTCAACAATTAGTTGATCTTGCCACCAGGCTTTAATGTTGTGGTCGGATAAAAAAAACAGGCTTTTGTTTGGTCCTATAAGGTTTACCTCTTGTGGCAGCTTAAATAAAAACAATGAAATCTGATCGATTCTTGCATTTTCCAAAGTGATCGGTGATTAAAACAAGTTTATTGTGCTGTGACAATTTCTTTTTTAACTTTATTTAGCATGTGTCAATGTATACAATATTATGCCTTCATTAATCATATCAGCTGCATATCTCTTGCTCACTTTTATGTACTTTTCACAATGACTTCTGTAACTAAATACATGTACTTGTTGACAGGTTTTCAATTCCCTGTGAATAGCCCCATCCCCTTGGTAGCCTCAATAAGATGGGAACAGACTGACCAAAATCTAGGTCAATTTAAGTACATGTACTTGAAGCATGTAAATAACTATGCAACCATGTGCTAATGCCAACATTGAATATCGACATTGAATATCGTAGTGAATGTTTTTCATATCAGGAGTTGACCAGTGCAATATTTTATTGTGGATTTTATTACACAAAGGTAACCAAAATGTAATTTGTCAATATACAAGTGTATTTCACACTGGTTTTGTCTTCATGTACTCAAAATTTCCGTTGTTTTCTCAGAGTGTAAATGCTACTCACTTTTGACAGGTCACCCCTTACTGATGAATTTAACTTGTATCTTTTTTTCAGACCCACCCAACACTTATGTCTACATAAACAGGTAGGACTGTATAACCAGTGAGGACAGCCAGTTAATTTTTATTTTAACACTATGCAAAATATGAAACTGTAGAGTGCCACCCACAGTGGAAGAGTATTTTCTTTTGCTGCCATTCCTGACCCCACTACACTGTTGCCACCCCTGTGGAATACAATTCACAGAAAGCTATTGACTGTTTATGGACCACTAAAAGATGTAGCTGCTCTGGCCACAAATTTGCAAATGAGCAACCTCTAAAATAACCTCCAAAACCAACAGACCCCGAAGCATCAGTGTAAAGTTCTATATCTGCAGAATCAGAGAAAACATCGATCATAAAATAGAGAAATCTCATTCCACTGATTGAGAAAACCACTCCACATTTGTAAAGTTTTCTTGCATTCTCTGGAAATTTGTAGGTGATGATGTAGCTCGCTAATGGACATTGATACCTGCAATAAATAGGATACGAATATCCTGTCTGGGACATTTACATGACAGGCAAAATTCAAGTGTCCCAGGAGACTTAAGAGTTCATCTTTAGTTACAGATTTTATTTTGAGAAATTGAGTTGAAGGTTTTTAATTCTGTCTGTTTTTTCCTCTGGTAATTTTGCTGCATGGTTAAGGTATCCAGAGTCACTCCTAAATATTTCAAACATGTGGTAGGACCAAGAGTTTTATGAGAAACAAGTGGAATTCCCAAATGGCAAAAAGCATTGTCATAATGGCCATGGTTCTATCAGCCATGTGGTGAGGGTGATCCATTGTAAGGAAGTCATCCAACAAGTAGTGCAGATTTTCAGTGCCATAATTATTCACTGCAGTCCAACTGATAGCTGTTGACAGTTTGGTGAAAATCGTGATACAAGGAGACTGGTGTAGATGTTGGCCTCCGATGTCTTATTTTGATCACCTCCTTCTCTTTCCTTTTCCATATTTTATCCTTTGATGTAATCACCTGGTTTTGATTAGGGACATATTTTTACAATGTTCATATATGAATGATGATTCTATACTGATGTGTTCCTTGATCTTGGTTTCTGACACTCTGCATGTTCCTGATGTTATCTTTCTCACAATTATTACATTTGATATAATGAACCATGCCACATTTGTTTTTTAAATTTCAGTCTGCTGATTTTTGTTTGTGAAACCTGTAAAGGGGTTGGAGTGTGAACAAGGACCATTCCAGTTTACTTTGAAGATGATGTAATGGTTTGCTTTTTTCTTACTGTCTCATATTTTAAGACCTATATGTGTGTAATTTTCATTCCAGGCGGGGATTCAAAACTTCATGGATAACTGCTTCAAGAAGGTCACATTGACTCTACAAGCATTACAACTTTTACAGAAGTATGTTTACAGACTTTTTAATCTCTAAGGCTGATTAAAATAATGATGTGCCCAGCATCTTTTATGCATAATTCATAGTGATTGTTAGCGATTGCAATTTTTACGCTTGAATAACCAATTAACCAATTTGTACAATACTTTACAGAGGGCATTTTTGTATAGAAACCTTTGGAGTTTTTGCAGGTTAATATGCTGATCTGCTATCGATAGATTTTTACCAAATGTTAAGCTAACTGAAAGCATTTTGCCTTTTAAGTTTATATAAATGATGCTATATTGAATAAATGAAGCATTTTAATGCAACATTCTGGAATGTAGGCTTTTCAAATTCAAATAAGTAATGTTGATCTGGCATTAAATATTGTCACTGTCATTAAAACCATAAACGATTTCAGATGACTTTTTTTTTACAGAAACCACTCAACATAGTTTGACTAAATTTGAAAGACAACATCCTATCTTTAAGTCCTGACAAATGTGGTAAAATGATTCCAGTTCTATACCACATATTTTGCTTTTAACTTAAGATAGAAGAATCTCTAATCATGGTTTTCTCAGAACAGCTTCATAAACAGAACTAAATTTGACAGCATTATGCACTTGGTTTTTAGATCATAGTCAGCCAAGCAAGTGATCTGAAACTTGGGTCTTTTATTAAGAAACTTAATGACAGATTAATATTTGAATAACATTTCACATTGAATATATTTAATAATTCTTATACATATGAAGTGTCATTTTCTCTAGCCAAGATTCCGATTACCCTATCTATGCCTTGGTGGACTGAACAGCTATATCGGTGCTTTGTCCTAGCAACATCTATTGGATTTTATATGTTGCCTTCCTTAGTATGTAATGCCAACTAAACAGTAGCATGGTGTATTGTACATCGGCTGAAAACGATAGTGGTAATTAACTGAATAAAAATACTTTTGAAGTTTGACATCAAAAGTAAGACTGTTGTATCAGAGGGAACCCATTACTGGTCTATTCAAGTGAAAAGTGCTTATTTATCAGTCCATTCAACCTGTGTTCTCCCCTTGTCTCGATTACATAGGAGCTGTGTTCAAATTTGAACAGCTGAATTTTGGTTGGTTGTGGTGGCTTGCTGCCACATCTGATGAAATTCACAGACCCAAAGCAGATAAATGCTTGATATGCCAAGGTGTGGATAGGGTTATTGGAACCATGGCTAGCAATGATGATGAAGTGTGAAAAATGTATGTACAGAAGTTAGACATACATATACCTATCTTGAGAGTTCCTTACCTCATCAATGGACTGATGGAGTTGAGTATTTTCACAACATTTTATGTTTGTCATGCCTTCTGCACGATAACAATAATTACAAGGTATACTGACGAGGTATATGTTTCAAGTTGAAATTTGGTACTTGTATTCGAAAGTAAACAGCATTATGTAACATCAGACATGGCATATTCAGTTATATAGGAATATTGTATATTGTTATTACATGAAGATAGTGTTGAAATAGCATATTTTTGGGAAGTTAGATGTTTTGCATATGCAGTTCTACTTTGCTCTCATTTCATGGACAACATAAATTTGTTAGGAACATGTTGCTTCTTTTGGAAAATGGTTGGTACAAATTAAATGTGGACTTGGCAGATTTGTGAAATTTCTTTCTTTGTGTGTATAAAACTTTGCTTTATTCAGATTTGAGCACCTGAATATTCCTCATCTTAGCATCGGTGAGAAATATGCCAGCATCTTTGAGCACTTTGGGGAGGAGGTTGAAGAAATTAGAAAGGTATGGTCTTTATATTTTGTGTTTAAGATTTTTAGTTTCTGTTTATAAAATTATCTTCCAACATCAGTTTGTTGGTTCTTCAGACAGGTTGTGAAATATGTGCTGTCTTTCTTACCCCAGCATTGTTCTACTAAAATTATATAGCGGCTCGCAAGAGCTGGAAATTATTCAAATCATTTCATAAATTCTGTGTTAAATTTATTACCCATTTGAGATTCTTTTTATCACATAGTTTTATGTTTCAGTGAAAATTATTTAGTTAGAAGAAAAATTTTGTTCATTCTGACAGATGCTCACCTTTCAGTTGTTGTGTTTAAAAAATAGTCCCAAACAAACTTGAACTAGTATTAATGTTTAAAAGTGGATTATACTTGTCTTAACAAACTACAGAACAAAGGACCCTTCTGAATAAAGAGAACATTTTACAGAGACATTATCATTTTTCAACACAGAATGGCCAATGCACATGATGTTGCAATGTTTGATGAAGTACCTGTTAGAAAACAGTTGACAATCTTCATGTTTATGTAAGCTACAGTGTCACTTTCACAACTAATCATTACAGTGTTGCAATATTCATGTGAAAGAAGGTTTACTAGATGCAGAAATTCCCATATTTACTGTAATGTATTTGAAACCAGATATTTGCAGTACTTGATTTGGAACAGTAGACTACGGAATATGTAAACAAATCTCATATTGGGTCAGAATTGCAGCACATATTTATTGTTTTACACAATATAAAATGTATGGAATGGTGGACAGGTGGACCATATGTACCTCTAGCTGGACTGACTGATAGGTGAACTGTATGTATGATATTGAGCATAAGAAGAACTAATAGAGAGGTAGTCTCAAACTCTTTAATCAGTGACTGTTTAGCATTATAAAACCGTACATAAGTATACATCTTTGGCATTCCTTTGGTCTCACCCTCCACTGCATGAGGTTAGTTGTGGTAAGATGATAGAGAAGCATGTAGTAACTAAGCAGTGGAATCGCCAGTCTGACTAATGTCAGGGCCAAATGGCCAACATGCCCTATCTTTGAGGCAGAATTGCCAGTATGACTGATGTCCAGGCAGAATTGCCGATGTTTTGAGGCGGACTCAGCAGTATGACTGACTGACATAACTGTTAAGGTAGAATTGCCACTGTATTGAAGCAGAGTCGCCACAACTTGTTATGTCTGAAAGTCAAGTGGATTGGGGACAGAATGCCCAAACAACACTGCATGCCAAGAATGGAACTGCAGTAGTATGCAGCAAAGAGCCCCAAAGAATGGACAGATGTGGACAAGAAGTACCTGCAGTTCTGTTAAAATAAGCATGAAAATCACATCAGTATAAGCAATTATGTATATGAAATGAATCATTGCCATACTAAGAATTATATGACTGTGAATCATCATAAATGGATAATACTGCAAGAACCAGTGCCAAGGTATGAGTATTCCAGGGTCCATGCCTGCACACAATGTTATGGTGATACCAAGACTAAAGTCACATTATATCTAGAGTGGAGTTGTAAGTAAGTCTGCGATGCAAGAATCTGTAAGAAATTCATACATAACGAAACTAAGACAACTATAAACATGTATGTTCAGCACTGCAATATTCATGGCTTGTTCCCAGTTTGGGGCTGATGTATAAATAAAGTTTTCACAAACTGCCAGAAAATCTACTTTGCAGACACGCATACAGTTCATGTAGTTCAATAATTAAGTCAGATGCTTATAACCGATTGCAGTGCACGCAGGAAACTGATTGAACTAGAAACCAACTAGATACACCAAACAACATTAGTAAATACAATGCTTAAACGATACCCGATGCCAATAAATCTGATGATCCTGTTCCGCGGGACATATTAAACACACTACCGGTGCGAAACACACCTCGCCGAGCAACTGAATCTGATGATCACACTGCATAGAAAACTGAAGGAAAAAAAGAAAACGCACAATGAAACACTTAGTACAATACACAGAATCTGCTTACTCCCTTCTCAGAAATAACTCCATGTAAAGAATCTGAATGATCATCTCTGATCACCTCTGAAAGAATACACTGACACACACAAACTAGCCTATATTAGAACACACTTACTTCCATCAGATACACTTTATCCAAGAGAAAGGCAGAGTTGAAACTGCTCCTTTGGCGTTACTTCATCTATGAATGGGTAGATCCACACCTGGCCTGCTGTGCTTGCAGAATGGCATAAGTCGAGGTTCTGATATAATGTAAATAAGAATCAGAAGTCCAACAGCCTTGCATTTTAACAAGGTGGTCCTCGATCCCAGCATTTGCTGCTGTAGTGGCAGCCCCTATCCAAAAGGAGTGCCCATTGAATTTGCCTTGTGGATAGCCTAGTACGTGCAGGAGCAAACGTAACTTCTCCAAAAACACTGATCTAGAAAATGGATTAATACCATCTGTAGTAAATAGCGGGTCTGAAGGTCTAAAACAACCCACCCTGGTGCGGAGCGCTAGGTACTCGTGCATAGCCTGTAAGGGGCACATACAGTTATGCACTGCAAGAAGTCTGATCTGCACACCATACTGGAATGGATCGGCCTTTGACGCTCTCAACATTAAAGTCCCATTAGAATTATCTGCAGCAATAACAAATTCACTGATATGCAAGTACTCCATATCCATAGTTGACGTCACTGTAAGTTTGCCACAACGTAAGAAGGCAAAGAAATCTAATGAAGATGCAGCAAGCAGCATACCATCCATCCAGGGACTAAAGAAACCTTTTTAAAGCAAGGTTCACATGCGCGCCATTATATTGAAGGTGATGGGTAATCTTGAGTTATGTCCATTATTCTGCAGTTTCTTGACACCCCACAATACCATTTGCAATCTTGGACAGCACGCATCAAGGGGGTGATGTATGCCATGTTTGACACAGAAATACTTCACACCACACAAATACAGCTTGATAGATGCATATCGAATACCAATACTCTTGAAGTAATATGCCACAAAAGCAACAAGGGCATCCTCATCAATTGTTCCTGAAGGTTGATGACTCCCATGATCCCAGCGACCCAACATGACCAAAAAATGGGCTATGTGCTGCTTGTAGTAATCTGTCCACAGTTTTTTTTTTAGTAGAATATCAGTTCCTCTAAGACTGGGCATGGGTGAGGAGTTTTTTCTGCAGTTGGAGCCAGATGCCAGAATTTTTCCATTTGAAAATGAGAGAGCATCTGCATTGAGGTTATCTTTCCTTGGGAGATATACAGCTAGAATTTCACAACAGTATTGTGCTGATATCTAAGTTAAACGCCTGAGACTTAGATCGACCCTTCATTGTCTTGACTGTACTGATATTGTCACAATGGAACAAAATTTGTTTTCTCTGCCACATATGGCCCCATATATGGGCTGCAACTACAATCGGGTAAATTTCCAGCAGGGCCATAGACAACTTGTCTGTGCCTAATACAGCTAAATTACCCGGCCATGATCCTTGCAACCATCTGCCTTTGAAAAAACCACCAAAATCCGAGAGTTGATGCTGCATCAGTAAAGAGCTCAAAGTCTGTAGCAACGGTAATATTAGAATCCAAGAAAAAAGAAACTCCATTCCATTGAGCCATAAAGTCACTCCACATCTTTAGATTCAGTCTACATTCGCTATTTATTTTTACATGATGATTCAATTTGGTGGTGGTTGTTGACAAGGATATTAGATAGGATGTGAAAGACCGACCAGGGGCGATCACTCTACATGCATAATGTAAATGGCCCAACAGACTCTGCAATTCCCTCTTCGTACAAGATTTTCTTTGCTGGAAAGTTTTAAGCAGTGCAGCTAATCTGCTCAACATATCTTGTGGCAATTTAGATTCCATTTTGTCTGAGTCTAGAATTATACCAAGTATTCCATGACTGATAATGGTCCTAAAGTCTTGTGGGGAGCGATTGGAATAGACAGCCTATTGAAAATCAATGTGATTAATGGCATTGTTCTTTCAGCTGAAAAACCGGGCTCATCAATGGACAAAAAATCATCCAGTAAATGCAAAAAATGTGATGTACCATAATTATGTTGAGCTATCCACAAAATTGCTCTGGGTAGTGTATCAAAAATCTTAGCAGTACTTCTACTAACAAACACTAACTTGGAGTAGAAATAATATTGTTTCCTCCACTGGACACCATACAGAGGCCACAATGTTGTGAGTATGGGAATTAGCTTGAATGCATCGGTATCTGTCTTACACATATTAGCACCCATTCCTAACTGCACCAGAATGTGAATAGCATCATCTGTTTTTATGTAGGAGAGAGAAAAATCCTCTTTGCTGATTAAGGCATTGATACTTTCATGCTCAAGTGAACTGTGATGTGCCGAGAGATCTACTATAAGTCTGTACATGCCGGAATATTTGCTTTGTACTACGCCCAGGGGGCTAATCTGGAATAAAGGAAATGGTGGACTTTCAAATGAGCCTATGAGGTAATTCTTGGAGAGCTCGTACTCAAGTAATACGTCAACCACATTGGGTTGTGATGTTGCTGATATGAAATTTTTACACACAAATGAAGAAGTAGGTTGATGAGAAAGTCCCTTATGAAAACCATAGCAGAGACCATTTATAAGATAATCCACAAATTCTTTATCAGCATGGTGTTGCAATTCTTCTTGCAATCTAGTGATGTTGATTGGTGTGGTTGCCTGAAATGTTACCGCCATATGCTGATTTAGTGATTGAGGTCTTGTAGGTGGCAGTACCTGCTTAGTCATCAGGTCGCACTTGAGCTGTGAATGAGTTTTTTTGCAAGTCAAGCACACGTGTGCATTACTACAGTTTGCTCGGAAACAGCCATTTGTTCCATTGAAATTATTACATATTTCTTTCCCTAAGTGTAATATCCTTCTCCGACCTTGTCTATCTACTGTAATCGGTCTATTCACTGATGGGCCTTGTTTTGGTTGACTAATTGCCGTCTGCGGAGCAAGGTGACAGAAGTCTGAATCATGAGCAAAACTCTGACAATGCTGACATGGAACAACATTGTAAGCAGATAAGACATATATTTGGAGCTTGGGGTTGATTCTACTCCAATCTACTTTTATATTCATGGAGCTGCAGTAAATGGTAGCTTTTCGCACAAATTCTTTGTGGTACTCATAAAATGCTGGGGTTCCTTTTGTTAGGGCATGCATTTTTATCATCTCTTTTTTATATAGATCCAATTCTTGAGTTCTGGAAGGGAAGGCATCACACATAAATGCCAGTATGAACTCACTAATAGACAAGTTCTTGGAAAGCCTATGATCACAGACTTGTGTAAAATTTGAATTTTGACCCGGAAGCTTTCCCACCAACTTCATGCCCCACTGATCTGACTGAATGGATGTTTGCTCTTCAAATCCATGTGGCATTAGAAGTAAAGATAAATTTACGTATTTACCTGCAATAATCTCCTTTCACAGTTGTAAGCTGACGGGGTAAATATCCAGAAGGGTAGAGATAGGTCACGCCATGGTCAGAAAATCGGCGACAGCCACGGCGTTATCAGACCTGGTTTCCGTCGCCGACATAGCTGTTGTGAGGGTATGAGACTGTGTCTCTGTACAAGGATATCCCTTATGGTTGGTCATACTTAACTGGGCTTGCATTTTTATCACTGCTACTTGGAGAGATGATACTGCCTCGAATATAACGGTATCCTTCACATGAACCTGGTGTATTTGTTGTCGTGGTTGATTATTTTCTCTGGTGCTAAGAGCACCACCTTATTGTGGTTGATTATTCCCTCTGGTGCTAGGAGCACCACCTACCATGGACGTAGAACAAGGTATTCCTATTGCTCAGGTTGCGCACTATGTTGACTGGTTCTCAATGCTGGGCAGTTGGATGAATGTAAGGGATTAGCTGCATTGGTAGATTGCCGCTGGCAGGCTGGCAGAAATACTGAGCCCAGTCTCGTCCAGGTAAGTGGGCAAGTCTGTGGGTACTGACATCATCCCGAGCTACTGCAAACCCTCCCTTCTGGGGGAGTCAGAATCCAGGGGTCCAACGGCTCGTATTTGGCCAACAGCTTGAATTAACTTAAAATTTTCCTCATAGATCTACGCAAGTTGAGTCTTCTTTAATGAAGCCAGCACAATAATGTTAATTTCATGTATTTTTTAAAGAAGTTTTCCCACCGACCAATTTCTTGGTGCCTGAGCATCCCAGTGTTTTCTTTTTTTTGCCATTCTATGACCGCGGTACCCACAAGAAGACGAAAGCTGTTGTGATTCATCCATGATATACAAGAAATCAGCTATTGTTCGCTGAACAATGGGGTGATATACATGAAGCAAAACACAATTTTTTGAAGTTGGCAATTGCCCAGCAGAACAAAAGGGTTGTAAAGCAGATCATGCTACACAACGTAAATTGTTATAATGTAAACCAGATGAATTCAAATGCTAGTGTCACGCCTTGAAATTCAAAATTATATCAACATATATCCAGTATAGGCTATAAATGAAGCCTGGCAGACAGTCAAATTCCAATAGCAAACAACTCAGAATAGAATAAAATACAAAAACAAAACAGACCACTCTTGATGCTGATCACGTGTGAAGTGAATGACTGCTGTCAGCTACCTCAGCACAGCAGACCCTTGTCTCTGATTGGCTGATCACTAATCCAACTTAGTGTGCATGTCCACTGAACTGACCTTGAACTGGCCCTTATCATGGGCCCTGGCTGGACTCCATTCTTTGTGTAAACATCATTTAATTATATTAAACACCTAGTAAATATGCAGTGGTTGGATAAACTTACGTCAGTTTAAAGACAGATTTATGTTCACATTCTTCTGTGAACAGAGGTGAGTTTATTTACTAAGCTAACATTAAACCACTCTTGTGGGCAGAAGAGTTGAAAATAGAACACATGTAACTTTTCCCAGTTATCCAGAGATCAGCAAAAGGTGAACCCTTTGAGTTTTTTCATACATGTAGTCAGCATTCAGTGTATTTGTTATGGTGCAAGACAGAGTAAAAAATATAAAATATGGGTGGCTCAGAAGTGCAAGTGAGGGTAAAAGGAAACACTTGCATTTCATTATAGCAAATGGAGGGAAGGATGATTGTAAAAATCAAAGAAACACAGGGATTTAGCTGCCTTGCAAAGTTTGTAAAGGAAAATTTCTTTGTTCTTTAAGCCCAAAAAGGAATTTTTAGACTTAGATGTTGACGTTATCAATTCATAAACTCGCTTCTGTGAATTTATTGTGAAGCATAGTCAACAAGAAAGTGTAGCAGATCATGCCAGCAAGTTGTTTGCCAAAATGTTCCCCTACTCTAAAATAGCTGCCAAATACAGCTGTGTAAGGAGGAAAGTTTTAGCAATTGTAAATGAACTTTCTTTAATAATGAAGGAAAACATTGTTGACAACATAAAATGCAAAACCTTTTCTGTTGCCCCTGATGGAAGTAGTGACTTGGACTTAAGGCATTATCCAGGTGCGATAAGATATTTTGACAATAAGGAAAGGCAAGTTATTTTTAGGAAACTGTCAGTGCATATTTATGAAAAAAAGCCACTGGGAAAAAATGTATTTAAATTAATAGATTCAGAAATGGGAACATGGTCTATTCCATATAATAATATAATTTCACTTGGATGTGACATTTAATTAATGCTATGTGATGGTTGAAAGAAAAACAAAGGAGATTTTGGATATTTCTTACATAAGCAGCCAAAACGTTATTTTTTTGGTTGCCCTAGTCATTTTATTCACCTGACAGCAGAAATTGTATAGTTGTCTTTTATTTAAATAAATGGCCATCATTTTATTCAATGCTGCCATTGCAAACTTGATTGGATGGCTCAATATGTGGACATCTTATTGTTGAAGAACTGAATGCATTTGTGTGAAGCCCAAAACTGCAAGCACTTGCTGAATTTGTATTCTCAGTTAGAAACCATATTTGAACTATATACACAATGTCTGTTGACATCTATGGTTACGATGCAGTGATGAGTATTTAACTGAATTTGCCACCAAAGCTTATTTGACTGAGTTCATCAGATGGGTTGTTCTTGATGTTTACTTGGGCAAGCTTGTGATTTTCCAACATCTAACTGGAAAACTTGAAACATCCAACATGGACAGAAACTGTTTTGTTTTCAAGCTGCAAGGTGCTGACATAAATAATGTGGCTGAAATGAAGGAATCAGAGATGCTGACAGAATTTATAAAATGGTATGTCGATGATGCTAATACTTCTGCAATACAGTGCGTGGATGCAAAGGACCCCTCAACAATATGTGAAGTCACTTCATGGGGTTATATTAAATGAATAATGACCAATGAAGGGGAGTAAAAAGATAAGGTTGTAACAAGTGATTAATTAACTTTATGCTTAATGTACAAGGATTATCTTGTTAGTCCTGAAACTTGCACTTGAAAGGTTTACGAGTCTGGTCCATATTTAGTTAATAATAATAATAATAATAATGAGGACTTTGTATCGCACCAAATCTTTAGAAGCTCTAAACACTTTACAGCATTAGTGTGACCCCACTATAATATTGTAGTTGAGAGATAGAACCTGACTGTGTTATTGACCCAACCATGTTATAAGCATCCAGGTCAGTTAGCTAAAGAAAATGATGAAAGATACATTATGAGATAATGCCTTGTCCGTGTGATCTTCATTATCAGAAATGTCAACAACAAAAAAAGTAGAAGTCTCACAACATACAGTTCTCATACTAGATGTCAACAAGATAAGCGGATTATGATATAACAATGCACTGTTTAGATGGTTTGTCATCATGGACAAAGAATTTGTTTATGTGACAATAGATAAATTTCAATGCATTTCATATCAAGTTTGCAGTTTCCTTTCATGGGGCCTCTGAATTTCTCCACTCCAAACCAATGGTTGTATATACAAGTTTAAACAGCCAATAATGTTGCCAATAAAAAAAATAGCCTGATGCTATATTTTGCTGTCAGTAAGAAAAAATAATCCAAGTTTGCAACTTTGGCAAAGCCCTATGCGATTCCAGAATATATTTTACACATTATTATTCATCCTTTTAGGAAGAGAAAACTATTTTTTCATGTATGAGAAAAATACATATAAAATCTCATTAGCCGTGCCACGATCATCATGTATTATTCATATGAGATTTCTTCCCCAAAATGATAATGCAATTTGTATGTTTTTTTTGTTTTTTGGTACTATTAAGAAAGAATTTTTTTTGTGTACGAGAAAAATACCTGTATCTGAAATTTCGTGAGCCACACCACGACCATGTTATATCCGAATTTGTGTTATGACAGATTGTGCTATAGCAGGGTCACACTGTATGTGGATACAGAGGTGAGTAGGGTACAATGACAGTATTGGTAAATGATCAGCTTTATATTGTTTCGTCACTAAAACATGCCATTAAAGACACCCAAGTTCAGGAATTTTTCACGTATGTAATGGCAAAATCATTAATCATTGGGATGAAATTTAGTTCAAATGGCTCAGTGACTATCTGGGTGGATGTTTCTTTGGCATGCATTTGTAATTAAGATTTGTCATTTTATATACATGATGAATTCTGAACATGACAATGATGTTGCAGAATTAACTGATAATGCTTTGAACCAGTTGACAGGAGATGGTTATTTTGAGAGCAGTTTTTTGTTATGACTCTTTGCTTTTAAAGTAATGAAAAAGAGCAAAAACCAATAAGTTTTGTAAAATTCAACAAATAATTTATTCCCTAGAATACAAAGTGAAAAATATAAGAACATATGGTATTGTGAAATAATTGAAGGATAATCCTAGAATTTCTAACCCATGTCCTGATGATTAATGTTATGAATAAACTTTAGTGGTATTCCAAAATAAATTCAACACTGTTAGTGCTGATGTGCCTGTGGTTGCCTGTTTTTTATGATGATATGCCAACAGTCTTGTTAGATCACGATTATACCATCCCAGAATATATCCTTATTTGAATTTCACTATAAATCCAAGTTGGTATTTCCAAGAATGTTATTTTTGAGCACATTTTATTCCCAGAAAAGAATAACTTGAAATAATTTGAATCAATAAATTCCTGCCCAGATGAAATACTGGACATAACAATAATACAACTGATTTTGTTCAGATCTTACAGCACAAATAAATACTTTCTAGATAAATAAGATTACATAGTCCTCTACATGACCTTGGGTCACAATTAGCATTTTCTGAAGAGAAGAAAAACTATTACATTTTAGAAAATTTCATTTTGGAAGGTTCCAAATGTTTACAGAATCATGACATCAATAAAATGCTATGGTGCACTCTCTATCTCTCTTGTAATAAAAACATTTTGTTTAAAAATAGAAAGCCTATAGTGTAGGTTAACAGATGGCTTTATAGTCTGTAACAGACAAATTTATCTGAATCCTCACCATCACATTGTGTATTTTTTCTATGCGTTACTGGGGTGGGGATATGATCAGATTTAGCTTTAACTCTTTACCTCATAGAGTGTATGGCTCTGTATCTGAAATAAGTATAAAAAGAAAGGTAAATTACGTTGCTGTTCATGTAGTATTTAGCAATAATTTATCTAATAAATTGTATTATTAACCTGCTAGTAGTGTGCTTTAATTATTTTCTTCTGGTCAACATTAACATGTACAAACTTAATGCTTCAAAAATTAAATAAACAGAAAATTTAATGGGTGATCAGTCATTAACATTAGTGATGACCTTAGAAATAGGAAATGTTGAAGATAAACTGGATTCAATAGAGATTTACACCTTTGAAGCCAAAACCTCTTCCACATCCAGTTAGGAGTGAAGAAAGGTTTACAAGGGTAACCTTTTTAAGGCCATGAAAAATAAGGAGCCAAATTAATAACAATCAGTGCAAGTAGAGATAGATTTTATAAGCCTTGGAAAATGTGTAGTTAAGCCATTTTGGGTGATTTACAAGGCATCATTCAAAGAGATGTTTTCAGTATACAAGTTAAACAAGGGGGAAAAGAGGAAATTCCAATTAAAGCATTAAAAAACAAATGTACAGAACTGGAAATTTTTTGTTGTACTTTAAAGAAAATCGTATCTACCATAGATACACATTTCATAAATTTGCATAACATTAGGCATTTCTGGTGAATTTCAAAATTATGATATTGTGTACATGTATGCATTGGAGAAAACTGCTACAGTAATTGCAGTAAATAACATGTAGATTGAAAGACTGTAAGGTACCAAATTTTCATCTTCATTAAAGTTTAATCATACTTTTAATTTTATCTCCTAATGAAAATATTTAAATCATTTCATTCTTTCATAAATTTCATCTGTTCATTTTGTCTTATTACATGTAAACAAATAAGATAACCTAACCAGCAATTCCAAGTATATTTTCGAAGCTGTTGTTATAGAATGTGGCATCACTTGACTTTCAGATCTTGCATAAAAACAGTAAGTAAATGGTCAAAGTAAACATGTCTAGTTCCTGAGAAAATGCGTCACATGGACATATTTGAGTTGCAAGTACTATAAACATGCTGGCCAAGCAATAGTTGCATATTGGATTGCAATGTGTATATTTCATTGTGTGCAAATAATTTAAAAGTGACTGGCAGAATGGAACCTGCTAATATATGTAATTTCTTTTTCCTTTATTTTTTGTTGTTTAAAAGCATAATCTTTCTTCCTCTCTCTTTGATATTAAAATTACCATAATAAAAGTTGGTATATTTTGTGAAAGACCTAATTTTTCTCAGCATTCTTTGCTTGTAAATCTGTAATCTCTTGCAATACATGTATGTGATTGCGATTTAATGGGCGAGTCTTTCACTATTAAATCGCATTGTGTACAACTCAAAAGGTGCAACCTGCACTATGTACTGCAGCTGAGCCAGCAGGTATGTTTCACGTGCTGCAGTGGATGTCCAGAATTATATTGCTGTGACTTCTATCTGGGGCAGTGATACTTAATCTGTCTACTGTAAGTCATGATGTGGGCAATCCACGATGACCACAATGTCATTTCCATGATGGCCTCATTGGAAAAGGATTAAGGTCCACCATGGGAACTAGGATTTTCTGAAAATCGCTCTGTGTATTGTATCACAATTAACGGTGATCATACATTTTGCTAGAAAATGTTTTGACAGTGATTCTGAGAGATATATTTCAATTATTTATCAATAATATTCCAGTTTCATTTCTGTGGTGATAATTTTGTCAACTTTGTGTTATCTCTATATTCTTTGATGTTTAGAAATATGCTAAGTTCATACCAAATTCTTTTTCCAGCTGTACCAGAAGCACAAAGATGATCCTCCAATCCCCCGTAACATGCCACCTGTCACAGGCAAAATAGCATGGGTCCGACAACTTACACAAAGGATTCAGGATCCAATGGAAATCTTTATGGTAAGATAGTAGAAGTATAAGTAATATGTACTGTAATTTTTGTAATATTTTGTATCATTTTGTTTATTCTTGCACTATCTGTTTTAAAAAAATCAAGGGTAGTTAACTGTATCATATATTTT
Source organism: Sinohyriopsis cumingii (assembly GCA_028554795.2). NCBI lineage: Eukaryota > Metazoa > Mollusca > Bivalvia > Unionida > Unionidae > Sinohyriopsis > Sinohyriopsis cumingii. The sequence continues at coordinate 30,058,089 of CM068841.1, read as the reverse complement.
TCTACATACAACTTAATAATTTGTGAAGTCAGCAAAAGAAATTTATGCCAATAAATTATAATGAGAAGATTTACATTTGCAATTTATTATAATGTACAGAGTGCCCAGTATTTTACATCTGAAATTGATAGATTCAAATCAGATATAGTTGAGGGATTTTTTTAAAAAATCTTTGTATTTTGATTTGTTATTAAGGAATCAGGAAGAAAAGTACACATTTCAGACAGCTTTGAAAATATATCTATTGACCAATGTATTTATTTGCTAAAAATATGTTATAAGTGGTAAAACGTGTATTATTATCTCAAATTGTCAAATTGTCACTGTTCTGTAGATTACCAACAATGGTGGATTAAAGATAATTTTTTAATTATATTGGTAATCACTTGAGAAAAAAATCAAAATTATAAAACAAAATTAGAAGTATATATCATACTTTATTAAAAGAGAAAACTGTTCAAGTCAAAGTCTTCATCTTGATAATTTTGTTTTACATTTTCATTGTCAGTAACCTGAACCTAGTCACTACCAGTCATCTTATAGGAAATAGTTCTTGTGGATAATAATGTATTTTAAAAAATTTAACTTAACACAGATTCTTATTTAATTTGTTTTAGATATTGCTATGAATTAATTAATATTGGAATGGAATAGTTTGGTTTTAGTCTCTTACAAGTTTTGGTATCAGATCAAACAAACTGGGTTTGGTTCAATGAATCTTTTGGTCATAGGATCAACATTCTTCTGTCCCACCTGCTACTAAAATAGACTAGCTGTTACAATCAATATCCATCCAGTCATGTCATGTCAGTTTGTTTGACAAACTCTGCAACTGATCTTTGCACTGATGCATATTTCATGGAAGTATATGATGGTAAGATATTAAAACGTGGTAGATTCCTTTGCTTTAAATATGATGATCTTAAAATGAAGCTTTCATTTTTTTTAAATGAATAAACCAAAGCTATGCAAGAAATGTCAGTTTTCATTCATTAATTTTCATAGTGTGATTACTTTCCTATGTGACTGAGCAGATATACTAATATTGTATATATATGGTTTGTTGCTTGGGGATTGATATTTTGTGCATTTGTTTTCAGACACTGAGTGAAATATTTATGTATTTATGTAATCCTCCAAACCATGCAGAAAATATGGTAGGTTAGTTCTAGTTTATTGTAACCAAAGCACATTGGATCAGTTTAGGTCAGCCACTGTGCTAGGAACTATACATGCCTCAGTTTGATACAGCCTTTATGTATTGAAATGCTTTAAACTGTCACAAACCAAACCTTTAGCTATTATGATTGCAGATTTGCACAGGTTTAGATATTAGAAAGACAAAATAAAATGAAGACTAAGTTGACCTGTAAAGAGGTGAGACTATAGGTTGAGAAATTAGGAAACTTGATGCATTACATTTTGGTTAGTAGTTCTGAGAAATATACTTTATCATTCTCTAACATTTTTTAATATTTTCTAGCAACATGCTGAATGCATGAAAGGGGAAGAAGGCAAGAAGATCATCCGCAACTACAATCGTGTGGCAAAAGCTCTGATGGAGTATGAAGTGCTTTATCATTATGCATGGGTCAAATCTGTGGAGATGGCCTCAAGTAGTAAGCTCGTTTGCACAACCTTGAAAATTGCTTGAATTTGAGATCAGCTGCAATGAGTACTTGAAAAGTGCTTGAAAATTATCAGTAGTCCTTGAAATGTACTTGAATTTACAAATATAAGCATTTTATTAAAAAATATGTTTTCTATATGCAAACAATAACCAAAAAAGGAAAAATAAATAGAAACCTTCATGAAAGTCAGTCTAACTTGTGTTGAGTTGCATCCATGCAGTGTAAGATTGCAATGCATTGCATCCCATTGCATGACGACATACATATAATTGATATGAAACTAAATACAAAAATTAGAACAGATTAAGTTAATGCTGTCTTCCAAGGAAGATAATATACATATTTTAGGACTCACTGAAACCAAATTAAATGAAAACCACAATGATAATCTATTTCTCTGTCGAGGCACAATAAACCATTAACACATTAACCCCTTGTGATGAGTTTACGTGGAAGGAGGTAGTAGCCTACTGCTGAACTCTGTAGCATCAAGGTCATGTATGATACACTAAAATGGGTGGTATTATAGAAAGGTAGATGTAGCTATACAATGATATCAAATAATCTGGAATTTCTAGTTGCACTACAAAATACAGAGGGAAAAACCTCACTTTTGGGACCCAATTTTTTTCTGCCCAAAATTCGCCTGTGGTCAGAATCCGATTTTGTGTCTGGATTTTAGACTTTTTGTTCTCAGATCTAAGGCAGACCAGTATGAACTGCAAACAGAGAGATGAATCTTTGCAAAAAAAGTGGGATAAGATGGGCATTTGGAATAAAGAGTGGTCTCGATACAAAAATAATGGGTCCTATTAGCACAAAAAAAGAAAAAGAACTCCAACTTTTACGCTTCTGCTCATGCACGAGCCAAATAGCCAATGAAAAACAATGTTTCTAACACAACTAGTCAGTATGTTATTGAAAGATCACCTGGAAGTTGGTGTTTTATTTAATAATAGCTTTCAAAATGTGTTTCCTGCTCAAATTTCAGACGAAAACAACAAAAACCTCCAGAGTTTAATGTGTTAAGCAGGGACAGAGAGATGGCATGTGGAGGTCTTGTTGTATACATTAAGAAAGACGTAAATGTAGAAAGGCGACCTGAATTCAAGTCAGAACTGAGAATTCTTGGGCAGAAATTTCTTAAAATAATGTAGATCATTCCTAGTAGGTTTCTTTCATAGGCTCCCTTCCTCGCAAACAGTTTGGAATTATAACTTTTTGAGACCAATGGGAAAATGTTCTTATGCAGCAGGAAGAAACATATATACTGGGTGATGTAAATATGGACTTACCCAATACTCAAGTAAAGAATAATGATGGAATTTATTGAATCATTAGGCCTAGTCCAGCTGTTAAATGAACCCACAAGGGTATCAGAAATATCAAGCACTCTTATTGATCAGATTTATACCAACCTACCAGACAATGAGGCTTGTGTTAATGTACTGAATATTGGTATTAGTGACCACTATCCTACCTTTTTGTTACAAGAAAGGTAAAATGCTAGAGAAATCGGAAAAATACACAAAAAACTATCACTTAACAGATCGTTCAAACATTTTAATGATGAACAATTTTTGGATAACCTGTGTAAAGTTCCATTGAATATTATACAAAATTTGGATGACATAGATGAAGCTCTGAGGGTGTGGACTGATTTATTTATGGAAGTAGTCTTTAAACGTGCACCACTGAAAGTACATCGAATAAAGTATGGAATCCAACCTAATTGGCTTACTGCTGAAATCCTAGATGTTATGAAAACATGAAACCAATTCAAGGCTTTGGGATGCCATGCACAATATAAAGTATGGAGAAATAAACTAACAAGTATGATTAAAAATTCTTAAGTAGCTTATTATCAATCATTTCTTGAAGAAAAAAAGAGCAACACGAACTCTACCGTATGTAAATATACATTGAAACAATATAAAATAATAAAAATGTTTCCTTTCCCAGAACTTATGGTGAAACTTTTTTTCACCTTGGTCATATGCCTCTAGACTTAAGAAATGAAATAAATTTGTATTGAAATAAATTTGTATTGAATTTGTGCCCCTCCCCAACTGCACATTGTAATGGACAAACAAAACACTCATTTGATAATAAAAAGAAAGTTGTTGTTGTTGTTGTTGTAGGGTTTAATGCCATTTTTCAGTACAAGATTAGTTATGCATGGTGGCCACTATAATTGGTGGAGGAAGAACCTTTGAAAACCCCAGAACTACCGACCTACGAGAAGCTACTGGCAGGTTTTTTCACATACCTGTAGTGTAAGCCTTAATCAATTAGCTTTGTAATATCACTTGACAGAAATAGTAATCAGATAATCCACATTGGATTAGAACTGATGCACACCAACAGCTGGTTTATGTTATACATTCACTAGGGTTTATGGGTGCAGTAAAATCGCCTTAACTGAAATATGGGAAACAGAAGCATAAAATGCTACAAGTTCAACAGTATAGTATCAGCAGCAAAGGATGTATGATGTGTGGAAAGAAAGTTAATCATTCTTGAGACATATGTTCAGCAAGAGAAGCAGAATACTACAATTGTAAGAAAAGGGGACACTATGCAAAATTCTGTCTGTCAGATTCAGCAGCTCGCACAATAGAATTGAGATTGGAACCTGGACTTCTAGGGACTATTAGCACAAAGAAGCGTCAGCCGTAGATAACGCATGTGAGATTGGACAATGCTTCACTTTTATTCAAGATTGATACTGGAGTTGATGTGACTGTAATTCCTGAGAGGGATTTACAAAAAATTGTGGACCAGAAACTATCAAAGTCTGATTGAAAACTGTATGGACCTGGAAACTCTGAACTTAAAGTGCTGGGAAAATTTACATGTGGATTGGAATCGAAGAATGAGTTCAGTGTACAAGACATATTTGTTGTAAAGGGACTGAATCAGGCACTCTTGGGCAGGCCCGCGATTCAGGCTCTCAAGATTATTGAACAGGTAAATATATCCTCAGTAAATGCCTCAGATAAAAACTCACAAAATGCAAGCAAAAGTCACAATAAATCTATAAATGTAGATAGGGATTATCGCAAAATTCCCAAATTTGTTTAAAGGTCAAGGGAAAACAAAACTGTTCTTTAACAACTCTGGACAAAAATGCCAAACCTTATGCCTTTTCTACCCCAAGAAAGGTTCCTATCCCTTTACTGAATAAAGTTCAAGAGAAGTTGGGTAAAATTGGAAAAAGTGGGAGTTATTTCAAAAGTAGATGAGCCTACTGAGTGGTGCATGGCAATGGTTGTTGTTCCAAACCAAACCATACAGTAAGAATGTGCATGGATCTAATTAAATTGAATGAGTCAAAAGAGAGAACCACCCACTACCATCGATTGAAGAATCCCTTGCAAAACTGGCAGTTGCAAAGTTTTTCACTAAACGTGATGCAAGCACAGGCATTTGGCAGAGAAACCTGTCAGAAGAATCACGCCGCCTTATAATTTTTATTACTCTTTTTGGTAGGTTTTATTTTAATTGCCTGCACCAGAATTGTTTCAGTAACTGATGTCAGAAACTCTGGAGTGGCATGGGGGAACAACTATCACATGGACGATTTTCTTGTTTTGGGTGAAACGCAGAAACAGCATGACAAAAGACTAGAAATGGTCATGAAATCACTTCAAAAGGCTGGCGTCACTTTGAATGCTGAAAAGTGTGAATTTTCGAGATCATCCATTAGGTTTCTTGGGCATGTTGTTGACAAAAATGGTTGCTGACCTGATCCGGAAAAAGTCAAAGCTATAATTGAAATGAAAACTCCGAAATGCATAACAGAGATACGACGATTACATGGTATGCCAAATCAGTTTGGCAGATTTAGTCCAAATTTGGGAGAAAAATCAAAACCATTATGTGAGCTTTTGAAAGGTAAAAACTCAGGGGACTTGGGGGTCCAGATAAAGAACAAGCTTTGGAGCTATCAAGTAAGAAATTATATCTTCACCAACTTTAGCACATTATGATCCAAATAGAGAAATATTTGTCTGCAGATGAATCTTCATTTGGACTAGGTGCTTTGCTATGGCAGAAGCATGGTAGTACTTTGAGACTGGTGGCATTCGCATCACAAGGTATGTCAGAAACTGAGCAATGCTAATCTCAAATAGAGAAAGAGGTCCTTGCAATCACTTGGGCTTCTGAACACTTTAGTAGCTATTTAATTGGGTCACAATTCAAACTTGAAACTGACCATAAGCCATTAGTACCACTAATGAGCACAAAAATCTTGGGAGATTTACCCCCTAGAATTCAACACTTTAGAATGCATTTGATGAGATTCAACTTTTGTATAATTGATGTTGCTGGCAAAAAATCTATTAACTGCTGATGCTCTATCCAGAGCACCTTTAACTTCTCACTTCAAGAGTGACAGAGAATTTCAGTCTGAAACTAACACCTATGGTTGATTTCATAGTAATTAGATACTCGACTTGAACAAATAAAGACTGAATATCGAAATGATTCAATTTGCAAAAAACTTGTACAATTCTGTGAAAAGGGTTGGCCAGAGAAATCCATAATAGTAACGGAAAACTTCAATTGTACTGGACAGATAGAGGTGAATTTACAATTCAAAATGCAATTAATTAAATGCAGAGAATGCACCAAAACATCAGTTTGGTGGAAAGGACTAAATACCTAGCTAGAACACTTGGTAAAGTCTTGCCAAACCTGCATAGAAAACTCAAGAGATCAAGCTGAACCAATGATACCAAATTAATTTTCCAAGTCGACCTTGGCAAAAAGTCGCTTTAAACTTGTTTAAACTGAATGGTCAATCATATCTCTTGGTGATTGATTATTTCTCACAATACATCGAAATAGCAAAATTGCAATGCACTGGTTCAAAAGCAACTGTCAGTCATCTCAAATCAGTCTTTACGCAACACGGTATACCAGAAGTATTAGTTTCAGATAATGGTTTGCAAAACATGTTGCAACAAATTATGGATTCAGGCACATTACAATTAGTCCAAAATATCCACAGAGCAATGACCTCGCCAAAAGAGCTGTTTAAACAATAAAAAGAATGCTTTAAAAAGCAAACGATTCTTACATAGCTCTTTTGACATATCCTGCAACACCATTACCAAATGGATACTGCCTTGCTAAATAATTGATGGAAAGAAAATTACAAAACTACTTTTTCAATGGTACTAAACAACTTAAGAGCTGAAATGGCCAGATTATGTAACATAAGAAATTGAAAAACTATCAAAAGCAAATTCGAAGAGAAATTATGATTGTCGACATCGCACCCAAAATATGAAAAAACTTCAGGTAGGGAATAAAGTATTGATTAAAGATCAATTTTCTTCAGATATTATTAAATCTGAGGCATCTACACCTTGTTCATACATGGCAGTAATTGATGAAGGATAAATATAGTGTAATAGAAATTTAAATCCCATGCCTACTATATTATTGATGCCTCACAGAGTGACTGTTTTAAATTCTGATACTTTGGCTGACTCAGATGAAGCAGAGTAGTGCCAGCCATTCAACACGGATATTTCACATGTTCGGGGAGATTTATCAAAACCACCTGAGAGACTAAACTTATAAAAATGAAGCTGATGAAGCTTGTTTAGAAATGTGGTCAGCAGATCACATTTCATTTTAATGTAAATTTCTCAGGAGGGGAGATGTAGTGTAAGCCTAAATCTAATTAGCTTTGTAATTTCACTTGACAGTAAAATTAATCAGATATTCCACACTGGATTAGAACCGGAAACACACCAACAGCTGGTTTATGTTATACATTCACTAGCGTTTATGTTCCATGGGAAAAATACTCTTGGACAGTCTGTACTTCCCTTCCTAGCTGTATTGATGTTTTGTATTTAATAAATAGTACAGAACACCTTCTGCAGTTATTCTTCAATAACATTACAGTACCGATGTTATCTGAGCCTGAGACTTGAACCCATGCAGACAGAGGTGAGGTGTCAGTGATCCAAAATTGTGAGCGCTTTAGATCACTCGGCCATGTGGGGACCTATAATGAGAAAGAACACTTTGTATTGTTATTATTTATTGCTTTTTTTTGTTATGAGCATTAAAGAATAAAATATATCCATGCATTCCGTATGTGTATCATATGCTTCCATACTGTAGTGTGTATGGCTTAACGTCTGATAATACATAACATGTTTGTTGATATTAACATTGAGAAACAAATCATGTTTGGTTCTGCTTAAAGGCTTGAATATGTTTTCTGACTGAAAACTGGGATCCAACAAAATTGCAGATGAGAAGGACAAAATCAACTGATATCTTGAAGACAGTTGTCATTCATAGATTACACCTTGGTAGGTGCAAAAAAACCCAAGATTGAATTATATCCAGATCAACGATATGACATTATCTTGCAAATAAAATCTTTTTATTTGAAAACACAGTCTCTTGAGTGCAAGTGACAATCTTTTCGCTTGCATGGGTTACAAAAGTATTATTAAAGCAAGTAACATTAAAGCAAGTTATTATATGCATGCTAGTTACATCAGACATAAATGCTCGTTTGTATTAATTTTAACTGCAGATGCTAAGCATATAGAAGCCTGGGTGGTGAATAAATAAAAATGGCAACAAACAGTAAACTCATTCTTTGAACTTCCTGACAGGACATCATTGACAAAAGTTATTTTTATTACAAAGCAAGCTGACCTTGGATCCCGACTTTGGATTTGTTTAAGTGTGTCGATTTTTATTTATTTTGAATATACAAACTTTTCAATGATATTCACTGGAATTTCTAAATAAATTGATACAATGGAACAATTTTTAAAGTGACAATATTGTGCTTTGTGCTCGGACATCGATGATGCAGTGTCACCTAGAAGATTTGGAGAAAATAAATCATTTCATGAAGTGAATGGAGGTGTGATATTGTTTACAATTACATGAGTTTCCAGGATGAAGAGGGACAAGTGATGTGACATCTATTCGGAAAACGAGATAATATCCACCTGTCTACCAAAGGGGTGGAAAAGCTGGCAAAAAATATACATGATTTCATTCATGTAGTCTGGTCTTACAGCCACATTTCAAACTTCATCTGTCCCTATAAACCCGATGTAGGTCAAAACAGCATCAGACAATATGGTCAGCCATATCAATACAGTCAGTATACTTTGGGATGTGATTACTCTGGTGAGATCAAACATTCAGCACAGGAATGCAGGCACTGACAGCCAATACAATGCCATCAGTGTGGTAGCTTTGGACACAAAGCCAAAACTAGCACTAGATTTATGGAATAGGAAAAGGGCAATGAGGCCATCTCAACTCCATGGGAAGACTCTATGCAGCAGGAGGACCAATCTATCTGTCAAGGACTGTCATATACATAGGCATCCCTTGTCAAAACAGATTTGATCCCCTTGCTGATGGATGTTCTGAATGTGGAAACTTACCAGCTACTGGTACATATTCAGATATGACGGATAGTTTAGATTTATATAATCATTGTAAAAGTAGAAAATGCAGTTTGGGAAAAACTAACTTTTTATACAGTAATGATAGTTGTAATGATGATCAGTGTGAACATAGTTTTAATACTTTAAATGTCTCTTTGAGTGCGGCTAATAGCTTTGAATTTAGTTTCTAGCAATGGTTTATACATAGGTCATTTAAATATTCAGGGTTTTCGTGAAAAGATTGATCAAGTTAAATTACTGCTAACTTCTCCAAATAATAACATCCATTTATTTGGACTCTCTGAAACAATGTTAACAGAAAATCAGGATGAAAATTTCTTGTATATCAATGGCTATGACAAACCTTTTTGAAAGGATAGGAAAGCAGGCAGTGGTGGGCTCCTTGTGTATGTTAGAACTAGTATTATTTGTAAAAGATGGGAAGACCTGGAAGTACAGGAAATAGAATCCATTTGGCTACAGATCACTCCAGAAAAAGCTAAGCCCTATTTAGTAGGTTTTGTGTACAGACCCCCATCATTACATACTGATTGGTGTGAATATTTTGAACTTAAAGTAGATAAAATTTTAAATGAAGAGAAAGAATTTTACATTCTAGTTGATATAAATAGAGACCTTCTCAATGATCAAATAAAAGGGAATTTAATGAATTGTATTGTTTCGTTAGGTATGGAGCAACTAGTAAATGAACCCACCATAGTAACATCTACCTCTAAAACAATTACAGATCATATTTATACCAATACAAAAGAAAATGTCTTGGTAGTAATGGTTGTAAAGATTGGTATAAGTGACCACTTTGCAATTTTTCTAACACGTAAAAATAATATCCATACATCCATTACTTACAGATCTTTTCAAAACTTTGATACTGTTAAAATCCTAGAAGATCTGAAACAGATTCCATGGAATACAGTCCAAATCTGTGAAGATATTGAAGATGGTTTAGATACTTGGACAGATCTGTTCATCAGTATAGTGAACAAACATGACCCATTAGAAACAAACATGATAAAGAAAGACCACCAGCCAGGCTGGATCTCCCCAGACATTTTAGAAGGAATAAAGCAAAGAGACCAGCTAAAATCAGTAAGAAATCAAACTGAATATAGAGTTTGGAGGAATAAAGTTATTAAAATGATACGTCAATCCAAACTAGCGCACTACAGAAAAGTGCAGGATGAAAACCAAAATAACCCGAAAGCTATCTGGAAAGTGTTTACATGGTTTAGTGCAGGCAAATGAAGGAGTAAAACTGAAATTTTATCCCTCAGTCATGAGGGCATTTATATCCCTCAATCATGAGGGCATTTATACTGATAATCCAACTGACATCTCAGATATTTTTAGCAACTTTTTTGTTCAAATTGCTGAAAAACTTAAAGAACCCAGAACTTCATCTGATCATCTGGAACTCGAACATTTTTGTGCAACAAAACTACCAAACAATATAAAGTTTAAAATCCCTGAAATGAGTCCAGAATTTGTGTTGAAGTATATTTAAAAAATGAATGATTGTAAAGCTGCAGGACTTGATATGACTGGACCAAGGCTACTAAAGGTAGCTGCATCTGCAATTATAGGGAGTATAACTTTCATTTACAATGAAAGTATTAGGTCTAATAAATTTCCACAAACATGGAAAACTGCCACGGTTATACCATTGCATAAAGCAGGAAAAAGGATGATGGAAATAACTACCCATCTCTATCCATCCTTGTCTCTCCAAATTACTAGAAAAACATGTACACGATTATTTTCTCAACTATCTGAACACTTATGATCTTATTCATGATAATCAGTCTGGCTTTCACCAGAATCACTCCTGTGAAACTGCACTTGTATCTTTAATTGATAAATGGCTGAAAGCATTATATCAGGGAGAAATGGTAGGCACTATTTTGGTGGATTTTCGTAAAGCTTTTGATCTTGTAGACCATGAAATTTTGCTTGAAAAACTAAAAATCTATCGATGCAGTGAAAACTCCCAAAACTGGTTTACTTCTTACTTAACCGATAGAGTGCAAAAAGTATCTTTAAATGGTCAAGTAAAGTAAAAATATTAATTGTGGACTAGTGCAGGGCTCTATCCTTGGACCTCTGTTATTCATTCTATTTATCAACAATGACCTTTTAAGATTGGAACATCAATTTCTTCCACTGACCTGTCTGCAGAAGATACTACACTGTCTGAGATGGATAAAATCAAAACGGTACTTGAAAATAACTTAAAAAGGTTAATTCTTATCTTTGGCTACTGAGGAGAATCAAACCATACATTCCTCTTCAGTATAGGATCGTCTTTTATAAAAGTTCTATTCAGCCATATCTGGACTACTGTAATGTAATTTTGGATAATACCTCTAATTCAAACAGAACAACACTTTTAAGACTCCAAAAGAGTGCTTGCCATTTAATTCTGGATCAATGTATAGATAATTTTCAGGATGTAATGAATAATATAAAGGTTTTACCAATACATGAATGAATATTTCTTAGAAAGGCCAAATTGATGTATAAAGTATACAGAAAAGCCATTCCTATCTATCTAAGCAATATCATTCACCAAAGAGATGCTGATGCTACACCAAAATTAAGGTCATAAGAAGTAAAAATTGCATTATACCAAGGCCAAAGAAGGAATTGTGTAAAAAAAAGTTTTCAATATACTAGTCCATTGCCATGGAACAACATTCCCAGTGACATAAGGCAGGCTCTTAGCATTTCTTCTTTTCATAATCAATATCTTAAATGGATGATATCTTTAGAAAATTGAACTGTTCTAGTACAAAAAATACTGCCTGCTTCTCTATAATTTTGCATCATTTTCATAGTTGAATTTTTCAATGCAGGATGACGTTTTATGTTTTATGTATGTTTATGTTTTCACAGATGCTTGTGTATGTGTTCCAGTCTTGATACTTTGAATTTCAAAATTACATAAGTTTTTAGTGTCAGGCCAGATTCTTCACATCATGTTGTATATACTGTATTTAATGTACAAAACAGATAGAAGGCCTCTAGGTAGATTAGTTCTGTAAGTAACTGAGTTACCTTCTCTAAATAAAGTCTTTATTATTATTATTATTAGTAGTAGTAGTATTTATGAAGGCTAGAAGAGAAGCAGATGATTTTGCAGACAATATGATCATTAACATAGAAGAAATTCTAGTGTACTTTGATTTCATTCCTGGATGGACTGACAGTAACAGGGGGGTAA